>JAMPIV010009153.1:0-244875 GCA_024509875.1 Oreohelix idahoensis | reverse complement strand
TTAATACTCGCGTAAGAGTAGACAGTAATTCGTCTAAAACCCAAATAGTGGATCTTCACCTGGAAATCACTGAAATAGACAGATTCATCTAGATATGCTATGACAATCTGTACTTCTTCTTCTTCTTCGATCTTTAACCACCGACCGTCAAAGCAGTCAGTGGCCATCACGCCTAGTGGCGTCTTGTAGGGCAACAACAAATTGATTCCACTTTGCACGGTCGGTGGCCATCCTTCGTACAGTGCCCCAACTCTGGTTCATTCTTTGCATCTCAGCCTCCACAGTCCTCCGCCCAAGTTGTTTTTGGTCGGCCTCACTCATTCGCGCTTCCTTAAGGGGTTCCAAAAGCATAGCAGTTCTAGTGATGGCATCGGGGGTCCCTCTTCTGAGGACATGACCAACCCCGCTCCTCGCGGTCTGCCAGCTTATGACAATTCTGTACGTAAATGCGGAGAATTCGCCGCATCATGCGTTACGAAATGTAGCAGGGCGTTCAAAAGAACCAAAAGGCATGAAATCCCCATTGGAATAAACCCCTAGGGTGTAGAAAAAAGCTGTATAAAGGTTTGGCTCACGTATCAGTTAGCAGGGTCTTGCCAATAACCTTTAGACAAATCGAGTTTAGTGAAGAATCTAGAATTAGAAAGTTTATTGTAGTAGCCTCTTCTAATGAAGGCAAAGGTTCGCGATCCGAACTTCGTTAACTTGGTTCAATTTGCATAATCTACGCAAATGCGAATGTTATTATCACTTCTTTCGAACCAATAACCATAGACGAAGAGTATGCTGAAGTGGATGGTTCAATGATTTCCAAACGTATCATTTCATCCAATTCTTTTTCGACTTGAGACTGGAAATGGATAGGTATTGGATAGGGTCTGACTCTGATAGGATTATGATCAGTTAGCACAATGTCATGTTCAATGACATGTGTGTGTCCCGGGATGTCTGTAAGAACATCCTGAAATGTTTGCAAACATCGAAGAAACTTGTCGATGTTCCTCAGCGGAAAGATTTGGAGAAACGGTCACGTTTTTCCAAGATTCCGTAGAATAAAGTGGGACCATAGAAAGAGGAAGATTGACATCAGAAAAAGTAGTTTCCTCATCCTGTATAACTGACAGCGATGAGTACTGACCATGAGGTACTTGAGAATTGTCCGTTGCCTGGAAAATAGGCTGCAAATAGTCTGGTCTTTCATGAAATTCCGTGAGCATATTTATGTGGAAAGTTTTATGCTTTCCATCAATATCGACAACATAGTCGACATCAGAAATTTTGGAGACTATTGCATATGGACCTTTCCATGCAATTAGAAGTCTGTTCTCCCTTGAAGGAAGTAGAACGAGAGCTTTGTCACCTGGACAAAGTTGTCGTAGACATCTATTCTTATTCGCAAACTGCCTTGCCTTTTCTTTAGCAAATTCGGAAGACGAAGTTGCTAGTCTGCATGCCTCGATGATCTTTTGCCTAAGAGCAATGACGTACTCATAAGAAGATTGAGTCTCATCGCTAATATTATCGGCAGTGATTAGATCGTGAAGTAAAGACATAGGGCCGCGCGGTTGCGCGCCAAAGACAAGTTCAAAAGGAAAAAACCCCGTATGTTCATTGGGGACCTCTCTATACGCAAAGAGAGCCGCGGGTAAGACCCTGTCCCAATCCTGAGGATGATCCTCAGTTATTTTACCCAGTAAAGTTTTTAGAGTCCTATTTAAACGTTCGACCAACCCATTAGACATTGGGTGATAGATACTGCTGAGAGACCTTTTTATATGTAGCATAGACATTACCTGTGACATAGTGTCTGATATCAGTTGAGTGCCATGGTCTGACAATATTTCTCCGGGAAAACCCAAGCGAGAAAATATCAGCCAAAGAGCGTCTGCGATATCAGCAGTTGAGATGCTCTTGAGAGGTATTGCCTCTGGCCAACGTGTGCACATATCGACACATGTAAGAATAAATTGATGCCCTCTAGCCGACTTAATTCTAAAAGGACCGATAATATCTATTGCCATTTTTTGAAAAGGGCGAATTGGAATGTCAGCAGCCTGAATAGGCGCAGCATGTCGTGGTCCTTTAGATTTGACCTCCTGACATACTTTGCAAGAGCGACAGTACATTCGTATGTCCTTGCTCACAAATGGCCAAAAGAAAGCCGCAAGAACTCTCGACTTTGTACGGGAAAAACCCATATGTCCAGCACATTGCGAGTCATGAGCATGTTGCAATATTTGCACCCTCATGCTCTTAGGCACAAGAATTTGTGAATGAGTGGATGTAGTCGAGTCTTGTACCATACGTACAAGTACGCCGTTCTTCATAGAAATCCAAGATTTTCTATTAGTATTTTGATTAGGATCACCTTTTTTTGCTAGAATGAAGAATTTTTGTAACGACGGATCTTCTTCTTGCAATTTGATAAATGAGTCACGTGTAATAGTCAAGTGACTATTTTGTTCATTTACTTCATCATTATTAGTTAATGAAGTTTGAGGTGGATCCAGAGCATGTGCTCTTGTGACCACCGTATTGGTAGCTTCAATGTTTTGCTCTTCCCAAACAGCAATCTGCTGTGGGGTACATTCCCTAACTCCGTGAATACGACCAATAATAAGGTCCGCAATAGGGTTTGGAAGTAGACACGCGTGGACCTCTCCCGTGAAGAAAGGAGTAGCAATATGTATTATGGCAGTAGGATATTTTTCCAACGTGCCACCAAATGTGACACATTTGATGACCTTTCCTGTAGCACAGAATGGATCTACAAGAGATTGCCTAACCCCGACAGTAGTACATCCAGAATCAAACAACACCGAGACTGGATTACTATTTACAAGCCCCTTATGTAATATAAGAGAACCTCTCCCATCATGAGCAACATTAGCAGGAAGAGCGGGCAAAGGATGACCACAGCTTAGAGTACTAATGGTTTTCGGATCAAATAAAGTACTGCATTGGATACATTTATTTGCCCTACCAAAGTCAAAAGATGAGCATCCGATAGCATTATGGTTTTTATCATTATTAACCTGTTTATCTGCTCCCTGAGATTCTTGTTGAACAGAGTTTGTCTGTTGATATCTTTTTCTCTTCTGTTGCGATCTACCGCGACCATTATTGCCTCTGCAATTATCATTAAAGTCCCTACTGTAATTTTTATCCTGGTTTGCGTTCCAGTTTCCATAACTGTCATTACCATCTCTATGCTGTTGAGAACCTCTATTATCTTGGTATTGAGGTCTCTGCAAAAATATATTTTTCTCGTTTACCGATTACCTTTATGAAAATTTCTAAAGTTACCGGGTAATAGAATACCGTGTAATATTAGGTTGTCTCCAGTTCTGGGAAGAAGAATCTCCCTGAAATTGATTACCATGGTTCTGGGCATAATTACGGTTACTCTTTTTATTGAAATTTTGCTGGCTACCCTGAAATTTACGCATAAAATTCGGGCCATAAGGTGCTGCCGAAGCAACTGGCAGACCTTCTTTTACCTTAGAGTTGCTAACGGTTATGTGAGGATGTGCAGTAACATACTGGCTACAGTATTCTTCCATTTCTTTTATATTTTTAGGCTTACGCTCATGAAGAAAAGAAAGAAAAGCTTCATTAACAGAAGACATAACCTTGTCTCTAAGAAGTAAGTCCATGAGGGCTTCAAATGTACTTTCTGTCTTAGAAAGCTCAACCCATCGTAAAAAAGTAAGACGTATGCCTGAGATGAATTCTGAGAATTCAACTCCAGTTTCTGGTAACATGTTTTTAAATTTAAGACGATATCCGTCTTCGTTAAGTTGGTAACTTCTTTAACAATGCCGCCCTGACAACCTCATAGTTGTTCTTGTCAGGCACATCTACCATACCCAACAAAGTCAAAGCATCACCTCTAAGTATCTTGGACAGATGATAAACATATAATGTTTTATCTATATTATGCACCTTACATGCACTTTCAAATCTATCTAGATAAAATGTTATATCATCAATTGAAGCATTGAATGCTGGTAAATTAAGCTTGAAATCAACAGCATTAGACTTATTAGCAGATGATACCTTATTAGCATCATTAGCATTACTAGATAACTTCAACTTTTCTAACTCCAAAGCTAAGAGTTTTTCTTCATGTTCCATTTTTGCTTTTCTCTCATCAGACTCTCTTTGTAACCTTCTTTCCTCAGCCTCAGCCTGTAACTTTCTTTCCTCAGCCTCAGCCTGTAACTTTTTTTCTAATCTTTTATTTTCAGCCTCTATTTCAAGTCTCTTATTTTCAGCTTCTTTTTCAAGTCTCTTATTTTCAGCTTCTTTTTCAAGTCTCTTATTTTCAACCTCAGCCTGAAGTCTCTTCTGAGATTCTGCTTCTCTTTTTTGTTTTTCCATTTCCATTTGTAATCTCTTTTCATCTACCTGCATCTGCAGTTTTAAATTTTCAGCATCTATTCTCTTTTGTTCAGTTAGTTCTTTCATTTTCTTTTCCTCCGACTTCAATGCCTTGGCATATTGAACAGTCGCAAATTCTTCTAATTTATCACCTGTCTTCCCAAGGGCTTTACCCTGCTCAATAAAGTACTCAAATGTAGACATGATGTCTAAAATGTGAGTACAGAACCTGAAATAATTAATTATCTTATTTCAATCTTAATAGCAACAAGACTTAATAAAGTGTTGTATAATTACTATGTTTTACTCCAATCTCTGTGGGAAACAAAGACTTGACACCAATTTGTATTATCAGTTGTACAATAATATCACAAGTCACCTCTTAATTATCAGTGCACTACCCAAATCAGTGCATAACCATCAGTTATTTATCATAACTGCACTACAATAGTGCATAAGGAAAAAACCACCAGCTAGTTATGATAAGTGCACTATAGATCAATAGTGCATGAGCATATATGTAACAATAGTGAAAGCTAACTATGCAAGAACTATGCAAACAATAACAAGACAATGTAAACAATAACAAAGTCACCAACAATGTAAACAAAACAAAGATCAAAGCAATAACAAAGATCAGAGTCAATGTAAACAATAACAAAGATCAAAGTCAATGTAAACAATAACAAAGATCAGAGTCAATGTAAACAATAAACAAAAATCAAACAATACGAAAAATCATTCGCATAAGTCAAATAAATAAACAGCGAAACTAAAAAGAATATGATGACAGAATGCGAAGATATGACAAACAAATGACGCTACAGTATATACACAAAAATTTACGTGAAGAACTGAATAATAGAAAAGAGGAGACCTACAAATACAAACAATTGAAATCGAAACTAAAAAAACAGAAAGAAAGAGAAAAAACAAAAAAAAAATATACAAAAAAACGAAAATAAAGCACAACTCGTCACAACTAAAACAGATATAGCAACGATTGTCGCTAGCAAATTTCACAATAGGAAATTCGCACAGTCCCTAACGAAAACGCTAACAGTAGAACCTCTGTGGCGTGGTATCTTCTACTGAAAGACACCGCCCAACCGAGAAAACCCGCTGAAATATAAACATATAAATACAAATCCAAATAACATATAACATGTAAACATATAAAAAGTGCGAAAAATGTGATAGACAGAAGGCTCAGTTAGAACATAAGGGCACAGTTCACAAACAAAACAGGCCACTTAACTTCTATGTATCCACAACGTCAGCACAGGTCAGAACAGGATGTGATCAGCATTCTTAGGACAATGATCCAACGTTGATCCATATCTGCTCTCGTAAACTGCCATGACGAAGGAAATGAGCTTCTAACAGGAAACAGCTTCTGACAGGAAACAGCTTCTGAACTTGACCTTCTGAATCTGCAACAGTAATTCTGAGACCGGAACAGTTGTTACGGCACTTGTCCTTCTTCTCAACAGATCAGGAAATCCATTCGCTCGGTACTTGTCCTTCTATTTGTAGACAAACTTCAATACCGCAGAGCAGCGCCGGGTAGTTTCAAAATATCAACAACTTTGATAAGGGTGGAATTAGGATGCCGTCAAATTACCACCTCTATCGACACCAGGTATTACAATGCAAGATGTGGGTGTCTTATCTGGTTTAGATTGTTGCTGTGTGTGTGTTGCAGTAGAACAGTTCAGGGTACACCACAGGCAACATGACGTGTAGAGTCATAGAAATGGTAACTTCGCTTTAGGTTTATACCATTTATTGCACGCCACAAAACAGTCATGATACTTATGTTATCATCGGCATAGTACAACGAATGCAGCATTCAAACTCATGTTAACTGACAGTCATGTAGAAGTCAATACTCAATAGTTGTATGGAAAACAAATATCATAGCGAAGCTTGATAAATAATACATATAACTTCTGCAACCGTGGTCAGCTGCAGATCCTTAATGTTCATAGACAATAATAATTATTCCTTCCTGATGCTAGCAGATCAGATGTATACAATACGTCCGTTTACTGTCTGCACGTGAGTAGCATACATGGATTACAGGTCAGCTCGACCTTTATAACCTTCCTAAGTCTAACCATCTGACTTGGACGTGATCTCTGATATAACGAATCCTGGAACACAGACAATAGTCTTGTTGGTCTAGAGCGACCCATAGATATATAACTAGTTCAGGTATAAAGATACCGGTGACTTAATCCTAGTCAAAGTACCTCTCCATTTTGAATCACACAGGCGAGCAAAAAGGCGACAAAATGACGAACCTCTAGATGATAGCCTAAAGTTCGATACAAGAGGAATTACCTTATTTCGGAAAATCAACCATGAACATATGCCTCCAGGCAGGCTTGAATAATACGGGGAAATAGTCTAGTTAGCTAACTAACTCACAAAGACAATGTATTTCCCTCAGAGAATCACAAGACGCAGTCGCGTCCGCTCGCTAATCAGTCCATTTCTCAACTGCCCGACCTGGGCGGAACAACAAACGACAACCCAAGTCGAGACATGCGCAGAGTGACAATCTCTGAGTCGCTGTTCACAATAAGACGATTCTAAGAACATTCGAGATAAAAGTCTTACACAGTCGCGCCTTTTATGGACATGAACAGAAGCGTTAAGAAAGGTTTCAAACATCTACAACAGTTGACTGATACTACCAAATAAGGAGATATGGTCACGCTTCGTTCAAGACATTATAGACCGAACGTGTCTCTATACAAGAGGAGGTAAACTCATAAAAAATAGCAGTATCGATATATCGGGTTCTGTCCCTTTGACCATAAAATATATATAACATGCATTTCAGTCAAATAATGATCATACATACGAAAAACGATCATACAAAGACTTTGGAAAAAAGTAATTATTTGTGCGTAACATTACCGCACCCTCCCGGGAAAAAAAAAAAATGAAACATTTTTTTTTTTTTTTAAATCCTGGAGCCGGAAAAATCTAGGCTCCTAACGCACGTATGATGCGCGGATATACCTAACAAAATAGCTCAACACTTGGAGCGAAACTGAGATCATATCCCAGGTCCTTAGAGAAAAATTTATCTAAGTATACGCGTATATATCCCAGGAAGGTGCCACCAACACAAACCACAATGCTGGCAACATCATAATAAAAGTCAAATTATTCTCATACCAATATATGAAATCAAATATATTATTATGATATCATACAATGTGTTGCAAATAGCGGTGTAATATATTAATATACCGCACTATTTTATTACATTATGTAATGCATCAGTAACTAATAAGTAATACATGTGTTGATCTTCGTTGACATAAAACATTCAATAGAAGAAGATGTGGACATCATCCGCTCCCAATCTAGGACAGGACTTGATATACTCAAAGTTCCACAATGGACACAATCTCGCATCTTCAATGATGTGCTGCGAAAATATCAATAACACAAATCTTAAAGACAACTGGTAAATCTCTCAATACAATCCTGAAAATAATTTATTTAAATGTGGCCGAGTGATCTTTTGGCCCGTATATCACTAACTAAGCCTTCTTAGATAATTACATGGAACAATGTTATAAATTCCCCCTCAAAAAAGTGAGAAAAAAAAAAAATCTACTAACATGTCATTATAACATTGGACTGTATATCAGGAAATATATATATGACAGAAGAATCATGTGGAATCGTGTGGGCATCTGGACAGAATGTCCGCCATTACATTATCCGAACCACGGATAGCTCGAACCGAGAAATGAAATGGTTGAAGAGCTATGGCATAACGAGTGGACCTCGAGCTCTTCAAGTTTTTGCTCTGAATAGCAGTAAGCGCTTTCTGGTCGGTTTCCACAATGAAATGTGCGCCTAGAAGAAATCTTTGTAACTTCAGAATAGACCATACCATAGCCAATAACTCACGGTCTAAAACCGAGTAATTCTTTTCTGCAGCATTTAATTTCCTAGAGATATACATCACCGGATGCAGAGTATCAGAATACTCCTGCATTAGTGCTGCCCCAATCCCAGTTGACGAGGCGTCACTTCGAAGAACAAAAGTCTTCTCAATAGTAGGTAACCTAAGAATAGGTGGAGATGAAAATAGGTCTTTAACCTGGTCCAATGAGGATTGACATTCTTTTGACCAGCGGATCAAATTAGGCGACCCTTTCTTCAATAAAGTAGAAAGCGGTGCCATAATGGAGGACAGATTCGGAATGAATCGTCCGTAGAATTGGATCAAACCTAATAGACTCCTTACTTGTTTCTTTGTCTTAGGGACCGAAATGTTAAGTATTTTTGAAACATTGTGGTCCTCTGTCTTTAAAAGACCATGACCAACACGATGACCTAGGAAAGAAATCTCACTAAATCCTATAAAGGCTTTAGAGGGTTTTGCAGTCAAGTTATACTCGCGAAGAGTAGACAGTAATTCGTATAAACCCAAATAGTGATCTTCCCAGGAATCACTGAATAGACAGATATCATCTAGATATGCTATGACATCTGTACGATATGCGAGAATTCGCCGCATCATGCGTACGAATGTAGCAGGGGCGTTCATAAGACCAAAAGGCATGAAATTCCATTGGAATAAACCCCTAGGTGTAGAAAAAGCTGTAAAAGGTTTGGCACGTTCAGTTAGCGGGACTTGCCAATAACCTTTAGACAAATCTAGTTTGGTAAAGAATCTAGAATTAGAAAGTTTATTGAGTAGCTCTTCTAATGAAGGCATAGGTTCAGCGTCGAACTTCGTAACTTGGTTCAATTTGCGATAATCTACGCAAATGCGAATGTTATTATCCTTCTTTCGAACAATAACCATAGACGAAGAGTATGCTGAAGTGGATGGTTCAATGATTTCCAAACGTATCATTTCATCCAATTCTTTCTCGACTTGAGACTGGAAATGGATAGGTATTGGATAGGGTCTGACTCTGATAGGATTATGATCAGTTAGCACAATGTCATGTTCAATGACATGTGTGTGTCCCGGGATGTCTGTAAGAACATCCTGAAATGTTTGCAACATCGAAGAAACTTGTCGATGTTCCTCAGCGGAAAGATTTGGAGAAACGGTCACGTTTTTCCAAGATTCCGTAGAATAAAGTGGGACCATAGAAAGAGGAAGATTGACATCAGAAAAAGTAGTTTCCTCATCCTGTATAACTGACAGCGATGAGTATTGACCATGAGGTACTTGAGAATTGTCCGTTGCCTGGAAAATAGGCTGCAAATAGTCTGGTCTTTCATGAAATTCCGTGAGCATATTTATGTGGAAAGTTTTATGCTTTCCATCAATATCGACAACATAGTCGACATCAGAAATTTTGGAGACTATTGCATATGGACCTTTCCATGCAATTAGAAGTCTGTTCTCCCTTGAAGGAAGTAGGACGAGAGCTTTGTCACCTGGACAAAGTTGTCGTAGACATCTATTCTTATTCGCAAACTGCCTTGCCTTTTCTTTAGCAAATTCGGAAGACGAAGTTGCTAGTCTGCATGCCTCAATGATTTTTTTCCTAAGAGCAATGACGTACTCATAAGAAGACTGAGTCTCATCGCTAATATTATCGGCAGTGATTAGATCGTGAAGTAAAGACATAGGGCCGCGCGGTTGCGCGCCAAAGACAAGTTCAAAAGGGGAAAACCCCGTATGTTCATTGGGGACCTCTCTATACGCAAAGAGAGCCGCGGGTAAGACCCTGTCCCAATCCTGAGGATGATCCTCAGTTATTTTACCCAGTAAAGTTTTTAGAGTCCTATTTAAACGTTCGACCAACCCATTAGACATTGGGTGATAGATACTGCTGAGAGACCTTTTTATATGTAGCATAGACATTACCTGTGACATAGTGTCTGATATCAGTTGAGTGCCATGGTCTGACAATATTTCTCCGGGAAAACCCAAGCGAGAAAATATCAGCCAAAGAGCGTCTGCGATATCAGCAGTTGAGATGCTCTTGAGAGGTATTGCCTCTGGCCAACGTGTGCACATATCGACACATGTAAGAATAAATTGATGCCCTCTAGCCGACTTAATTCTAAAAGGACCGATAATATCTATTGCCATTTTTTGAAAAGGGCGAATTGGAATGTCAGCAGCCTGAATAGGCGCAGCATGTCGTGGTCCTTTAGATTTGACCTCCTGACATACTTTGCAAGAGCGACAGTACATTCGTATGTCCTTGCTCACAAATGGCCAAAAGAAAGCCGCAAGAACTCTCGACTTTGTACGGGAAAAACCCATATGTCCAGCACATTGCGAGTCATGAGCATGTTGCAATATTTGCACCCTCATGCTCTTAGGCACAAGAATTTGTGAATGAGTGGATGTAGTCGAGTCTTGTACCATACGTACAAGTACGCCGTTCTTCATAGAAATCCAAGATTTTCTATTAGTATTTTGATTAGGATCACCTTTTTTTGCTAGAATGAAGAATTTTTGTAACGACGGATCTTCTTCTTGCAATTTGATAAATGAGTCACGTGTAATAGTCAAGTGACTATTTTGTTCATCTACTTCATCATTATTAGTTAATGAAGTTTGAGGTGGATCCAGAGCATGTGCTCTTGTGACCACCGTATTGGTAGCTTCAATGTTTTTGCTCTTCCCAAACAGCAATCTGCTGTGGGGTACATTCCCTAACTCCGTGAATACGACCAATAATAAGGTCCGCAATAGGGTTTGGAAGTAGACACGCGTGGACCTCTCCCGTGAAGAAAGGAGTAGCAATATGTATTATGGCAGTAGGATATTTTTCCAACGTGCCACCAAATGTGACACATTTGATGACCTTTCCTGTAGCACAGAATGGATCTACAAGAGATTGCCTAACCCCGACAGTAGTACATCCAGAATCAAACAACACCGAGACTGGATTACTATTTACAAGCCCCTTATGTAATATAAGAGAACCTCTCCCATCATGAGCAACATTAGCAGGAAGAGCGGGCAAAGGATGACCACAGCTTAGAGTACTAATGGTTTTCGGATCAAATAAAGTACTGCATTGGATACATTTATTTGCCCTACCAAAGTCAAAAGATGAGCATCCGATAGCATTATGGTCTTTATCATTATTAACCTGTTTATCTGCTCCCTGAGATTCTTGTTGAACAGAGTTTGTCTGTTGATATCTTTTTCTCTTCTGTTGCGATCTACCGCGACCATTATTGCCTCTGCAATTATCATTAAAGTCCCTACTGTAATTTTTATCCTGGTTTGCGTTCCAGTTTCCATAACTGTCATTACCATCTCTATGCTGTTGAGAACCTCTATTATCTTGGTATTGAGGTCTCTGCAAATAATATTTTCCTCTATACCGATTACCTTTATGAAAATTTCTAAAGTTACCGGGAATAGAATACCGTGTAATATTAGGTTGTCTCCAGTTCTGGGAAGAAGAATCTCCCTGAAATTGATTACCATGGTTCTGGGCATAATTACGGTTACTCTTTTTATTGAAATTTTGCTGGCTACCCTGAAATTTACGCATAAAATTCGGGCCATAAGGTGCTGCCGAAGCAACTGGCAGACCTTCTTTTACCTTAGAGTTGCTAACGGTTATGTGAGGATGTGCAGTAACATACTGGCTACAGTATTCTTCCATTTCTTTTATATTTTTAGGCTTACGCTCATGAAGAAAAGAAAGAAAAGCTTCATTAACAGAAGACATAACCTTGTCTCTAAGAAGTAAGTCCATGAGGGCTTCAAATGTACTTTCTGTCTTAGAAAGCTCAACCCATCGTAAAAAAGTAAGACGTATGCCTGAGATGAATTCTGAGAATTCAACTCCAGTTTCTGGTAACATGTTTTTAAATTTAAGACGATATCCGTCTTCGTTAAGTTGGTACTTCTTTAACAATGCCGCCCTGACAACCTCATAGTTGTTCTTGTCAGGCACATCTACCATACCCAACAAAGTCAAAGCATCACCTCTAAGTATCTTGGACAGATGATAAACATATAATGTTTTATCTATATTATGCACCTTACATGCACTTTCAAATCTATCTAGATAAAATGTTATATCATCAATTGAAGCATTGAATGCTGGTAAATTAAGCTTGAAATCAACAGCATTAGACTTATTAGCAGATGATACCTTATTAGCATCATTAGCATTACTAGATAACTTCAACTTTTCTAACTCCAAAGCTAAGAGTTTTTCTTCATGTTCCATTTTTGCTTTTCTCTCATCAGACTCTCTTTGTAACCTTCTTTCCTCAGCCTCAGCCTGTAACTTTCTTTCCTCAGCCTCAGCCTGTAACTTTTTTTCTAATCTTTTATTTTCAGCCTCTATTTCAAGTCTCTTATTTTCAGCTTCTTTTTCAAGTCTCTTATTTTCAGCTTCTTTTTCAAGTCTCTTATTTTCAACCTCAGCCTGAAGTCTCTTCTCCTGAGATTCTGCTTCTCTTTTTTGTTTTTCCATTTCCATTTGTAATCTCTTTTCATCTACCTGCATCTGCAGTTTTAAATTTTCAGCATCTATTCTCTTTTGTTCAGTTAGTTCTTTCATTTTCTTTTCCTCCGACTTCAATGCCTTGGCATATTGAACAGTCGCAAATTCTTCTAATTTATCACCTGTCTTCCCAAGGGCTTTACCCTGCTCAATAAAGTACTCAAATGTAGACATGATGTCTAAAATGTGAGTACAGAACCTGAAATAATTAATTATCTTATTTCAATCTTAATAGCAACAAGACTTAATAAAGTGCTTGTATAATTACTATGTTCACTCCAATCTCTGTGGGAAACAAGACTTGACACCAATTTGTATTATCAGTTGTACAATAATATCACAAGTCACCTCTTAATTATCAGTGCACTACCCAAATCAGTGCATAACCATCAGTTATTTATCATAACTGCACTACAATAGTGCATAAGGAAAAAACCACCAGCTAGTTATGATAAGTGCACTATAGATCAATAGTGCATGAGCATATATGTAACAATAGTGAAAGCTAACTATGCAAGAACTATGCAAACAATAACAAGACAATGTAAACAATAACAAAGTCATCAACAATGTAAACAAAACAAAGATCAAAGTCAATGTAAACAATAACAAAGATCAGAGTCAATGTAAACAATAACAAAGATCAAAGTCAATGTAAACAATAACAAAGATCAACGTCAATGTAAACAATAACAAAAATCAAACAATACGAAAACATTCGCATAAGTCAAATAAATAAACAGCGAAACTAAAAAGAATATGATGACAGAATGCGAAGATATGACAAACAAATGACGCTACAGTGTATACACAAAAATTTACGTGAAGAACTGAATAATAGAAAAGAGGAGACCTACAAATACAAACAATTGAAATCGAAACTAAAAAACAGAAAGAAAGAGAGAAACAAAAAAAAAATATACAAAAAACGAAAATAAAGCACAACTCGTCACAACTAAACAGATATAGCAACGATTGTCGCTAGCAAATTTCACAATAGGAAATTCGCACAGTCCCTAACGAAAACGCTAACAGTAGAACCTCTGTGGCGTGGTATCTTCTACTGAAAGACACCGCCCAACCGAGAAAACCCGCTGAAATATAAACATATAAATACAAATCCAAATAACATATAACATGTAAACATATAAAAAGTGCGAAAAATGTGATAGACAGAAGGCTCAGTTAGAACATAAGGGCACAGTTCACAAACAAAACAGGCCACTTAACTTCTATGTATCCACAACGTCAGCACAGTTCAGAACAGGATGTGATCAGCATTCTTAGGACAATGATCCAACGTTGATCCATATCTGCTCTCGTAAACTGCCATGACGAAGGAAATGAGCTTCTAACAGGAAACAGCTTCTGACAGGAAACAGCTTCTGAACTTGACCTTCTGAATCTGCAACAGTAATTCTGAGACCGGAACAGTTGTTACGGCACTTGTCCTTCTTCTCAACAGATCAGGAAATCCATTCGCTCGGTACTTGTCCTTCTATTTGTAGACAAACTTCAATACCGCCGAGCAGCGCCGGGTAGTTTCAAAATATCAACAACTGTCAGTACTGCTGCGTCTTTCAAAAAAAATTCATCAAAGGTGATGAATAGCAACTGCAATGTTGTCTTGTAGTCTGCTGATGATGTCTGGGTTTGTTGACCCCCTTGAGAGTTGGTACCAGAATAAACCAACTATTGGCCACCATGAATTGATAAGGGTGGAATTAGGATGCCGTCAAATTACCACCTCTATCGACACCAGGTATTACAATGCAAGATGTGGGTGTCTTATCTGGTTTAGATTGTTGCTGTGTGTGTGTTGCAGTAGAACAGTTCAGGGTACACCACAGGCAACATGACGTGTAGAGTCATAGAAATGGTAACTTCGCTTTAGGTTTATACCATTTATTGCACGCCACAAAACAGTCATGATACTTATGTTATCATCGGCATAGTACAACGAATGCAGCATTCAAACTCATGTTAACTGACAGTCATGTAGAAGTCAATACTCAATAGTTGTATGGAAAACAAATATCATAGCGAAGCTTGATAAATAATACATATAACTTCTGCAACCGTGGTCAGCTGCAGATCCTTAATGTTCATAGACAATAATAATTATTCCTTCCTGATGCTAGCAGATCAGATGTATACAATACGTCCGTTTACTGTCTGCACGTGAGTAGCATACATGGATTACAGGTCAGCTCGACCTTTATAACCTTCCTAAGTCTAACCATCTGACTTGGACGTGATCTCTGATATAACGAATCCTGGAACACAGACAATAGTCTTGTTGGTCTAGAGCGACCCATAGATATATAACTAGTTCAGGTATAAAGATACCGGTGACTTAATCCTAGTCAAAGTACCTCTCCATTTTGAATCACACAGGCGAGCAAAAAGGCGACAAAATGACGAACCTCTAGATGATAGCCTAAAGTTCGATACAAGAGGAATTACCTTATTTCGGAAAATCAACCATGAACATATGCCTCCAGGCAGGCTTGAATAATACGGGGAAATAGTCTAGTTAGCTAACTAACTCACAAAGACAATGTATTTCCCTCAGAGAATCACAAGACGCAGTCGCGTCCGCTCGCTAATCAGTCCATTTCTCAACTGCCCGACCTGGGCGGAACAACAAAACGACAACCCAGTCGAGACATGCGCAGAGTGACAATCTCTGAGTCGCTGTTCACAATAAGACGATTCTAAGAACATTCGAGATAAAAGTCTTACACAGTCGCGCCTTTTATGGACATGAACAGAAGCGTTAAGAAAGGTTTCAAACATCTACAACAGTTGACTGATACTACCAAATAAGGAGATATGGTCACGCTTCGTTCAAGACATTATAGACCGAACGTGTCTCTATACAAGAGGAGGTAAACTCATAAAAAATAGCAGTATCGATATATCGGGTTCTGTCCCTTTGACCATAAAATATATATATAACATGCATTTCAGTCAAATAATGATCATACATACGAAAAACGATCATACAAAGACTTTGGAAAAAAGTAATTATTTGTGCGTAACATTACCGCACCCTCCCGGGAAAAAAAAAATGAAACATTTTTTTTTTTAAATCCTGGAGCCGGAAAAATCTAGGCTCCTAACGCACGTATGATGCGCGGATATACCTAACAAAATAGCTCAACACTTGGAGCGAAACTGAGATCATATCCCAGGTCCTTAGAGAAAAATTTATCTAAGTATACGCGTATATATCCCAGGAAGGTGCCACCAACACAAACCACAATGCTGGCAACATCATAATAAAAGTCAAATTATTCTCATACCAATATATGAAATCAAATATATTATTATGATATCATACAATGTGTCTATTTTATTACATTATGTAATGCATCAGTAACTAATAAGTAATACATGTGTTGATCTTCGTTGACATAAAACATTCAATAGAAGAAGATGTGGACATCATCCGCTCCCAATCTAGGACAGGACTTGATATACTCAAAGTTCCACAATGGACACAATCTCGCATCTTCAATGATGTGCTGCGAAAATATCAATAACACAAATCTTAAAGACAACTGGTAAATCTCTCAATACAATCCTGAAAATAATTTATTTAAATGTGGCCGAGTGATCTTTTGGCCCGTATATCACTAACTAAGCCTTCTTAGATAATTACATGGAACAATGTTATAAATTCCCCCTCAAAAAAGTGAGAAAAAAAAAATCTACCAACATGTCATTATAACATTGGACTGTATATCAGGAAATATATATATGACAGAAGAATCATGTGGAATCGTGTGGGCATCTGGACAGAATGTCCGCCATTACATTATCCGAACCACGGATAGCTCGAACCGAGAAATGAAATGGTTGAAGAGCTATGGCATAACGAGTGGACCTCGAGCTCTTCAAGTTTTTGCTCTGAATAGCAGTAAGCGCTTTCTGGTCGGTTTCCACAATGAAATGTGCGCCTAGAAGAAATCTTTGTAACTTCAGAATAGACCATACCATAGCCAATAACTCACGGTCTAAAACCGAGTAATTCTTTTCTGCAGCATTTAATTTCCTAGAGATATACATCACCGGATGCAGAGTATCAGAATACTCCTGCATTAGTGCTGCCCCAATCCCAGTTGACGAGGCGTCACTTCGAAGAACAAAAGTCTTCTCAATAGTAGGTAACCTAAGAATAGGTGGAGATGAAAATAGGTCTTTAACCTGGTCCAATGAGGATTGACATTCTTTTGACCAGCGGATCAAATTAGGCGACCCTTTCTTCAATAAAGTAGAAAGCGGTGCCATAATGGAGGACAGATTCGGAATGAATCGTCCGTAGAATTGGATCAAACCTAATAGACTCCTTACTTGTTTCTTTGTCTTAGGGACCGAAATGTTAAGTATTTTTGAAACATTGTGGTCCTCTGTCTTTAAAAGACCATGACCAACACGATGACCTAGGAAAGAAATCTCACTAAATCCTATAAAGGCTTTAGAGGGTTTTGCAGTCAAGTTATACTCGCGAAGAGTAGACAGTAATTCGTATAAACCCAAATAGTGATCTTCCCAGGAATCACTGAATAGACAGATATCATCTAGATATGCTATGACATCTGTACGATATGCGAGAATTCGCCGCATCATGCGTACGAATGTAGCAGGGGCGTTCATAAGACCAAAAGGCATGAAATTCCATTGGAATAAACCCCTAGGTGTAGAAAAAGCTGTAAAAGGTTTGGCACGTTCAGTTAGCGGGACTTGCCAATAACCTTTAGACAAATCTAGTTTGGTAAAGAATCTAGAATTAGAAAGTTTATTGAGTAGCTCTTCTAATGAAGGCATAGGTTCAGCGTCGAACTTCGTAACTTGGTTCAATTTGCGATAATCTACGCAAATGCGAATGTTATTATCCTTCTTTCGAACAATAACCATAGACGAAGAGTATGCTGAAGTGGATGGTTCAATGATTTCCAAACGTATCATTTCATCCAATTCTTTCTCGACTTGAGACTGGAAATGGATAGGTATTGGATAGGGTCTGACTCTGATAGGATTATGATCAGTTAGCACAATGTCATGTTCAATGACATGTGTGTGTCCCGGGATGTCTGTAAGAACATCCTGAAATGTTTGCAACATCGAAGAAACTTGTCGATGTTCCTCAGCGGAAAGATTTGGAGAAACGGTCACGTTTTTCCAAGATTCCGTAGAATAAAGTGGGACCATAGAAAGAGGAAGATTGACATCAGAAAAAGTAGTTTCCTCATCCTGTATAACTGACAGCGATGAGTATTGACCATGAGGTACTTGAGAATTGTCCGTTGCCTGGAAAATAGGCTGCAAATAGTCTGGTCTTTCATGAAATTCCGTGAGCATATTTATGTGGAAAGTTTTATGCTTTCCATCAATATCGACAACATAGTCGACATCAGAAATTTTGGAGACTATTGCATATGGACCTTTCCATGCAATTAGAAGTCTGTTCTCCCTTGAAGGAAGTAGGACGAGAGCTTTGTCACCTGGACAAAGTTGTCGTAGACATCTATTCTTATTCGCAAACTGCCTTGCCTTTTCTTTAGCAAATTCGGAAGACGAAGTTGCTAGTCTGCATGCCTCAATGATTTTTTTCCTAAGAGCAATGACGTACTCATAAGAAGACTGAGTCTCATCGCTAATATTATCGGCAGTGATTAGATCGTGAAGTAAAGACATAGGGCCGCGCGGTTGCGCGCCAAAGACAAGTTCAAAAGGGGAAAACCCCGTATGTTCATTGGGGACCTCTCTATACGCAAAGAGAGCCGCGGGTAAGACCCTGTCCCAATCCTGAGGATGATCCTCAGTTATTTTACCCAGTAAAGTTTTTAGAGTCCTATTTAAACGTTCGACCAACCCATTAGACATTGGGTGATAGATACTGCTGAGAGACCTTTTTATATGTAGCATAGACATTACCTGTGACATAGTGTCTGATATCAGTTGAGTGCCATGGTCTGACAATATTTCTCCGGGAAAACCCAAGCGAGAAAATATCAGCCAAAGAGCGTCTGCGATATCAGCAGTTGAGATGCTCTTGAGAGGTATTGCCTCTGGCCAACGTGTGCACATATCGACACATGTAAGAATAAATTGATGCCCTCTAGCCGACTTAATTCTAAAAGGACCGATAATATCTATTGCCATTTTTTGAAAAGGGCGAATTGGAATGTCAGCAGCCTGAATAGGCGCAGCATGTCGTGGTCCTTTAGATTTGACCTCCTGACATACTTTGCAAGAGCGACAGTACATTCGTATGTCCTTGCTCACAAATGGCCAAAAGAAAGCCGCAAGAACTCTCGACTTTGTACGGGAAAAACCCATATGTCCAGCACATTGCGAGTCATGAGCATGTTGCAATATTTGCACCCTCATGCTCTTAGGCACAAGAATTTGTGAATGAGTGGATGTAGTCGAGTCTTGTACCATACGTACAAGTACGCCGTTCTTCATAGAAATCCAAGATTTTCTATTAGTATTTTGATTAGGATCACCTTTTTTTGCTAGAATGAAGAATTTTTGTAACGACGGATCTTCTTCTTGCAATTTGATAAATGAGTCACGTGTAATAGTCAAGTGACTATTTTGTTCATTTACTTCATCATTATTAGTTAATGAAGTTTGAGGTGGATCCAGAGCATGTGCTCTTGTGACCACCGTATTGGTAGCTTCAATGTTTTGCTCTTCCCAAACAGCAATCTGCTGTGGGGTACATTCCCTAACTCCGTGAATACGACCAATAATAAGGTCCGCAATAGGGTTTGGAAGTAGACACGCGTGGACCTCTCCCGTGAAGAAAGGAGTAGCAATATGTATTATGGCAGTAGGATATTTTTCCAACGTGCCACCAAATGTGACACATTTGATGACCTTTCCTGTAGCACAGAATGGATCTACAAGAGATTGCCTAACCCCGACAGTAGTACATCCAGAATCAAACAACACCGAGACTGGATTACTATTTACAAGCCCCTTATGTAATATAAGAGAACCTCTCCCATCATGAGCAACATTAGCAGGAAGAGCGGGCAAAGGATGACCACAGCTTAGAGTACTAATGGTTTTCGGATCAAATAAAGTACTGCATTGGATACATTTATTTGCCCTACCAAAGTCAAAAGATGAGCATCCGATAGCATTATGGTCTTTATCATTATTAACCTGTTTATCTGCTCCCTGAGATTCTTGTTGAACAGAGTTTGTCTGTTGATATCTTTTTCTCTTCTGTTGCGATCTACCGCGACCATTATTGCTTCTGCAATTATCATTAAAGTCCCTACTGTAATTTTTATCCTGGTTTGCGTTCCAGTTTCCATAACTGTCATTACCATCTCTATGCTGTTGAGAACCTCTATTATCTTGGTATTGAGGTCTCTGCAAATAATATTTTCCTCTATACCGATTACCTTTATGAAAATTTCTAAAGTTACCGGGAATAGAATACCGTGTAATATTAGGTTGTCTCCAGTTCTGGGAAGAAGAATCTCCCTGAAATTGATTACCATGGTTCTGGGCATAATTACGGTTACTCTTTTTATTGAAATTTTGCTGGCTACCCTGAAATTTACGCATAAAATTCGGGCCATAAGGTGCTGCCGAAGCAACTGGCAGACCTTCTTTTACCTTAGAGTTGCTAACGGTTATGTGAGGATGTGCAGTAACATACTGGCTACAGTATTCTTCCATTTCTTTTATATTTTTAGGCTTACGCTCATGAAGAAAAGAAAGAAAAGCTTCATTAACAGAAGACATAACCTTGTCTCTAAGAAGTAAGTCCATGAGGGCTTCAAATGTACTTTCTGTCTTAGAAAGCTCAACCCATCGTAAAAAAGTAAGACGTATGCCTGAGATGAATTCTGAGAATTCAACTCCAGTTTCTGGTAACATGTTTTTAAATTTAAGACGATATCCGTCTTCGTTAAGTTGGTACTTCTTTAACAATGCCGCCCTGACAACCTCATAGTTGTTCTTGTCAGGCACATCTACCATACCCAACAAAGTCAAAGCATCACCTCTAAGTATCTTGGACAGATGATAAACATATAATGTTTTATCTATATTATGCACCTTACATGCACTTTCAAATCTATCTAGATAAAATGTTATATCATCAATTGAAGCATTGAATGCTGGTAAATTAAGCTTGAAATCAACAGCATTAGACTTATTAGCAGATGATACCTTATTAGCATCATTAGCATTACTAGATAACTTCAACTTTTCTAACTCCAAAGCTAAGAGTTTTTCTTCATGTTCCATTTTTGCTTTTCTCTCATCAGACTCTCTTTGTAACCTTCTTTCCTCAGCCTCAGCCTGTAACTTTCTTTCCTCAGCCTCAGCCTGTAACTTTTTTTCTAATCTTTTATTTTCAGCCTCTATTTCAAGTCTCTTATTTTCAGCTTCTTTTTCAAGTCTCTTATTTTCAGCTTCTTTTTCAAGTCTCTTATTTTCAACCTCAGCCTGAAGTCTCTTCTCCTGAGATTCTGCTTCTCTTTTTTGTTTTTCCATTTCCATTTGTAATCTCTTTTCATCTACCTGCATCTGCAGTTTTAAATTTTCAGCATCTATTCTCTTTTGTTCAGTTAGTTCTTTCATTTTCTTTTCCTCCGACTTCAATGCCTTGGCATATTGAACAGTCGCAAATTCTTCTAATTTATCACCTGTCTTCCCAAGGGCTTTACCCTGCTCAATAAAGTACTCAAATGTAGACATGATGTCTAAAATGTGAGTACAGAACCTGAAATAATTAATTATCTTATTTCAATCTTAATAGCAACAAGACTTAATAAAGTGCTTGTATAATTACTATGTTCACTCCAATCTCTGTGGGAAACAAGACTTGACACCAATTTGTATTATCAGTTGTACAATAATATCACAAGTCACCTCTTAATTATCAGTGCACTACCCAAATCAGTGCATAACCATCAGTTATTTATCATAACTGCACTACAATAGTGCATAAGGAAAAAACCACCAGCTAGTTATGATAAGTGCACTATAGATCAATAGTGCATGAGCATATATGTAACAATAGTGAAAGCTAACTATGCAAGAACTATGCAAACAATAACAAGACAATGTAAACAATAACAAAGTCACCAACAATGTAAACAAAACAAAGATCAAAGTCAATGTAAACAATAACAAAGATCAGAGTCAATGTAAACAATAACAAAGATCAAAGTCAATGTAAACAATAACAAAGATCAACGTCAATGTAAACAATAACAAAAATCAAACAATACGAAAACATTCGCATAAGTCAAATAAATAAACAGCGAAACTAAAAAGAATATGATGACAGAATGCGAAGATATGACAAACAAATGACGCTACAGTGTATACACAAAAATTTACGTGAAGAACTGAATAATAGAAAAGAGGAGACCTACAAATACAAACAATTGAAATCGAAACTAAAAAACAGAAAGAAAGAGAGAAACAAAAAAAAAATATACAAAAAACGAAAATAAAGCACAACTCGTCACAACTAAACAGATATAGCAACGATTGTCGCTAGCAAATTTCACAATAGGAAATTCGCACAGTCCCTAACGAAAACGCTAACAGTAGAACCTCTGTGGCGTGGTATCTTCTACTGAAAGACACCGCCCAACCGAGAAAACCCGCTGAAATATAAACATATAAATACAAATCCAAATAACATATAACATGTAAACATATAAAAAGTGCGAAAAATGTGATAGACAGAAGGCTCAGTTAGAACATAAGGGCACAGTTCACAAACAAAACAGGCCACTTAACTTCTATGTATCCACAACGTCAGCACAGGTCAGAACAGGATGTGATCAGCATTCTTAGGACAATGATCCAACGTTGATCCATATCTGCTCTCGTAAACTGCCATGACGAAGGAAATGAGCTTCTAACAGGAAACAGCTTCTGACAGGAAACAGCTTCTGAACTTGACCTTCTGAATCTGCAACAGTAATTCTGAGACCGGAACAGTTGTTACGGCACTTGTCCTTCTTCTCAACAGATCAGGAAATCCATTCGCTCGGTACTTGTCCTTCTATTTGTAGACAAACTTCAATACCGCCGAGCAGCGCCGGGTAGTTTCAAAATATCAACAACTGTCAGTACTGCTGCGTCTTTCAAAAAAATTTCATCAAAGGTGATGAATAGCAACTGCAATGTTGTCTTGTAGTCTGCTGATGATGTCTGGGTTTGTTGACCCCCTTGAGAGTTGGTACCAGAATAAACCAACTATTGGCCACCATGAATTGATAAGGGTGGAATTAGGATGCCGTCAAATTACCACCTCTATCGACACCAGGTATTACAATGCAAGATGTGGGTGTCTTATCTGGTTTAGATTGTTGCTGTGTGTGTGTTGCAGTAGAACAGTTCAGGGTACACCACAGGCAACATGACGTGTAGAGTCATAGAAATGGTAACTTCGCTTTAGGTTTATACCATTTATTGCACGCCACAAAACAGTCATGATACTTATGTTATCATCGGCATAGTACAACGAATGCAGCATTCAAACTCATGTTAACTGACAGTCATGTAGAAGTCAATACTCAATAGTTGTATGGAAAACAAATATCATAGCGAAGCTTGATAAATAATACATATAACTTCTGCAACCGTGGTCAGCTGCAGATCCTTAATGTTCATAGACAATAATAATTATTCCTTCCTGATGCTAGCAGATCAGATGTATACAATACGTCCGTTTACTGTCTGCACGTGAGTAGCATACATGGATTACAGGTCAGCTCGACCTTTATAACCTTCCTAAGTCTAACCATCTGACTTGGACGTGATCTCTGATATAACGAATCCTGGAACACAGACAATAGTCTTGTTGGTCTAGAGCGACCCATAGATATATAACTAGTTCAGGTATAAAGATACCGGTGACTTAATCCTAGTCAAAGTACCTCTCCATTTTGAATCACACAGGCGAGCAAAAAGGCGACAAAATGACGAACCTCTAGATGATAGCCTAAAGTTCGATACAAGAGGAATTACCTTATTTCGGAAAATCAACCATGAACATATGCCTCCAGGCAGGCTTGAATAATACGGGGAAATAGTCTAGTTAGCTAACTAACTCACAAAGACAATGTATTTCCCTCAGAGAATCACAAGACGCAGTCGCGTCCGCTCGCTAATCAGTCCATTTCTCAACTGCCCGACCTGGGCGGAACAACAAAACGACAACCAAGTCGAGACATGCGCAGAGTGACAATCTCTGAGTCGCTGTTCACAATAAGACGATTCTAAGAACATTCGAGATAAAAGTCTTACACAGTCGCGCCTTTTATGGACATGAACAGAAGCGTTAAGAAAGGTTTCAAACATCTACAACAGTTGACTGATACTACCAAATAAGGAGATATGGTCACGCTTCGTTCAAGACATTATAGACCGAACGTGTCTCTATACAAGAGGAGGTAAACTCATAAAAAATAGCAGTATCGATATATCGGATTCTGTCCCTTTGACCATAAAATATATATAACATGCATTTCAGTCAAATAATGATCATACATACGAAAAACGATCATACAAAGACTTTGGAAAAAAGAAAGTATTCAGTGGGGTACTGGAAGATGAGACATGCCTGTATTTTAGAGCTGGCATTTGCTGATGATGTTGCATTGATTGCTAAATCAGAGGCACATCTCCAATCCAACCTGCAAGTCTGGCAAGTCTAGAAGGAAGAGCTGGAGAAGAGAGGGATGGTCATAAGCAGCTCTAAAACAAAATCCATGATGATATCACGAGAAGAAAGAAGACATCAGATTAAGCTGGGAGAACAGGTCCTGGAGCAGGTCGACCACTTTAAATACCTCGGAGTTATTATAGACAGAAAGGGAGGCTTCAAAGAAGAGTTGGCCACTCGAAAGGCAGCAGCTGGGAGACTTTTTCAGGCCATAAATCGAGGATTCCTCAGCAAGAGAGAGGTTGGTAAGAAAACGAAGATGGCTGTATACCGCTCCACCTATGTCCCAGTCTTGACATATGGATGCGAGTCATGGGCAATGACTACAACCCACAAAAGCTAGATCCAAACCTCAGAAATGAGGGATCTGAGGAAGGTGGTTGAAGTAACAAGAAGAGACATGGTCCGAAACCAGACGATACGTCAAGGCCTAAAATCCCACCCCCTGCAGACCCAAGTAGAACAGTCTTAACTAAAATGATTTGGCCATGTCTGCAAAATTGGAGAAGATCGGCTACCACGACAAACATGGGAAACAAAGAGCCAGAGATTCAGACCCCCAGGACGACCCAGAGTCCGCTGGGAGGACAAAATTAGACAATCTTTCAAGAACCGAGGATTAGAATGGAACCAGGCCGGGAGGAAACAGCCGATAGGATAGTCTGGCGCTCTCTCTTCCAAACCTCTACACCTCACGGTAGAAGGGGAACGACTAAGTAAAAAGTTAACCTGGAGTCAATGTGGTATTAACACTTTTTAAGGATTCGCTTAATCTCTTAGGGATCAGCGATACGCTTGTCTGGCCCTGTCATGCATCGAAGCGTAAAACGTGAACAATGACAGCAGGGAAAGATATTGTGCTAACAATTGAATAATCCACCTGCAACAAATGTAGTTCAATACTGCCGGAGAGGAAAAGATAGCGCACAAATTATGTCAGAGAAATCATCATTTTATTTCGATTCTTAAGGAGCATGGGGTCACCACTTTATCTGATCCCCTTGCAGGAAGCCTGCACTAAGCATTCATACGCTTTTACAGAGGTGGTTTCTGTTGCAGGTTGTTTTCTATGTTGAGGTTTCCAGTCTCATGTACAACCTCGTATTAATGTACCAACCTCATATTAATGTACCAACCTCATATTAATGTACCAACCTCATATTAATCACCATGTACGATGCCTAAAGGGAAAAAGGGGGGGGGGGGCATATTTATTAGTTACTAGAAAAAGGTAGTCCCATAACAGATATTGCTGAAGTGTTAGAGCATTCACTATACTAGGTTCAGCTTCAGGCACTCGTGAGAAATACAAAATTAGATAACTAGACAACAGAAAAACAACAGAAATGACAGACTTACCGGAGAATCATACCCAAGACCTTCCGAACGGCACCACCACCTAGCTACGGAAACGACCTGCACTTTTCTCCCTGCCAAACAGGCAACACAAAATTGATTTGTTTAAATAAGTCCTAGCCTCGAGAGGTGAGGTGACCAATTCTCTTCCTTGCTGCCTTTTCAATCTCTAGCTCACGAGCAGAGTGAGGTACCCATTGATAGCTAAGTAGACTGGAGCGTGACGCCACCGTGTTTTGAACCCGGTACCTTTGTCGAGGGAGTCCATCATTTTAACCACTCTGTCAATCGGGCGCTGGTTTATTCTTAGTTATAGTTTGACATAAAATGTTTTACAATAAAACAGTAATCTGAAGTCTATGGCGCACCCGCAACCCCCCCCCCCCCCCACCCCCCCCCCCCCCCCCCCCCCCCCACCCCCCACCCCCCCCCCCCCCCCCCCCCCCCCCCCCCCCCCCCCCCACCCCCCCCCCCCCAGAATGGTGTCCAAATAGGGCCCCGCAATTACTAAGCCCGAAACTGGGAGCTGGTGACAGACATGTAAAGGATAAAAGAAAACATGTGAAAACACATCAATGATGGCACAGAACAGGAAGGCGTGGCATGAATTTGTAGAATGTCTCACAAGGGGTCGCAGGGTAATGAATGAGGGCCTCATGGGACTCTGCTCGACCCCTGGGGATTCAAATGCGCTTTGTTATCCTTATTTCATATTGTGGGGTGGGTACGCGTAACAGTATGTAAAACACACAACTTTGTCTATCTGTCTGTCTATCTATCTATCTATCTATCTATCTATCTATCTATCTATCTATCTATCTATCTATCTATCTATCTATCTATCTATCTATCTATCTATCTATCTATCTATCTATCTATCTATCTATCTATCTATCTATCTATCTATCTATCTATCTATCTATCTATCTGCCTGCCTGCCTACCTACCTACCAATCAATCAATCAATCAATCAATAAAATCTATCTATCTATCTATCTATCTATCTATCTATCTATCTATCTATCTATCTATCTATCTATCTATCTATCTATCTATCTATCTATCTATCTATCTATCTATCTATCTATCTATCTGTCTCTCTATCTATCTATCTATATCTATCTATCTATCTATCTATCTATCTATCTATCTATCTATCTATCTATCTATCTATCTATCTATCTATCTATCTATCTATCTATCTAATAAACAAAGCACGCATTAAACTCTTTTATTACAAGTCTCAGCATGGTGTATCTCAGATATTCATCAGAAAAGTCATGAACAAATGAATGATTCCCACAACGCAAAATAACATCCATTAGACCCAGCTAACGAATCGCCGCAGACTCTCAACCTCTGGGTTGTGCAATTTTTTATGGCAACTTAGGCAGGTCGACGCCAACGTTTGGGTCTTGTATGAAGTTAACGGGTAGGAAAATAACCACCAGGGGACTACTTTGTGTTGCCAGATTCGCTTGTAAGAGAAACGCGAATTGGATTGTTAATGTGTATTCAAATGACCTAAATACAAATAAACCTTCGAGAAGACACGTGAAAAATAGTTCCTCAAGGAGCGATAGTACCAATGGGATATAGTCTGCGCTGGCGAATTTTTCAATTAAGACAGTAAAATTGACGACAAGGGAAGGGGAACAATAAATATAAAAAATACGTGTACCAGCACCAGTCCAGGATTTCTGCTTCTTGGATTTCATGTAATGTGGTATCAAGCGTAAAACTATCAGAGATGGACGTATGAGAGCACGGGTCAGGCGTGTATACAACCAGGACGCTACATGAACAATCAGTATTCATACTTACTTACTTAGTCGTTCCCCTTCTACCGTGAGGTGTAGAGGTTTGGAAGAGAGAGCACCAGATTATCCTACCGGCTGTCTTCCTCCTGGCCTGGTATTCATTACTTACTTACTTACTTAGTCGTTCCCCTTCTACCGTGAGGTGTAGAGGTTTGGAAGAGAGAGCGCCAGACTATCCTATCGGCTGTCTTCCTACTGGCCTGGTTCCATTCTAGTCCTCGGTCCTTCAAAGATTGTCTAATGTTGTCCTCCCAGCGGACTCTGGGTCGTCCTCGGGGTCTGGATTCTTGGCTCTTTGTTTCCCATGCTTGTCGTGGTATCCGATCTTCTCCCATTCTGCAAAAATGGCCAAACCATCTTAATTGGGACTGTTCTACTTTGGTCTGCAGGGGGTAGGATTTAAGGCCTTGAAGTATCGTCTGGTTGCGTACCATGTATCCTCTTGCTACCCCAACCACCCTCCTCAGATACCTCATTTCTGAGGTTTGGATCTGGCTTTTATGGGTTGTAGTCATTGCCCATGACTCGCATCCATATGCCAAGACTGGGACACAGGTGGAGCGGCATACAGCCATCTTCGTTTTCTTACCAACCTCTCTCTTGCCGAGGAATCCTCGATTTATGGCCTGAAAAAGTCTCCTGGTATTCATACCCTTCGATATTACTTGAGGGAGACTGGGCAGCTGTGGGTTTGCTGAAGTGCAATAATGTTGCTTCTGAACGGCAGTAACAATACAAATGTAACCACAAATATTTATATCATAAAGTGGGAAATCTGTTTCTGTCGTCTCTCATTGCAATGCAGTTTCTCCCTCGGAAGGTGGTTCGTGTAGGCGATGTTGTTAATCTGCTGCTCTCGTCAGGTCGACCTTCTTGTAGCACATGCTATATTCTTTCCTTCTTCCACACATAGATATGTGCTTGTCTGTCAGATGTTGAAATTTATTTAACAGATGGTATTTGTGTCTGCCAGGCGGGTTCTCAGAATGAACATTATCACCTGATGTCTTCTTGGCAAGTAGTTAGATACGTCTGTTACATCTAACTCTGAGTGTTCTCGATGTCATTGTTCGTTGAAGCTATTGGTCTTTATTGATGTTATCTTTTTTTTATATTGTTCTGAATTCATTTATCTGGGTCATCCACGGGTCCTTTATACCAGGGGTTCTCAATCTTTTATTTTACTCATGGCCCCCTACAGATCCTCATTTACCTCTCTGGCCCCCTTCATAGTAGCTGTTAGCTGGAAATAAATTACTTTATCATCTTACTGTGGCCCCCAAGAAATATGGCACGGCCCCCTGGGGAACCATATAGCCCCCTCTGAGAATCACTGCTTTATACCATAGTTGTGTAGATGTCATGAGAATGACCTCAGCCAATGATGTACTTTTTTGGGTGGTACTAAATTGGCTGAACGTCCTTTCACGATGTACTGTCACAGCAAGGCGATGGCGCCGTTTGGTTGGTCTTAGGTTCGATTCCCGGTAAGCCTATCACTTATATTTTCTTTTATGTTGTCTGGTGACATCCTTTATGTCCAACCAGTACCTGTTAATTACCTTTATTTATTTATTTATTTACTAATTTATAGAAAATCTCTGAAGGCCCGATGACTAGAATAGAACCAGGTCAGGAGAAAGACAGTCGAAACGATAGTATGGCGCTCTCGCTTCCAAATCTCTACACCTCACGGTAGAGGAGGAACGGCTAAGTAAGTGATATTTACAACATAATGTTATTTACAAAATAGTGCACATTGTGATGTGTTTAAATCAGCATTAACTGCTTTTTTTTCCTTTTAGTATTTACAATATAATTATTTTTGCGTTTAGAGTCTGCAAGTGTTGATGCTTTTATAAATCTATTGTTTTTTTTTATTTCGTTAAATAGTATCATTTTAGGTTGGTCTTTGTTTTTAATGTTTGATTGAACTGTGTATTTTGGTTGATGGTTTTCCTCTCATTACTGTTTTTGATGTTTTAAGTATTTGACTACTTCTATAGGGGTAACAATCTATTCTCAGACATAAAGATTTTTTTATATTTGGACATGCGCACAAATCTAACCGACTTTGTTGAACGGGAGCACCTCGCCAAAACGAAGAACATTTTATTTTTAAATGTTTTTAATATTTTGGAGATTGTTTTTCTACTCCAAAGGTTGTCATAGGCAGGAGTTGTAGTGAGGATAAGCTCCCACTGCAGAATAAAGCTTCTATGGCACGCGCCTCAAACACCCTATGACAACCAAGCCCAACTCCCGGACTTCATGTGTAGCTGAATTTGAGCCCGGCGGAACTGTTTCCACTGACGGAGAAGAGGTAAAGGGGAGTCACTGGCACCTTAAAACCATCAGCATCGGGCAGATAGGGCTCATGACCCTCGGTTGGCAGCATATCTAAGAGAAGGTAAAACTCTGAACTCAACCACCGCTGCCTTGCGGGAATATCCGTTGACAGGAAAGGCTTTGGGTGTAAACACTGATGATAAATCCGGAGTCTGAGTCCCTAAGGAAGTCTAATGTTGATTCGATATTATTCTGGCAACTCCTGCGACGTAGCTGGTGCCAGACTGTATCGGCTACTGCCGTTCCTTTGGATCTACTGGCTGCGTGGAGAGGGGGAACATGCTGCATGGGAAACATCTAATCTTCATAACACTGTGACCAAGCTCGCGCCCTGGAGAGGACGCTCCAGCTTCACCCTATAGGTGTCGGCAAAACACAGAAAGTAGCAATTACCGGTTATAAGCATTTTGCCCAATTGTTACGCATGCTAAAATTATTTGCATCTCCTCTAATCGTCAAAAACTTTTTTCAGAAAAATTCTCTGACCTCGGTAAAGGTATCAAGTTTGCTCCCCTTCGTTCTAGCATTAATAAGTATGTTCCCCTTCAAGATGTCTACCTTTCCCATCGCCACATGCGCCTTAAGTTCCACTGTCGCGGTAGCGTTGGGATCAAGCCGAGATTCTATCGTTGACGATGATGTATTTCGTCAAAATACAAAATCCTAACTTGATTGGATCAACGCTGGTTAGAATATTACCAATACTGTACACGCCATTCACCAACTTTCTCTGCTGTGTGTCTGCGCAGATCCATACTCACATCATCTGAATGGCAAGCTTTCTCTTTTCTTACAGGCTATGGGATAACATTGTCATTAAACCTGCCGACAACAGTGGTGCAGAGATAATTTTGTCTTGAATCTGGTTGCGATTATGGGACAGAACAGCTAGGTCGTCGACAAAACATAAATCGTCCAGCTGTTTCTTTTTTTCAGTATACTGGACTCCTTTTATGTTGGTTAATGTAAAAAAATTGTTTTCGTTTCGTAATTTACCCCAGTCCCAGTAAGCGGAGACATAATGACAAGTGGTATTATTGCCACACTCAGTTCTTAAATCGCTCGGTTCTGTAAGTTGTCCTTCATGAAGAATTCTACACGTCATGGATTCGTCTGTTTTCTTTGTCAACTTAATGATCTTCAGGGGGCTTCATCATGCCTCATCACAGACCACTTTTTTTCTTCTCAATGTGGCTTTCTGGTCTGTACACAATCTATTTTGCCGAAAACCTGCTGGCTCACCTCTCAGTTGCGTATCTATGTACTCTTTTGATCTCTCTTCCTCTTCTTCTTCTTCTTCTTCTTCTTCTGCGTTCGTCCTGAAAAAGACGTTTGTTACGCTGTGTCACCGTTTACAGCAAAGCTGCGATATCTGCGCCTTTCGGCCCAACACATCCGTTTTCGGCATGGCATTTTTGGGACCGGGTTAGCCTTCCCTCTTCGATCCCTACTCTCTCAGCCAGACTGCAGTGACGGAGCCTGTTTCCAGGACCACCACTTGGAGGTGGAGTAGGGTTTTGGTCAGCTCTGGTTCGCGGACCCTGACGCAAGCAGTCAAGCTATGGGTCGCTTACTGCATTCCTCACTTTTGATGCATCTTTGGTCCCTTTTGATCTCTGAAGGGTAATGCTGTTTAATATTATTCCCTGGCACTGATAATAAAATGACTCCTCAATAATTTGGGCACTCTTGTAAATCTCCCTTCTTAGGCAACGTAACCAGACGAAATATTCTTCCTTTCAATAGTGTTTAAATGTCTTCTCTGCCCAGATCGTATCAAGTAATTAGTATAATATCTATGCACAGGTGTCAATTTCTGCTTTGATAGCCTCTGTGTGAATCTTTTAGAAGTGTTACCGCTTTCTTCATTTCATCTTTATTTTGTCTTTTGCAATTAACGTGTAGCTCCGCTTCTACTGACTGAATGTCTGGTGGGTTTTTGGAGCTAGTTTATTGAGAAGTTCTCCAAATGTTCTATCCATCTCTTTATTCACTATTTTATATTAGTAAGCAAATCTGCATCATACGTTTTTCATTATCTCTGTATTATTGTCCCAATCTTACCGTTTCTGAATTCGTATTTGTCTTCTCCTCTGTTCTTGTTTTCTATTGGTCTCTTCCTTCTTGTCCTCTACTTCATGGTTGTATTCTGCATTTGTTAAGTGACTGATTCATTACTGGATATAAGATTTAAACCAGGTCATACTGTTCTTTTATTTAATTTAGTATTTCTTGTGTTATTTTAGCTAGTTTCTTTGCTTTGATTTTTATTTCCCGTTTAATATGTGAATTTGTTAATTGATTATCCGTGTTTGCTGTGTCTTTTGTCACTTTATAATTGGCTTCTATATTTATTTTTTGTCTTTTTCTCTTTAAACGTAACCATGGCAACAGAATATAAACGCGTGGGTACGAGTTTCCTGTAATGGGACTAGATGGAATGGTGGCTTCATGTGCCTTAAGGATTGAAAAGTTAAAAAAAAAAAAACTGTGGCTGAGGAAGGGAAAGTCCGAAACGTCCAATATTTCTGGTGGTGTTTGTAATGTATGAGATTATTTTAATGTCAATGTTTATATAAGTTCTTCTTTTGAGAAACTGAAGGAGTCTATGTTATATATCTTGTCTCCACAAAAAATGTCCATTCAGAAAGTTCAGTCTTTCTTCAGTTCCGTTTTGGTTCAAGGTAACGTTAGCTAATCGCCAGAGATGGAAGGTTCCTTGTTTGTGTTCAACCCAGGTTTACTGTCAGGAATTACTTGGCCCACAAGATTAGTACAATCTGTGCTGGATATAACGAGAGTAGTGGCTTCAGTTTCAATGTTCAACTTTCTTCTTGGTTATACGCTCTTAGATAACACTATATCAATTCAGAACTCTCAACTCATGAACGTCACAGAATCTAGGAACGAGGTCTTCAGATTGTGTTAACATTTAATGACTGTTCAACTTTGAGAATTCAACTTCAATAAAATAGTTCACAACAGTTCAATAAAAATCAGTATACCTTGTATGTAGAATAACGAGAGATACACTCTACTATACTGTTCCAAAACAAACAAAAAAGAAACGCACAGATATCCGAGGGCGCGTTTTTATGAGTTTGTAAGTAAAATTTGGTGCTAGGGTATATAAAAACCAGCCTCAAATGTTCTTTACAGTGTCAAATGCACGTGTTGACCTGAATTGCGTTCGTTTTTGTAATTGTTACAATGCAGTGGTCAATAGTGTTTATGACGCAATTTTGACCACAGCTCATGTTGCGCGCACGTGAAAGCAACAAAATTTGGGGTGAACACTATTCACTGACTACGCAACTGAAACTCTATAAAAGGATAACGCTACACAATAAAAATTCAGTTCATTTTCAAGCAGACATTTATGGCGTCTCTATCGATAAATTTAAGGAACATTGCTATTGGCCGACTGCATGCAGGCGAAAGTCAAAGTCAGGTTGCCAGGCATCTAAACGTGCATCAGAGTACCATCAGTCGACTTTGGCACCGGTTCCAAGCCACTGGCTCAGTTGAAGACCGGCATCGCAGTGGACGACCCAGAGTGACAACAGCAGCGGAGGATCGCTTTATTCGGCTTCGTCACCTCAGAGACAGGTTTACAACAGCTTCCTCAACTGCCCAGTCATTGCCTGCAGGACGTCATGTGTCTGATCAAACTGTCCAGAACAGACTGCATGACGCTGGACTTTGGGCACAACGACCTCACCGAGGACCTGTCCTTACGCGCCGCCATCGCTAAAATCGACTTCTTTGGCCCAACCAGCATCGTCCCTGGGCAGCTGACAATCAATGGAGACGTGTCTGGTTTAGTGACGAATCTTTCTTTTTGTTGCAGCGTCATGATAGACGGCGTAGGGTCTACCGTAGGCGAAATGAACGTTTTGCCCAAAATTGCGTTGATGAAGCTCCGCCGCACGGTGGTGGAGGTGCAATGGTGTGGGGAATGATCAGTTACAACGGAAGGAGTCAATTGGTGCACATTGAAGGAGGCTTGAATGCGCAACGACACGTAAATGAAATTCTTCGACCCCATGTCCTTCCACTTTTGGCTGCCCAAAGGTCTGTGTTTTAACAGGACAACGCCAGACCCCATTGTGCACGGTTGACCACGCAGTTCCTGACTGCCAACAACATTCTCACCCTTCCCTGGCCATCCCTGTCTCCAGACATGAGTCCGATTGAGCACCTGTGGGATGAGCTGCATAGACGTGTTTGTCGCCGAGACGTTGCTCCAGCCAATCGTCGTGATCTGTTCAAGGCACTCCAGGAAGAGTGGGCAGCCATCCCACAGGTCCACATCAGACGTCTGATCGCATCCATGCCCATGAGATGCCAGTCGCTGATCGATGCAAGAGGAGGCCACACCATTCTAACGGGAAAGCCCGTACGCCAAAAAAAACTCTCGTGACCCAGATGCAAAATAACTGTCAATTGATTGGTTGAACCCTGCGGTATTCTTGTGTGCAATTTGAACAATTAACTCATTAAATTAAAAAAGTTATTAAATGTCAAAATTATGGCTATGTGTGTGTCTTCAGTAGCTATGCTGTTTTGTGTGTGTGTGTGTGTGAACAGTATAGTTTAATATCCCTCTTGAAAACTTAAAATGTCTAATAAATGTTCGAACTCTTTATCAGTGTCATTGATATGCTCAAAGATAATAGCTCTTAACACTTCCCAATGTGGGACCTCAACTGGTTGTTCTTCTCTTTCTTCACTATGATCAAAATGAACTACAATGTACTCGTCTCGATAAATTTCACCTTCGTAATTATCATTAAATTCAAAGGCGTTCTCATCTAACATTTCTTCTTGGTTTGGCTGTGCTTCTATAATCCCAGCTTCTTCAGCATTATTTAGTGCTTCTTGTATGATGGCATGACCACCTACTGGAACTTCAGATTCTCTAGGCGCCAGTGTTATTCATAACAGATATTCACAACACGAATAAAAATGTCTCTTATCGAAGCAATGCGCTCAGTGAGTTCTTATACAAATTAAGATCACTTCTTTCACAATTCTGTAGCTATAATGTTTCTGCTCTATATTCACGCTAGGGCTTCTCTAAAACTTAAAGCGATCTGCGCATTATCGGACATCTGACATGATTTCACAAAAATGTTAACATGTTAGTGCATTTCAACTGATACTCCATCTTGAGTCAATAGTTGTCGAGTTTGTAGATTTTGTTATAAAATAGGGAAACAAACTGTTCTGCACAATCAACTATGTGTTATACCAGATATCTATAAGGCTTGCCCACAAGAATGCCTAGGTGTTGACATGCGTCTTGTGAGCACTACATCAGACTGACTTAATACTGAAACCTTTGTCTTTTATAGCAGAAAAACATAGATCAGAAAAACAAAAATCGTATTTGGTTCGTAGCTGATCATTTGCGTTTCGTTTATGTTTCTATAGCTGAACGTTGGCGTTACGTTTCGTAAACGTTTGTGTTTCGTTCTATTTATATCTTTCCCACTGTATGAAACGTTTGCGTTTCGTTTAATTTTTCAACAAACCTTTGCGTTTCGTTCTCGAAACGTTCGCATTTCGTTTCACTGTATGAAACGTTTATGAAACGTTCGCGTTTTGTCAACGTTCGCGTTTCATTGTGTATTAGTTACACCTTACCTAGGTTATCTTATACATGCTTATCATTTTAGTTATGTGTTCTAATCTATGTTTGTTTATGTGTGTCTATCATTTCCTTACCCTGTCACAGTGGTTTGTAAAACTGATTCCAGTAACATTGTCATTATTTTAACTTTTAGAAGAAACAAAAACGAGTCAACAGTCTAAAAGTTTTTTGACTTTCTCTTCAACAGTCTAAAAGTTTTTTGACTTTCTCTTCAACAGTCTAAAAGTGTTTTGACTTTCTCTTATTAGGGAGCCGCGGTAGCGCAGTGGTTAGTGCACTGGCTTCCTATCTCTGTAGTCCATGGTTCGATCTTCAGTTGAGGTTGAATTTTTTTGACCGCAAACGGCTCCGAGGTCATCCACGCCTCATTAATTGCCTACCAGAGCAACTCTGGGAAGGTTAAGGCGGCCAGCGTGATGCTGACCACATCGCCCCTAGAGTGCCAATGGTCAAGAAAATATGGGCCTAACACTATATTCCTAATATGCCTCAGTGGGCGTGTAACGGGAACCTTTACCTTTTTTACCTTTCTTGCCAGAGTCAGATGGAAGACCACCTAACGTTCTAGATGGATGTGTGACAGAATGGGGCGACGCTTCTCTATCTCTTATTTACTACGGCCGTATCAGTTACATTTTTTGTACTGATTTTTATTATGTTCTTTCAATTGTCGCACTTTCTTTCTTTCTTTCTATGCTATGTGTAGCAGATATTTGGTATTTTCGTTCTTACACTCCCTTCAGTAAATTTCGTCTTGTCTGTTTACCTGCCCATCCTTGCTGAGATAGTATTCTCGACAACCATGTTGGTTAATATCGGCAGCGGCCGACATCAGACATCAGCGTAACACTAAATTCCAGCGTATTTGCTAATCGCTGATAAAGGCCAGGGTGTGTGACAGATAAGAGATTACTTGTCTAGGTGACACGTTTTTGACAGACACGGATGACCTAATCGCTTCCTGTCCGACTTGTTGTGACAAGATTACTTTAAATAGTAATATTTTGTTACACCTGAAACACATTGTCGTATGAGTCTACAGATCTGTTGGTGAGTTCGCCTGTCAGGCAATCGGAAGTTTTTATACCATATATGGGAAAGGTGACCTCTACATTACGTTCAAAACTTTTCCATGTCAGGAATATTTTGAAATTACCGCTGCCAACATTTTTGTTTGAAACGATTGGCGCTTTCTTAGCTTCGTTGCAAACAGATGCGGGGGTCGCACAGTAATATAACTTGACACGTTTCAGTGTTAAGACACTGTGAGATTCACGCTTGTCAAGACACAACCAGACTTGCCAGAAGTTAGAATTCAGAATTTCCATTTATCAGTCCGGACTTTGTGGAACAATCTTCAAGGATTTACATAGCCCAGGAAACCCATTTTAATAAGGAAGGCTGAGGAATACGAAACACACGGAGTCATAGAGGGAATTATCTTATAAAAAGTAACGACCCCAAGAACACGTGTAAGAGGCCTAATTAAGTGCCTTTACTTCATTCATCTGAGCAAAAAGTATGTGAGCCAGGATTGGCGTTAGTTGTCATTTTACTTTCTATATTTTTCATTATTAACATGTGAACTAATATGTATCTATTGCCATGTGAATATTAATGTGTGAAAATCGCTAGTGGATGTCCCAGTCATTTGAGGCTGGCAACCTCAGCGTATAGAATGATGATTTCATGAACCACAACAGGACGGGCTGGTGATTGCTTTATTGCTAGTTTCTTAAAGAGAACTAAAAGCAAAAGGTAATCCTAAGTTCCATATGGAGCAGGGAGGGAAAGGTGAAAGAAATGATGTATATTTTAAGTATAGTACTTACAGTTCCAAACCAGTGTAAATGGCTATGTAAACATATTCACTTTAAAGTTAATACAAGTTTCAAACTTTTCAATCAGTGTAATTATAAATGAAAACCGATTCAGTTTATATTGTGAACACTTTTCAGACAGTGGAGATGTAAATGTAATCATATTCTATCTGTACTATGAATCTTTTCATTTAAATGTAAAATAACTATAAAGCTATTCAATTTAAATGTAAAGAAAGTTATCTCTCGAGGGATTAAGTTTAATTCTAATCGAGGGTAAATTCTGAGTTAAATGGGATGGTGGAATAAGAAAGGGGACACATAAGTATGTGTCGGGAAAACGCAATACTCAGGAGAGCGTTTCGTTTCTATTCTTTTACCATAGTTGTTGGTGGTACTGTGACGTGGAAATATAAAAGTGATACAGTAATCTGACAGCCTTTGCTTTCCCATTTAATGCCTACCATTTGCTAAAGCCAAACAACGCAATTTCTGACTGTCTGACACACATTTTAATCCACGCCTCTTTTTGCCTACTTGACCATACCAAACGAGCTTGCGAGCTTGTTTACAAACTCAGCAAACTGTCATTCATTCAATGATCCTATATAAACCGCGTCTTCCTCTAACCATTAAAAGTTGTCGCTCAGATTTTGTTTGGATAATCTAGCTCGTTATTCTAGAGCCATTGTGAAAGTGTGTTATTAGCATTTCGTGGAGATTCTTTCATTTCTGATTGTGGTAATAAAAATTAGCATTTACGTGACTTGATGTGTTAAGTTTACCATTATAATTTCCTGGGATTTTCTACGTGTTAAGACTAGCGAATTAAATAACGCATAGCTATTTTTATTCCAGATGTTTCAGATGTAATGTAGATTTAATCACCCGCTATCACCCAGAAAGAGATGGTTTAGTTGACTAATAAATACACTAGGCGACTAATAATTGACGGAATACAATTCACTTCTAATTCATTAAGTGTAATTATATAAAAGTTAGTTGCTTATCCTTTACAGGACGTGGCAATCAACCCCAGCTTTTATTGGCTGTTTGTGATTTTTCTAGGCAATTTTTTTCATTCAGTAGTTTGCCATTGCTTTCTGAACGGTACGGTGTTTATACCATTGTTAAAAATCCACACAAAGCGATCTGCTACCAAACCGCCTGCAGCAGGTTTCGAACCTGGTATATCTGAATTATGAAACTGCGTTCATATCCATTAGGCCACAGACGCCGTTAATTATATAAGTGACTAGTATAATATCATGTGGCGAAACAAATAGCTAGTAATGACAAGCGATATTTGTATAAGTGCGATATTGGTTAAAGATTAAATAATAACTGACCAGACAGGATAGGCTAGACATAACGTGCGCCTTTTAACTTAATCAGGGATGACGGAGAGGATGAGAGATGTCTCTTTCCCTTCCGTGTGTGTTTATATATGTAGATATTATTAGCAGTAAGTGTTTCATAATGTTTCTATATCCTTTAGGCAACTTGTTCAACGGCGACCAGCGTTTTTACGTGGCCATATCTTGGTCCGTATCTCGATTTTTACTGAGTGGAAGTAAAGTTGTCTTCTGTTTGCTGACACGTCTCTAAGTTTCAGTTGTGAATAGGACGGGCCACAGAGACGGACGAACATTGTAATAAGTAAAATTTTAACGGGACTTTCCAAATACCCAGATATATTTTCTTGCATTTTATCAGCCCATTGTGGTGAAAATAACAATAACTGTTCTCCCGACTTCTGATATTCGTTTTTTTTTGCAAGAGGATATTTATCCAGACGAGTCACGCTAATTCAAAATCGGCACCCACCAGAGTTAGTCGGTAGGATCTATCTAATCAATCGCATACCAACATCAGTAACAATTTGTAGCAACTAGCTGTGTCCAAATACCAGAAGTATTCGTTTTCCATTCCTTGCGGTGAACCCTATATCTCGATTCTTCTAGCATTAACTAGTCAAGGTGACAATATCGATCCAGGATTACCTCACCAAACTTGGCGTCCACCTTTATAAAGTTACTTTTAAGGCTGGACTGGGGCCAAGTTTGCCACTGAAACCTGACATTACCAATATCGATAACTATATCCAGGATAATTATACATGACTGGAAATGACACCAGATTAGGTAAGGAAAGAGAGAACGTGGCCACGTAAGAGAGAGAGAGAGAGAGAGAGAGAGTGAGAGAGAGAGAGAGAGATTGAATATTTTCTTGTTAATGTAGCTTGTACCAAACTATCTTATTTGCCTTTAACAATTGTTTACTTTACGGGGTAGCACGTATTAGGAATTTTGCTCACTTTACTGTCTATATAACGTAACCTATTGCTAATCTTTTGGCCTTTGGAGTTATTAACTTGGTTGGGTTCTTATCATTTCACCGAGGGGAGGGCATAGGCATTCTGTCAATTTTCTATACGTAATTTTGATGTATTTGATTCTTTTGATATTCGATGTTGTGAAGTTTAAATGGTAATAAACAACAAACTAACTAAACTTTGTGTGTTTGTCAGATCCATGCCCATTAACCATAGTTTTTCACGGTTGTGTGACTTGTAGTCACATATTTGTGTGTGTGTGTGTGTGTGTGTGTGAGTGGTTAAACGTATATGTTACATGTATGGAGAGTAGGATTGTCTTATAATAAATTACAGTCGTAAAGATAGGCTGGACTAGAGTATCTTCTTAATCCAGAGACAGATTCTACCCTTAAACTATTCACTCGTGAAATCTATTTACAATACATTTAACCTCACTTATTTACCACTATCACCTCTGCTCAGACGGGACCATAAATATCTTCTGACCTATCTTTAAAAATTTACGGCAGGTACCAGGGGGGTACTAATCTCTGGAACAAAAGTGAGGGTAAAAGTGGACTGACGTAGAAATGCGGGACCAGCTTGGCAGTTACTTCTTGATTGTACTTGAAGCGTGCTGCACTTGTAATCTTGACCAGAGACGTGAAAACTCCAGTGACCTATCTGCACAGAACCCATCAGCCGGAGCAGAAACTACTGTTGGCAGCAAAGTAAAACCCATAAGCTGCCAATGTGAACTTTTTTTTCATAAAACCTATTATCATTCAATGATGAACCTTTTCTTTTAAACTATTCAATTGTTTTAACCTCTGTTAAAACTAAATGATTATTAAATCTGTTATTTGGTGATATACAGATTTAACTTCGATTTAATCATTTCAAATGTACTGTATGTTTGTTTCAGTCAATTTATTAAACACACTCTAATCAGAGCTATACCAGAATTTTGGTGGCACGGATTACGCATACATATGAAAAATTTATTTATTTGTCTGATAAAAATATATTTATCTTTGAATGTATGTTTTCGGTCTTGAGGGACAGAACTCAGATTAGGCGATGGGTATTCATTCTGTGAGTTATCGCTCCTGGTAGCGTTCCTAAAAATCGAACTCAGCGGAGGAATTTAGATTTACTTTGATCTATTCTGTGTTTGGTTAGGAATAGATTGTTATTGCTTCAGACTGTCTATGGCCCGAATCTATGTGTAGTTCTTGTCTATGTAGGACGAGTATGTCTTATATCCCGATATCTTAGTATGCTTAAGTGGAACTATTTTTCTTGTACTGTACCTTTGGGGTCAGGTGCTTTTCGGCGCATGAAGATACGTGAGAGAGTTCTTCGGGGATGAAACCTATGGCGGGAGTCATGTCGTAGACCTGCCCAAAGTTTGTGATCTCTTTTTGATTATGGGAACGAAGATAGTTTCTTCTGGGATTGTTAAATCCATGAGTTCCCTAGTGTTCATTCCATAACGCCAGGAGAAGAGCGTTTGTGCTTGCTAGTGTATTCCTATGTCAAGGTAAACGTACTTTTGCTGACTTCGTTCATTCCTAGGCTTAAGATGGGCAGACGTTTACATGAATCTACCTATGTCAGTATGTCAGAACGACATATTATCTAGCAGCACTGGTTATGTTTCTATACAGCAATTATGAGGACAGATTATGCTGATGCTTGTGGAAAACTTTGATATTCAAGAATTGAATCTTTATTGAAGCTTTGTCGTACATCGTTACGGTGAGCGATGTTTACAAGACGAGAAGCCATTTTGGAATGCTATTTATTGTTGATCATTTACCAGAGAACAGGGATGCCCTTATTATCCGATGATGATCAAGAGATCACACTTATGAAAGGAAAATCTATTCTTGGGTGATTTAACATTCGCTCAGAAGATATTTGCTGAATGCTATTTAAAGAAATCTCCGCTAGGGTACAAGCTACACTTATGCTAAAGGAGGTTCTGTCCAGGAGTCACCGTAAACATTATTGATTAACTGACATGACTAGTCAGTAAGGCCTGATGAAGATTTGTTAAACATTATATATTAACTGACATGATCAGTCAGTAAGGCCTGATGGATATTTAGATGAGATATGGAACTCTGAACGTTGGTATACTGATGTTCCATTATGATTGTCCTCAACATGAATGCCAATTTATAATTGTACACCGTGGGTCAACAATATGCTATTGATGTCGACCTGTGTTCCTGTAACTGTACCCATTCTGTCAAGTGTATGCGTCAAATTAAACTATTGAAACGTCTACAGTGGTCTGCATAAGTAACTTCTAGATACGCATGAATGAGTGTTTGAACCTTCAGTCAACTCCACAGAACAGTCACACATTCGCGTATTGACATTCATTACAACACTCATTGTCAACACTGTATTCTTGTCAGGGCCTCATTGTGTCCCAGGACAAGGTGACATGTATACCTGACACTGTGCTCGGTTGTTTGAGTTGACTATTCAGTCCCAGTACATCTTTACAACGTACACTGATAAAACACAGTATACAGCATCCAAGAATAACAGCCTTTATCATTATTACCACAAGGAAAAAAAGGCGTTTATCAATGTGGTAGGCCAGATTTCCGGGCTTAACCTGCACAGTGGACATTGCCAGAAGTTAACAGCTACTGATACCAGTTCGTTTCCCTGACGCCTGATACGACACACCAGCAGTGTTAGTCTACACTTGTTTGACAGTTCCTCACGTGACCTATGAAGCGATTACTGTATCTAGGTCACCGCTTGTTGACATTTGTCTCCGTACAGGCATAATTACATAGAACAGACAGCGTAGCACGGCAAGTTGTTTACAAGAGAACATTTAACTGTGTTAGCAGAAGTACTGTTGAACTTAGAAGTCTACACGTCAACAGTGGATCTTCTTGTGTGTTCATATTGCAGAACTGTGTAATAATTTAAAACAGACAGCTATTATTTAATAAAGTGGCAGTTTAAGTTGATTAAAAACTGAACCATATTTATGTAATACTGAGCCTTCTCTGCAGACACTTCTACAACACATTGCTTTATATTATATGCATTTATATGATGATATATGTATTTATGTTTAAATGTGATATATTATTTGTTTGTCTATATAGCGGCCCTGGATGGGAGGTGACTAGTATAGGATATACCGAGTAACATTGGTCCTGTATTAGTGTTCTATAGGGAGCAATTTTCTTTATTGGAAATTTGCTGGCAACATCTGTTGCTATTTCTGTTAGTTGTTGAGACGCGTTTTTCATCGTTGTTTTTGTAATATTTTTTCTGTTCTTTAGTTTTGTTTTGATTTGTTTGTATTTGTAGGTTTGTCCTTTCCTATCTTTCAGTTCTATACACAATTTGTGTTTATACACTGTGGCGTTATTTGTCTTGTTGATTCCATTGCAGTTATCATCACATACTTTGTGACTTTATTTTTGGTTGAGATTTTTCATTTATTTGATTTCTGCAATTGTTTTCATATTGTCTTTTATGCTTGTCCTTTGTTAATGTCTTTGGTTGACAGATGATATGAGATAGTTGAGTATACGTATGTTATAGTATAGACCAGTACTTTATTATTATTGTTGTTGTACAAGGAAGTATACAAGACCTTTGTAAGGCTTGTCTCCCACAGAGATTGGGATTGTGAACTAATTAATCAAGTTCCTGTTTATTTGGAAATAGATTACATTTTTGTGTCAACTGATTGCTATCATTATTAGACATCATGTCTACATTGGAACACTTTATTGAGATAGGGAAATCCCTAGGCAAGACAGGTGATAAGTTAGAGGAGTATGCTACCACTCAATATGAAAAAGCACAAAAATTTGAAATTGAGAAACTGAAAGCTGAGACTGACCAAAAGAACTTGCAGATGCATGTGGAGGAAAGAAGATTCCAGATGGAAGAAAAAAGATTAGAAAGAGAAGCTGAACAAAAGTGATTAGACAGAGAGTCTGAAGCTGAACAAAAGAGATTAGACAAAGAAGCTGAACAAAAAAGATTAGACAGAGAGTATGAGGCTGAACAAAAGAGATTAGAAAGAGAGGCTGAACAAAGAAGATTAGAAGCTGAGGCTGAGCAAAGAAGATTAGAAGCTGAGGCTGAGGAGAGAAAAGCAATAAGAGAACATGAACATCAAAAAGAACTGTTAACATTTGAATTAGAAAAATTAAAATTGACAAATATGGGTAATGTTAATCAGTCAAATGGTAACAGTGGTAAACCCTTGACTTATAAGGTCAAGGTACCTGCGTTCAATCCTTCCAGTGACGATATTACATTCTGGCTAGATCGTTTTGAACGCTCCTGTCGAGCTCATAATGTGGATAAATCACAGTATGCGAATCAATTGTCAGAAAATTTGAAAGGTGATTCTCTGACTAGTTTAAGTTTGGTTGAAGAGTCTGACAAGGATAATTATGATGTAATTAGAGCGGCTTTATTGAAAAAATATCAGTTAACTGAGGAAGGTTACCGTATTTTGTTTAAGAAAATTGTACCTGAATCAGGGGTGGAATTCTCAGAATTCATTGCAAGGACACGTCTTACATTTAATCGTTGGATTGAGTTGTCCAAAACAGAAAAGACATATGAAGCCCTTATGGACTTGTTGCTCAGGGACAAGATTATGTCATGTGTAAATAAACCTTTCTTGGAATTCCTACATGAGCGTAAACCCAAGACACTAAAAGAAATGCAAGAATATTGTGACCAGTACGTCACTGCACACCCTGACATAACTCTTAGCAACACTAAGATTAAGGAAGGTATGCCAGTTGCATCAGCAACACCATACAACCCTAATTATTCACACAAATTTCAGGGACAACAAAACAAGTTTGGAAAAAAGGTAACCATAATGGTTATCAAAACCAAGGAAACCAATCATTTCAGGGTTCTTCTGCGAAGAACTGGAGACAAGCTGACAGCCCTCGATACAGAGGTGGTCATAATTATAGAAATTTCCGCAGAGGAAGTCATTATAGGAACTATCCAAGTTATCCATCATGGAGACAACAAGACCATAACTATAGAGATACTCATTATAATGAATATGATAATGGTAATCATGAGAATTATGACTCAAACCCAAATAGGGGTTACAATAGAGGGAATAATAATGATTACAGAGGCAATAATAATCGAGGTAGATCCCAATTCAAAAAAACATAAATCTCATTATCATGCAAACTCTGCACAGCAAGAGTCACATGAAGCCTATAAACAGACTAAAGATAATGATGATGCTAATAATATGGCATGTGCCGCTTTTGATTTTGGGAGAGCATCTCAGTGCCCCCAATGCAAAACATTATTTGAACCAACTACGGTGTCCACTTTAAGTTGTGGCCATCCCCTTCCCGCTCTTCCTGCGTCAATCGCGCATGATGGAAGAGGTTCTCTTGTCTTGAATAGAGGTTTAGTTGATGGTACTCCAGTCGCAGTTCTTTTCGATTCGGGGTGCACCACCATTGGAGTGAGGCAGTCACTCGTAGATCCTTCTCGTGCCACTGGAAAAGTAGTCAAATGTGTAACATTTGGCGGCACCTTAGAGAAATACTCTACTGCTATCATTAGCATTGCTACTCCTTTCTTTACAGGAGATGTACACGCATGTCTTCTTCCGAATCCGATTGCTGATCTTATCATCGTTCGTATTCACGGAGTCAAAGAATGCACTCCAAAACAAATTTCCGTTTGGGAAAAACAGAATATGCAAACCGTTAATGCTGTAGTCACTAGAGCTCAAGCTCTTAATGTGCCTCAATCTTCACCTACTGAAGATAATGAAGTGCATAACCAAGACGATCCCTTGGTAATTTCTCGTGACTCGTTTATAAAACAGCAAGAAGAGGATCCGACTCTAAAGAAATTCTTCACTCTTGCAACGAAAGGTGATCCGAATAAAGATACAAAGCGTAAATCTTGGATTACAATGAAGAATGACGTACTTGTACGTATGGTGCAAGACTCCGACAAGTCAAGTCATTCTCAGATTCTTGTGCCCAAGAATTTGAGAGTTAAAATCTTACAACACGCACACGACTCTCAGTGTGCTGGACATATGGGTTTTTCCCGTACAAAGTCAAGAGTTCTTGCGGCTTTCTTTTGGCCTTTTGTGAACAAAGACATACGGATTTATTGTCAATCTTGTATAGTATGTCAAGAAGTCAAATCCAAAGGTCCACGCCATGCTGCACCTATTCAGGCTGCAGACATTCTTATTCGACCATTTCAGAAAATGGCGATAGACATCATTGGTCCATTTAAGATCAAATCTGCTAGAGGACATCAGTTTATCTTAACGTGTGTGGACATGTGCACACGTTGGCCAGAGGCTATCCCTCTGAAGAGCATTACTACTGCTGACATTGCAGATGCTCTTTGGCTTATATTTTCTCGTCTGGGATTCCCCGGAGAAATATTATCAGACCATGGCCCCCAACTAATATCGGATACCATGTCTCAAGTGATGTCGACAAAGATAGAGAGATCTTTGAGTAGTATCTATCATCCTATGTCCAATGGGATGGTCGAACGGCTAAATAGAACACTCAAGAACTTACTAGGGAAGATAACTGAGGATCATCCTCAAGATTGGGATAGGGTTTTACCCGCGGCCCTCTTCGCTTATAGAGAGGTCCCCAATGAACATACAGGATTTTCTCCCTTTGAACTTGTCTTTGGCGCGCGACCGCGCGGCCCTATGTCTTTGCTTCATGATCTCATAACCGCTGATAATATTACCGATGACACGAAATCTTCTTATGAATATGTCATCGCGCTGAGGGAAAAGATTATCGAAGCATGCAAATTGGCAACTTCTTCTTCTGAATTTGCTAAGCAGAAAGCAAGACAATTTGCCAATAAGAAAAGAACCTTACGACAACTTTGTCCTGGTGACAAAGCATTTGTTTTGCTACCTTGTAGGGAAAACAGACTTCTTATTTCTTGGAAAGGTCCGTACGATATAATCTCGAAAATTTCCGATGTTGACTACATCGTCGATATTGATGGGAAGCGTAAAACCTTCCACATCAATATGCTTACGGAATTCCATGAACGTCCGGATTATTTACAGCCTATTTTCCAGGCAACGGACGATTCACCAGTCCAACATGGTCATTACTCATCACTGTCTGTAATACAGGATGAGGAAACAAGTTTTTCGGATGTTAATCTTCCGCTTCCGATGATTCCACTTCATTCTAGCGAATCATGGAAAAACGTTACTGTTTCTCCGGATTTATCTCTAGGAGAACAGCGACAAGTTTCGGCTATGTTACAAACATTTCAGGATGTCCTTACTGACATTCCTGGACAAACTCATGTCATTGAACATGACATTATTCTAACTGACCATAATCCTATTAGAGTCAGACCTTATCCTATTCCTATACATTTTCAAGCACAGGTTGAGAAGGAGTTGGATGAGATGATAGATTTAAAAATTATTGAACCATCCACTTCTGCGTATTCTTCGCCGATGGTTATTGTTCGAAAAAAAAGACAATAACATACGTCTTTGCGTTGACTATCGCAAATTGAATCAAGTCACGAAGTTTGATGCTGAACCTATGCCTTTACTAGAAGAGCTACTTACTAGGCTTTCTAAATCTCATTTTTTTCACTAAACTAGATTTGTCCAAAGGATATTGGCAAGTTCCTCTATCTGAACGCGCCAAACCTTTTACGGCTTTTTCTACACCTAGAGGCCTTTTTCAATGGAATTTCATGCCTTTCGGCCTTATGAACGCACCAGCTACATTCGTACGCATGATGCGTCGAATTCTATCTTATCGGTCAGATGTCATCGCGTACCTAGACGACATCTGTCTTTTCAGCGATACTTGGGAAGATCACTATTCGGGGTTAGTTGAATTGCTATCTACTCTACGCGAGTATAACCTGACAGCGAAACCCTCTAAAGCCTGTATTGGTTTTAGCGAAATTGCTTTCTTAGGTCACCGTGTCGGTCATGGTTTCCTAAAGACAGAGGACCATAATACAAGTAAAATACTTAACATTTCTATTCCTAAGACTAAAAAGCAAGTGCGAAGTCTCTTAGGTCTCATACAATTTTATGGACGATTCATTCCGAATCTGTCGTCGATCATAGCACCTCTTTCTTCCTTGCTATAGAAAGGGTCTCCTAATATAGTCCATTGGACTCAAGAATGTCAATCCTCTTTGGATAAAATCAAAACTATGTTTTCTACTGCACCTATTTTAGTGTTACCTACTAAAGATAAGACATTTGTTCTTCGTAGTGACGCTTCATCCACTGGGATTGGAGCGGCACTAATGCAAGAGTACTCTGGAACTCTGCATCCTGTAATGTATATTTCCAGAAAGCTTAATGCTGCAGAAAGGAATTATTCGGTCTTAGACCGTGAACTATTGGCTATGGTATGGTCAATTCTCAAATTACAAAGATTCCTTCTAGGCGCACATTTCATAGTAGAAACCGATCAGAAAGCTCTTACGGCTATACAGAGTAAAAATTTGAAGAGTTCGAGGTCTACTCGATATGCAATTGCTCTTCAACCTTTTCATTTTTCGGTACGAGCTATCCGTGGATCAGATAATGTGATGGCAGACATTCTGTCTAGATGCCCACATGATTCCACTTAACTGTTGAGTCTTGGACTTCTTAACACTTCCAACTCGACAACAGATTTTTCTTTTCTATATCAAGATAGATACACATTGTAATTCGTAATGATACTTTGTTCATTGATATATATATTCACCGGTACTCGTTGATGATTTTTCTTTTTGTCAATCATGTACTTAGAATGCTTAAACTGAAATTTTTATATGCATTGTGTCATTGCTAGTATAGTAGTATGCGTTGGTGACACCTCCCTGGAAACATTTATGCTTAAGAGAAATGCTTTCTCTGAGAGATTGAGATGTATTCTCATCAGTCGATCTATATTTCGACTTTGCATTAATCTGGCTTAAATAATTCCAGATATTTCTCATCTGCGCAGTATTTATGCGTTGGGAGCCTATTGTATGTTGCTCTCTGATGAAAAAAATGATTTTCATTTTTTTTCCCGGGGGGTGTGGTAATCTGTTGCACACATATTTTTTGGTGGCACAGATTACGCATACATATGGAAAATGTATTTATTTGTCTGATAAAAATATATTTATCTTTGAATGTATGTTTTCGGTCTTGAGGGACAGAACTCAGATTAGGTGATGGGTATTCATTCTGTGAGTTATCGCTCCTGGTAGCGTTCCTAAAAATCGAACTCAGCGGAGGAATTTAGATTTACTTTGATCTATTCTGTGTTTGGTTAGGAATAGATTGTTATTGCTTCAGACTGTCTATGGCCCGAATCTGTGTGTAGTTCTTGTCTATGTAGGACGAGTATGTCTTATATCCTGATATCTTAGTATGCTTAAGTGGAACTATTTTTCTTGTACTGTACCTTTGAGGTCAGGTGCTTTTCGGCGCATGAAGATACGTTAGAGAGTTCTTCGGTGATGAAGCCTATGGTGGGAGTCATGTCGTAGACCTGCCCAAAGTTTGTGATCTTTTTTGATTATGGGAACGAAGATAGTTTCTTCTGGGATTGTTAAATCCATGAGTTCCCTAGTGTTCATTCCATAACGCCAGGAGAAGAGCGTTTGTGCTTGCTAGTGTATTCCTATGTCAAGGTAAACGTACTTTTGCTGACTTCGTTCATTCCTAGGCTTAAGATGGGCAGACGTTTACATGAATCTACCTATGTCAGTATGTCAGAACTACATATTATCTAGCAGCACTGGTTATGTTTCTATACAGCAATTATGAGGACAGATTATGCTGATGCTTGTGGAAACTTTGATATTCAAGAATTGAATCTTTATTGAAGCTTTGTCGTACATCGTTACGGTGAGCGATGTTTACAAGACGAGAAGCCATTTTGGAATGCTATTTATTGTTGATCATTTACCAGAGAACAGGGATGCCCTTATTATCCGATGATGATCAAGAGATCACACTTATGAAAGGAAAATCTATTCTTGGGTGATTTAACATTCGCTCAGAAGATATTTGCTGAATGCTATTTAAAGAAATCTCCGCTAGGGTACAAGCTACACTTATGCTAAAGAAGGTTCTGTCCAGGAGTCACCGTAAACATTATTGATTAACTGACATGACTAGTCAGTAAGGCCTGATGAAGATTTGTTAAACATTATATATTAACTGACATGATCAGTCAGTAAGGCCTGATGGATATTTAGATGAGATATGGAACTCTGAACGTTGGTATACTGATGTTCCATTATGATTGTCCTCAACATGAATGCCAATTTATAATTGTACACCGTGGGTCAACAATATGCTATTGATGTCGACCTGTGTTCCTGTAACTGTACCCATTCTGTCAAGTGTATGCGTCAAATTAAACTATTGAAACGTCTACAGTGGTCTGCATAAGTAACTTCTAGATACGCATGAATGAGTGTTTGAACCTTCAGTCAACTCCACAGAACAGTCACACATTCGCGTATTGACATTCATTACAACACTCATTGTCAACACTGTATTCTTGTCAGGGCCTCATTGTGTCCCAGGACAAGGTGACATGTATACCTGACACTGTGCTCGGTTGTTTGAGTTGACTATTCAGTCCCAGTACATCTTTACAACGTACACTGATAAAACACAGTATACAGCATCCAAGAATAACAGCCTTTATCATTATTACCACAAGGAAAAAAGACGTTTATCAGGGAGGCAATATCGTCACAGGCTGAAATGAAGTTCTTTTTAATGACTTGTTCATACTGAAGTTCTTTGTTTTGTGGTTTTCACCTACATTAGTCACCTTCGTCAATGTGCTTGGTGGGGCAGGTGGAGTGAGGAAGAAAAGGTTATACATCTTACTAGAACAAAGGATGTAAAGAAACCTACGGTGCGGTCATATAGCCTTCGTCAGGGAAAGACGAACAAATACAGAAAGGAAAGAAAATAAGAACAAAGTAAAAACATGAAAAATAAAAGCGAGTACACCTGATTAGAATCACATGGTTCCTCCAAAATGGCTGCCGTCGCTACCGGAAGTAGAGAGAGAATACAGCACACAGCACAGAAAAAGAAAAACAAGAAAAACTAAGTGAAGGAAAAGTACAAAACGAGAAAATAAAAGAGAGAGAGAAAATATTCAATATATTTTAGAAAGTTAGACAGAAAAATAAAGTTTAATAATAGAAATGGAGGGAGAGAAAAATAGAGCAAGAGAGAGAGAGAGAGTAAGTGAGTGAGAGAGAGAGAAAGAGAGAGAGGGAGAGAGAGAGAGAGAGAGAGAGAGAGAGAGAGAGAGAGAGAGAGAGAGAGAGAGAGAAATATATTTTAAAAAAAATAAGAAGACCGACAAATACGTACTTACAAAATAAATAGATCGTGTTTAAAAAAGAGAATGAACCACTGTTAGTGAGAAGGGAGGCCGGTCATGAAGAAAAGAAAGAGTAATAGAACTTAGCTCTAGAAATATGACTGAGTGAGTAGAAAGGGGCACAGTGATACTATTCATTGCTCCTATGTCGTTCCCAGGTAACAGACGATACATTATGCGCGAAACTTTACTATCACTCACATTTGAAGTAGTCAAAAATGAAAGAAAAGCCCTTCGTTTGTTTCTGTTCAGCTGTTTAGCTTTGAAAGATCATAAGAACGATAATAAACCACATAATCGAATTGTTATTTCTTGCATTTGGAGCCCAGAAGCTTCATTGCTGCGGTCACAGCCATTCTCTTTGCTCCATCCTGGACGCCTTTAAATAATCTATTTCAGTTTTCTGTTCTGTTTATTCTATTCTATTATTCTCTTGCACTTTCTACTTACTTACTTAGTCGTTCCTCTTCTACCTTGGGCTGTAGAGTTTTGCCAGAGAGAACGCCATACTATCCTATCGGCTGTCTTCTTGGCCTGGTTACAATCTAGTCCCAGGTCCTTCAGAGATTGTCTAATGTTGTCCTTATAGCTGTTGTATTTTCATCGTATTTAATTCAGATTAATGTTACTAACATCTTCGTCTGCTCATCTAAGCACGCTCTCAGAACGTGCGTTCTTTTTACAGGCTACATACTGTTACATGAGTCCAATCAAATACTGATTCTTGAACTGTTTAATAGGTTTGACGCAGTTCTAACGATAAGGAGATGCTTATCAACGTTTTCGTCATTATGACTATTTATTAAGCATTTAAATGAGACCTTATCTATGTCAGAAAAAAGTGCATTTGAAAAGCCACCTAATAACTTTAAACAAAACCCGGACTTAGTTGTGTCAGTCATCGTTTCGTTAAGTTTGCTAAGTACTTCCGCAATATTTTTTGTGGACAGAGCAATGATCTTAAATGTTAATATGCATTTATTCGCAATCTACTGATTACATTTTTAAATAAACCTCAACTAGTTTGTCAAGAGTTGCAATTCTAATGCTTGTAATCATTATAATCTGGGCGAATTCGAATAAAGCATGAACTATCGATATCTAACTTTCGCAATATAGAATTAACAACATTATAATCGAGTATCATTAATTATTAAAACTCGCTCGATGCAGTGTCGCCAACAAGGTGCATACCATTATTCAGTAACTCCATTGTAACTATTTGTTTTGCGCTATAGTGATAAATTAGAAGCTCGTGAATTTTGGATTGGAATCAATCACAGCTGAATGCAGGGGTTACTCGTTGATTGATGAAATATGGAGGCCGTGTTCTGAGCTTCCAAGCTTCTACTCAGATTAGATTGGCGGGACCTTTTTATACATTATGTTACTGAATGGGATTGTTAATCATTCCCGAGTTTCTGTTTGTTTTCGTGAATGTTAGTCTGTATAATGTATATTATGTTATAATGTTCTCAGTAAATTTTAACGTAAATGATCTTTGGAGATACCCAGTGGGAATCCCCGAGGATATAAATAAACAATAGGACTACTGATGTCTAATGCATGACGTAGAAGGTGACTAATGCGAGGTTCTGCAGGGAGCCGGCCCACTCACAATGTCAGAGAAATTGCTACAGATCTCCGCTGTAAGAACTTGTGCTTTGGTATTGTTTCCTCAACGTGGCCATCTACAGGGGTGGTCCCAATCTTCACAAGGACTGAGCAAGGAGATGATGATGATGCTCTGCATACGGCAATACTGTATATCGTATCGTTCTTCGCCAAGTCTGACAACCATAAGGCAGTATATCGAACCGTTCTTCGCCAAGTCCGACACCCATAAGACAGTACATAGTATCGTTCTTCGCCAAGTCTGACAACAACAAGGCAGTATATCGTATCGTTCTTCGCCTAGTCCGACAACCACAAGGCAGTATATAGGATCGTTCTTCGCCAAGTCCGACAACCACAAGGCAGTATGTAATATCGTTCTTCTCCATGTCCGACAACCACAAGGCAGTATATCGTATCGTTCTTCGCCAAGTCTGACAACCACAAGGCAGTATATAGTATCGTTCTTCGACAAGTCCGACAACCACAAGGCAGTATAAAGTATCGTTCTTCGCCAAGTCCGGCAGCCACAATGCAGTAAATAGTATCGTTCTTTGCCAAGTCCGACAACCACAAGGCAGTATATAGTATCGTTCTTCTCCAAGTCCAACAACCCCAATGCAGTATATAGTATCGTTCTACTCCAAGTCGAACAACCGCAAGTAAGTATATAGTATCGTTCTTCTCCACGTCCAAGAACCGCAACGCAGTATGTAGTATCGTTCTTCGCCAAGTCCTACAACCTACAGGCATATTTTTCTATCATGTTTTAACTGTGTATTTGTTGTTTCTGGTGTGTGTTCCCCGGAACTTTTTTTCAACCCGAAGTTCTGGTGGAAAGACTTTTAAAAAAAAAATACTATTTACTTTACTTTTTACTAGGGCTGGGATTGATTAAAACAATCTTAATAGATTAATCGAATTTCTTTAATCGAAGTTTAATCGATCCATTTCGAACAATTTGAAAAAATGTATAAAAAATCATAAATAACACTTTAAAAAAACTCACTCACAACTTGATATATTTAACTTGGTTTAGTTTTTAAGGACTATCTTCATTGCGCACGGACAACCCCATCAGTGCTCTGATCTCCTCCCTTAGATCACTGAAGGAGGATCTCAGCACAGTGAATTATATAGTAAGTATGTGTTTAATTTATCGAGTGCTAATAATATGTATATCCATCTGTGTAAGTTTCGTTCTATTCATTTCTCCAAGTTGCTGCAGAATCTGAAGCAAGATTGTTTCAGGGATGTTAGAAAGTTGGCTTCCCCTGGCTTTCCGTGCAATTTGCTTTTATTGCTCTGTATCTAGAAAGTAAAAAATAAACGTTTTTACATAAAAGGCGAGGGCTAGAAGAGAGAGAGAAGAGATGGAAGATGGCTCTTTCTCACCACTGATCTGGTCACTGGGCATTAGTGGAGCTTGTTTGATTGTCAACTGATAAAGAGCTGTTGTGTCGACACTTTCGACTTCATATGTGATCATGGTTATCTTCTTCTTCTTCTTCTTCCATCCTTAGCCACCAACCGGCAAAGCAGTGTGTGGCCAGTACGCCTAGTGGCGTCTTAGGGCAACAACAAATTGATCAATCTATTGCTGTTTCCACCACGCCTAGTGGCGTCTTTGTGGAACAAAAACAGACCAAACAATCTATCATTGTTTCCGTAATCAGATGATCATGGTTATAATAGTTATTAAATCTAGGTTTTAGTTACGATCGTTTCCTCATATGACAGTTTTAATCACTTTCTCAGCATATGCTTGTTTAATCGATCAATCAATCAATTAAACAATCAATCAGTCAACCAATCAATACCCTTTAGCTCCCCAAGGAGCATAGGCTTTCAACAAACACATGCCAAGTCCTCCTGTCACGTGCCATAAGCTCATGTTCTTTCCCCTTCTTCGTCATCATTTTCCTTTCTGGATCCAGTTCTCTTCTCCATGTGGTTTTGTTTTGGTCTATCTCTGCCTCTCTTTCCCCGGGACATCAACAACATAGACTGCCTTGTAATGCTATCATCAGGTTTACACATCGTCATCGTCTTTTTTCTGGCCCTTTGTTCCACTGGCACTTGTCTGGTTCTTGTCATCATGTCAACACCGACGACCTTGTCACATCACTTCAATCCTGTGACATATTATGAAAATAACATTTCATATATCTATTTCTTTATCTACACTTTTCTTTTACCAAACTTTCACCTACGCCTGTTGGTTATAATCAAACCATTCTATACACTCTGAGATCTGTCTCTTTTTCAATTTAGCACGTAATTTTATTGCTGTTCGCTATTTCTTTGATGTATGCTCTCGGGCAGACCTATTAGCTAATGCTGAGCGGGGTATCTGTAATTTATTCGTAACCCCAGCGATTGAAAATCGTGGTTATAAGATCAGACAGCGATCAGAGCAGATTATTTAGAATCAAAGGGGGCAGACAATTTTTATTACCTTCCCTTCCCCTGAACTGTTCGTTTGAAAGTAATTAAACACTGAGAATATCTAGATCAAAGGACACTGCTCGCTAGAAATGGCCATACGAGCAGAGACTTGTAAAATTTGCACTGACTAGCAAATTACGTTACGCCGGATCTCAAGCGAGTCCATACGCAACAGAGAGCGTCTGGATTTCGGCTTTAGTGTGAGAAAGATCTTTGATTTGCAGATTGAACGAAGAATTCTCCGTAGGTGCTAAATCTGACAGAGAGTCTTGTTTTCGGTCTATGGGATCTTTCTCCTTTGATTTCAGATATATATATATATATATATATATATATATATATATATATATATATATATATATATATATATATATATATATATATATATATATATAAATCCCAGTATTCTAACTCAAATTTATCCAGTACTCCTCAGACTGTAAAGACATCTAGCTCGAATTCTAGAACCCTTTGTATTAAGTGAAGTTCTTAGTTTTTCGTTGGAGAATAGTCTTAGTAGTTTGTGTGAAGTATTTGGGTCAAACCCTAAACCTAACCAGCGGCTTCCATTTGAATCTGAGAATAACTTTACAAAAGAACATTCTGATATAAATATCTGGTTTTCAAGGTGACCAGTCTGGTATCGTGTTTTACACACAGAAAAAGACAGAGTACCAGCCCGAAGAATATTAAGAATAAATTATAACTGGACTCATAGATACCCAGATTTCTTTTCCAAAGTTCATATACATTCAGCCAGTTGTGGCGATAAAATCTAAAATTGACATTACCTGAATAACAATCACAGTGTTGTGAAGATGTTTTAACCTGAACAGATTTATTTACCTGACACTCGATTTAACGATTGAAGATTCCAAGCTACTGTACACTGAACATTAGACCTCTTAATTATTTTACTACCTGGACAAAAATTGAAGTGACATAATCAGCATCCTACTACCAGTAGCGAATCAAGCGTTTCCCATCATTTGAATTAATTAGTCTTTGGAGAAACTGGGGCTTGATTCGCCAATAACCAACCCTGGATGGGCTGTGTGTACCTTACGATTGTTCCAGATGTTGTGAAAACACCTAGTAGGTAAGAGTGAATGGTTGTGATCACAGGTCTGTCAGAGCGAGAGAAAGCAGGGATAAATAATTCTTTCATAGTATAACCCATGTACTAACTTTGTATTTTTAATGCAAGTTTTGCTAATGCTGTCCCTTTCAGAATAGATTACCGTATAAACTCTGTTCTTTATTGTAGAGGAAAATCCTAGACCATAGCGTAAACACCTTTGACTCTTTGGGGGTTAATAACTTCTCTTCTAACGGGATCTTGTCTCAACAGAGGGAGGAGGATTACACCTATGAGTCTAACTCTTTAATTAATTCATTAACTTATGTTTATTGTATCTGATTTGATATTCAAAATAATGTTGTTGTTTAGTTCTTTATGATAAATAAAATTTACATAAACTTTATTCACATATGTCGGTCAGCTCGTTCCAAAAGATCCCTATTCCATAGATATAGTTTTCACGTCTGTGCGTCTAATTGTCGTCACGTATCTGTGTGTGAGTAGTATGTGAGTGGTGATATATACAAGTATATATATATATATATATATATATATATATATATATATATATATATATATATATATATATATATATATATTAATATATAGTGTGGTAGACGGTCTGACTAACAAAGTCTTGTTGTAGAGATAGGGTGAATGAGAGAAGTTTCTCGATTTCAGGGACAGACTCTACCTATGTTCCACCATCTCACGCGTGAAAATCTATTTCCTTGCCTTATCTCCCACTGAGCTATCACATGTTCTAGTCCTATTCAGAAGGGACCAATCTAGGTCTTAATTCCCCTATCAAAAATCTACGACAAATCCCTCCACGCCACGTACCCACCCACCAATGAAAGCCGTGTTGCTAGGACACGAACGGGGAGCAAATGTAAAGTAACAAAGAACTCTTTGGGGAAGAATAAAAAAGCTACTAAGGAGGCTTGGGCATAGTGCCTGTTACCACATTTTGTAAAAAAAATTGTTTACCACAAAAACTACAAGACAAACAATATGGATGGGTCAAATGACTGACAATGTTGAAGTATTTTTATTTTGCTTGTGATTTTTTTTTTCATGTTACATTTTTAGAGCATTAAGAACTACAACTGGATATCACTTCATGGCAGAACTCATGACAAGTTCATAAGGGTTTATCGAACACATGCTTTAGGCTTCCTTCAACAAATTTGAACTGAAGTTGCTACCGCTACATTTTTGTAGTAACTGAGGGTATTTTAGAGCAGTTATTTAATGCCAGTGTATTTTCCGGGGTGGTGGGAGTCTATTATGAGACACGGGATAGCGCAGTGGTTAGTGCACTGGCTTCCAATCTCGGTGGTCCATGGTTCGATCCCCATTGAGGTGGGATTTTTTAGACCGCAAACGGCTCCGGGGTCTACCCAGCCTCATGAATTGGGTACCAGAGCAGCTTCTAGGAAGGTTAAGGCGGTCGGCGTACTGCTGACCACATCATCTCTAGTGTACAGAAGGTCAAGAAAATCTGGGTCTAATACCATATTGCCAATATGCCTCAATGGGCATGTAACGGGATCCTCTTTTATGAGACAGAGAAAGAAAATGACTCATTCTCCCTCAGGCATGTGGTTAATCAATCAATTAACACCCTTTAGCTCCCCCAGGAGCATAGACCCTCAACAAACACACGTCCTCCTGTCACATGTCTTCCTGTCACATGTCTTCCTGTCACATGTCCTCCTGTCACACTTCTTCCTGTCACATGTCATCCTGTCACATGTCCTCCTGTCACATGTCTTCTTGTCACATGCCTTCCTGTCACATGTCCTCCTGTCACATGTCCTCCTGTCACATGTCCTCCTGTCACATGTCTTCCTGTCACATGTCTTCCTGTCACATGTCTTCCTGTCACATGTCCTCCTGTCACATGTCTTCCTGTCACATGTCCTCCTGTCACATGTCTTCCTGTCACATGTCCTCCTGTCACGTGTCTTCAGTTCAAGTTCTTTCCAAGTCTTCCCCATCATCTTCACTGTCTCCAGTTCTCTTCTCCAGGAAACAAGGATGAGCAAGACAGGCAAGTCGTTCATGGCGACTAATATCAGCTTGTGCATGAGACTGGCAAGTCCATCATGCAACACTAATTGCTACAAGAACCACTGCTGAAAGGGAATGTGAATAATGTGTCCAGGTTTCCTGCAAGGGGACCAGCTCCATTGCTGGTTTTATGCTCCACAGGGTGCTACAAGTAAAATGATGATAAATGACTTAAAATACTTTCTATTGTTTTAGTGGGAGTGTTAAATGATAAAGACTGTCTAGGGACATGGTTCCGTTTGTACAGTTTGATGATCGATTTTCGGAAATCTGACATTTTTATATGTATTTAATCAGGGGTTCTCATTCTAATGGCCCCCCTTCTGAGCTCATTTACTTCTGTGACCCCTCTCTTAGTCGCTACTAACTGGAAAATAGGTATTTTACCATCTTACTGTGACCTCCTAGAAATATAGCATGGCCCTATGGGGGACCGTGCGACTCAGGTTGAGATCCACTGTGTTAGATCATGTATATCTTCTTTTTCGTTCGTTCTTATATAACTACATCTATTTGTGTTATAATATTTGCAAATCTCTCCCAGGCTTTTCTTGTAGCTACACGGTGTCTCACTAAAATAGAGACGTGAGGGCCGGTCATGCTGCAAATCTGCATCTCTTGTTGAGTCGACATTCTTGACGACACGCTCTGCTGTTCGTTTTTCATTCCTACATGGACACATATCTGTCTGTCTGCCTGATCTTTAATTTGTTGAGCAAGATTGTTTTTGACTTTTTGTTGATGGGTTCTCAGTCTGAAAATTATCACTTGATCTTTTATTGGTAAGGAGTTACAGCACCTGTTATATCTGTCTCGGTTTGTTCCGTAAATAATTTCTTGTTCCGTATATCATTTCTTGTTCCGTATATCATTTCTCTTTGAAGCTGTTTTTCATTATTAATTTATCTCTTTATAGTTTGCTCTTTTTTTCAGCTTAAATTGTTACTTTCTCTGTGGTTGGCAAGTCTATCTATCTTCTCATTTCCATACAACCTGCAATGGTGAGGAATCCACTTCACCTTCACTTTGTTGAATTTAGAGCTAGTTTCCATTAATACTTTTGACGCGATTTAAAACGTTGTTTCATTGGAATATTTCGTCGCTTGATGGAAACATAAAAATTCATCATCTCTGTCACATGGTTCTTTGTGCAGGTATCGTTTATCTTTGCTCTGGATGGACAGTATTGTTGATGGCAGTAGTTGTTTACGTTTTGTGAGTAAGGTGTCAGAGAGTTACTCTTGATAGTTTACTGCGCGTAATAGGTAGGGATGAGTGTAAAGAACTTATCATTGAATTCAAGTTGTCGTGTGTATGAGTTAGTCATGTGATAGAAAAGAGAAACGATGATTGGTTGTTAGAATTAGAGATCTGGAAACGCGAGCAAATGTTGTATCACTAAGTGTTCCACTGTGGAAGGGACAAGATATATGCAGGGAGAGTGAACCGTTTATCAGTCGATATGTTTTCTGATGCATAGTCAAGCTTGATTGTCTTAGGTTGGTCTAATAAATAGACAGCTTGTGAGGCTTACTTTCCCGACAAAGGTGTCGTGAGTTTACTTCATTGTAAGTGATGGAAAGGTACGTCAGACTGAAATGTCTATAGATTGGTCTTAGTGTGTGATAGTCTGTACATGACACAGTTGCATATGAATTCTTATAGAAATAGTAGCTCACACAACAAGCAGAAAAGAGGAGAAAACGTCGAAAATAAGATAAAAATAAGATGCTGAGGTCTGGCAACTTAGGGGCTCATTACTTTAGTCAGTTATGACTGAATGGGCTATTATTATTATTATTATTGTGTGCGTGTGTGTGTGCGTGTGTTTGTTCAAGTGGTACCTGGCTGTGATATCGTGGTGTTCTTTAAATGATGGCTATTGATAACTAAGTTAGAGACACTTATTACGTTTGTATCGTTCTAACGTTAGTACTGACCCTAAACAATGTTGTGAGCCAATCTTCAGTATTACACCTTGTCTTTGCCTGTGTCACGTGACATGTGTAACGTGGCTATCAGACATGTTCAAACTACCATTGTTAAAATTAACTTGACATTCTCTCAATCGAAAAAAATCTCCATTAGATTTGAACGTACCACCATGTGTATTCCCAGGAGTATGAGACAGAGAAAGAAAAAGATCACGCTTCCTTAGGCATATCGTGAAAGGCGACTCATATTAGGCTGTAACAGGAGCTGGCACACTCATCTTAAAAAAGCGCGACAGAAATCAGCGCTGCAAAGAAAGATTGAACGTTGTGGTTCAGGCATTCTGGAAGGGGACCCAGCTGCAATGGTACTCCGTGATCCTCAGGGAGCCCAACTTGTAATAATTGAAATTATTTATGTTTAAAAGTAGCTGAACATTCCAAAATTGGATACAGGAAGTTATGCTACCTGCCACAATGAAAGATTTATATTTACTGGCCCATAACATTTTCTGCCCGTGTAGTCTCCGGGGGTATATGAAGAAACAAAGACAAAACATGACGACTTCATTCTCAGGCATGTCGTACAAGGCTGCTAATATGATGTTGTTCATGGGACTGGTAGGTAACCTGACCATGCATGACCCGCTACCACCAAAACGATCACTGCAAGAGCATGTGACTTCTTTGTACAGGCTTCCTGCAGGGGATCTAGCTACAGTTGCAGCTCCATGCTCCATAAGGAATGCGAATACAAATAAAGATGATGATAACGTTTTCAAGCAATCAGCCTGCAAGCCTTGCATCAGACGTTCAATTTGATGATGATGATGATGATGATAACGTTTTCATGCAATCAGCCTGCAAGCCTTGCATCAGACGTTCAATTTGATGATGATGATGATAACATTTTCATGCAATCAGCCTGCAAGCCTTGCATCAGACGTTCAATTTGATGATGATGATGATAACGTTTTCATGCAATCAGCCTGCAAGCCTTGCATCAGACGTTCGATTTGATGATGATGATGATAACGTTTTCATGCAATCAGCCTGCAAGCCTTGCATCAGACGTTCAATTTGATGATGATGATGATAACATTTTCATGCAATCAGCATGCAAGCCTTGCATCAGACGTTCAATTTGATGATGATGATGATAACGTTTTCATGCAATCAGCCTGCAAGCCTTGCATCAGACGTTCAATTTGATGATGATGATGATAACGTTTTCATGCAATCAGCCTGCAAGCCTTGCATCAGACGTTCAATTTGATGATGATGATGATAACGTTTTCATGCAATCAGCCTGCAAACCTTGCATCAGACGTTGAATTTGATGATAATGATGATAACACTTTCATGCAATCAGCCTGCAAACCTTGCATCAGCCGTTCAATGTAGAACGTCTATTCCTCAGAGACATGGTTCTCAGAGTTTGTATTGGTCTAATCATTTAATGTAAACGAATTTATTTATTACATCCTTATTGATTTTTTTTAAATACTGTAAATACTGGCTGAATAAATAATTATTTATTAATTCATTTACTACGGTTTCCATTCCCTGACAACGTCACTTCCGAAAATTCGGTATTAATCACACAACTCCAAACAGTTTAACAATGAAGATCAGATTTATTCATTCATTGAAAACCCTTCAGAACCGTTTAGTGCACACGGTGACAACACCATGTAGTGCACACGGTGACAACAAATTCGTGTAGTGCACACGGTGACAACAAATTCAAACCAAGCTGTCCTGTGCCATATTCTTCTTCTTTGATCCTTAGCAGCCGACCGTCAAAGCAGTCAGTGGCCATCACGCCTGGTGGCGTCTTGTAGGGCAGCGACAAATTGATTCCACTTTGCTCGGTCGGTGGCCATCTTTCGTACAGTGCCCCAACTCTGGTTCATTCTTTGCATCTCAGCCTCCACAGTCCTTCGCCAAGTTGTTTTTGGTCGGCCTCTCTTTCGTTTTCCTTCAGGGGTCCATAGCATAGCTGTTCTTGTGATGGCATCGGGGTCTCTTCTGAGGACATGGCCAACCCAACTCCAGCGTCTGCCAGCTATGATGGTGTGCCCTGTGCTATCTAGTCAAGGCATTTCTATGTCTTTTTTGTCCCTGTCATACCTGTCCCTAACTCCATTGTCAGTGTATTATTGGTGTGCTTATATTTCTCGGGTGCTTGTGATTATAGAACAAGGACTGCCTTGTAATGCTATCAGCTGGTTTTCTCAGTGTGTGCTATACCCAGGACCAGCTTCTTCACCTCACATCTTGTTCCAGTTGTATCTGCCTTGTTCTTTCTTTTGGTGGAATAAACCTGACATGACATTTGAGTTGAAGTTTTGATTATTGTGTTGGAGTTGATTTCTTTTGGTGGAATAAGCCTTACATGACATTTGAGTTGAAGTTTTGATTATTGCGTTGGAGTGGATTTCTTTTGGTGGAATAAGCCTGACATGACATTTGAATTGAAGTTTTGATTATTGTGTTGGAGTTGATTTCTTTTGGTGGAATAAGCCTGACATGACATTTGAGTTGAAGTTTTGATTATTGTGTTGGAGTTGATTTCTTTTGGTAGATTAAGCCTGACATGACATTTGAGTTGAAGGTTTGATTATTGTGTTGGAGTTGATTTCTTTTGGTGGAATAAGCCTGACATGACACTTGAGATGAAGTTTTGATTATTTTGTTGGAGATGATTTCTTTTGGTGGAATAAGCCTGACGTGACATTTGAGCTGAAGTTTTGATTATTGTGTTGGAGTTGATTTCTTTTGGTGGAATAAGCCTAACATGACATTTGAGTTGAAGTTTTGATTATTGTGTTGGAGTTGATTTCTGTTGGATGGAATAAGCCTGACATGATACTTGAGTTGAAGTAGTGATTATTGTGTTGGAGATGATTTCTGTTGGTCGAATAAGCCTGACGTGACTTTTGAGTTGAAGTTTTGATTATTGTGTTGGAGTTGATTTCTGTTCGTGGAATAAGCCTGACATGACATTTGAGTTGAACCTTTGATTATTGTGTTGGAGTGGATTTCTTTTGGTGGAATAAGCCTGATGTGACATTTGAATTGAAGTTTTGATTATTGTGTTAGTTGGTTTCTTTTGGTGGAATAGGCCTGACATGACATTTGAGCTGAAGTTTTGATTAGTGTGTTGGAGTGGATTTCTTTTGGTGGAATAAGCCTGATGTGACATTTGAATTGAAGTTTTGATTAGTGTGTTGGAGTGGATTTCTTTTGATGGAATAAGCCTGATGTGACATTTGAATTGAAGTTTTGATTATTGTGTTAGTTGGTTTCTTTTGGTGGAATAGGCCTGACATGACATTTGAGCTGAAGTTTTGATTAGTGTGTTGGAGTGGATTTCTTTTGGTGGAATAAGCCTGATGTGACATTTGAATTGAAGTTTTGATTAGTGTGTTGGAGTGGATTTCTTTTGGTGGAATAAGCCTGATGTGACATTAGAATTGGAGTTTTGATTATTGTGTTGCCTTTTAAATTCTTATATCACTGCGAAATGACATAAAATAAGCAGTAGAAGATGTAGTCCAACAAATAAAGTTGGTACTGATGTCATTCAACAAAATAGAAGATCTATCATGGCGGAGATCATGAAAACAGTAATCCTTGTGAATTTCAAGACATAAGGAAATGAAACAAACCTTGATCCCCTTCCATGCGACACAATGGAAACATTTACCAATAATGTTTTTTTTCTGTTCACGTCATTATTATCTCTTAACCCGCTGCTTGAGCAAGAATCATTACTAATTCTAGAGCTATAGATATTAAAATATATTATATGATTTCTCTCAGTACTTAACAAATCGTCATGGATTTAAGTTGCAACACCAGGTTGTCAAATGTCGCTTCTCATCCTCGATGTACAGGGTCTACAACCCCCCCCCCCCCCCCCCCCCCCAAAAAAAAAAAAACCAAAAAAAAAACCAAACGAACAAAGAAAAACGCAATCCATAGATCATGCATATATTAATATAAACAAATTGATTTTTCTTTCATATTCACGAACTCTTAAATCCAAGAAATTGTGTTAACACTTGAAGGAAGAATATTTATTTCCACACCTTAGCCCACAATATTTCTTTTCATGGGGATTTTCAAAGAACACTGTGTATTCAAGCAGCCCTCACATACAGAGCTACAGATCAACATTCTGTGTATCGCTGGCGATATGTCAAATATGATGTTAAAAATGTGTACGATATCACGACTGCGTAGATCATATTGGTCAAGAATTTTTATAATTTATCAATGAACGTACATTACCCACGAGTGTTCAGAAAAGAAAAAAAAAACTATGGGCTGCATTATTTATTTGTTATTTGAACAACGTGCGTGTATAGTTTTGAACACATCAACACTTACGCACTGCTATGAAACTATTGAAATCATACACAACAAAGATGTACCGAAACATTAAACTTTATTTATCAAGTATTCCTGATTAATTTTTTCTTCATAAAAAATAGCATTCTCTGGTCTTAAATAAATATGTTGGTTCAATTTCCAGAACTTATTTCAATCTAAAAATTCCAAGACAAAAAATAACTATTGTGTCAATTGGATGACGCCATATCTTATGTCATGTCAACACAGGGGATTATGTTGTCTGTATTTGCTTATTCCAGAAGAAAATTCTTCCCTTGAGAGTTTTCCATCACCTGAAAATGAAGATTTTATGAAAATGTGATTATTTATTTTGATATTTACATGCTTAAGAGGTGTTTATTACATCACATACATTATCACATATATTATCACACATATTATCACACTTATTATCACATTTATTATCACATATATTATCACATATATTATCACATATATTATCACATATATTATCAACTTTGGATATCGTGATTTTCATAGTTCGTAATGTAGCCCAAGGGTAGTTCCCCGGGGGGTCTCTGATGAGATACAGAAAGAATTCAACTACTCCTCCCTCAGGTATGTCATACAAAGCAAATAATATAACCTTGTCTGACTGGCAACGTCATCATGTCAAACAAATTGCCACATAAACTACCAATACAACATCATGTGGATGCTTGGTACAGGCTTCCCGCAAGGGGATCGGCTGCAGTGGCGGCTCCATTCTCCATTAGGAGCAAACAGGACAATCATGAATGTAGGGTAAGGTCATGTAGACTGTAGGGTAAGGTCATGTAGACTGTAGGGTAAGGTCATGTAGACTGTAGGGTAAGGTCATGTAGACTGTAGGGTAAGGTCATGTAGACTGTAGGGTAAGGTCATGTAGACTGTAGGCTAGGTCACTACCAATACTGGAAGCTAGACGATGGTGTCGTTCGGAAGGTCCAATTCCTGGTAAGCCTATCACTTCTGTTGTTTTTCTGTTGTCTCTAGCCTTCTACATCTTTATTTCTCACGAATGCCTGAAACATACCTTCGTGTATTATTTATTTACTGGAACTTAGGAAAGCTCCGAATAAGAAATAATACGCGTAAGGTATAGTAAATGAGATCATAAAAATAGTGCGGATACACAAACAAATTACGAATGAGAAGCAGACGTTTACAAGAACTGCCTGGATATGACACACATGCTGGAGACACAGTTGATAGCATTACCAGGTAGTTCTTGTCCTTGAATCAAAAAGGTAAGAGAAATAGAGATGTATCGGAAAAAAAAATATGGAGAGGAGAACTGATGACGGAAATGAAAATGATGAGGAGGACGTTGGAAGCCCTTGAGCTAAAGGTACACGAAAGGAGAATTTGGCGTGTGTTTGCTGAAGGCCTATGCTCTGTGGAGAGATGTAATGAAAGAATGGACAAAAAAAAATCGTTTAAAATTGTGTCATTCTTATCCTCCCCATCACTTTCATCATCATCATCATCCTCATCACTTTCATAATCATTATCCTCATTATCATAATCATCCTCATCCTAATCATCCACCTTATCATCATCGTTATCGCCATGATCCATCTTCTACCTATGAAGTAGAATGCAAAAGGAATTCACCCTGCTCTCGCTTGAATTCTAAGGATGGACCGCTAACCAAGAATCTCCACGCAAGCATCTCCACGTGGTGCATTCTGGAAACAGGGAACATTTGAGTCGCGTGGCCAAGGCCCTGGGACGAGTATTCAAGCCAGAATGGCTCAACATCACGATTCCCCCTGTGCTGAAATTTGATGAGAGCCAAACAGAGCACACTAAGCTTGGGAGGAAATCATTTGAGCCCAAGATTTAACTGTGGCTTGTACCTGGTTTACGACGTGCAGAAGAATCTTACAATGGATACATGCAGTCGAGGGAACTGGGAAGCGGCTCTACGTAGGATGGTATGATTCCTTGGGACAGCCCAGAGCACAGTATTTTAGCCTTGCACATTTGACGAGCTCTTTGATGGCGATATATATATATATATATAAACAAATAAATGGCACAGTATGCCACTCCACCTTTCCCCACTTTTGATTGAAACCACATGGGAGGATAATTTAAATGCTTCCCAAGCCATGATAGCGTGCCAGGGAATAAACTAAAGCTTATGACCCCAGCTCAGTAAGTTTCTGAATAGCAAAAAAAGAAAAAAAAAAGAAGACAAATAGAAAGAAAGGATCTCGTTACACGCCCATTGAGGCATAATGGGAATATTGGTGTTAGGCCCATATTTTCGTGACCATCGGCACACTAGGGGTGATGTGGTCAGCATCACGCTGGAAAATAGAAAGCCACAGGAAAAGCTTAGATCTACAAGGTAGATTATGCCAAGATTCTTCAAATTGGCTGCGAAAGAGCAACAAACTCAGTAGCCCCCACTTAAACGACAATAGTAACTACTCCTACCTGTGTAGCAGATTCCGTCAGCTTATTCGTAACACGCCATCCTGTTTTGTGCCACCTGTTTAAGTGATTTTCGTGTCTTCTATATCACTTTCAGGTTTTAATTCACCTTTTCGTGTCTTCTATGTCACTTTCAGGTTTTAATTCACCCTTTCGTGTCTTCTATATCACTTTCAGGTTTAATTCACCTTTTCGTTTCTTCTATATCACTTTCAGGTTTTAATTCGCCTTTTCGTGTCTTCTATATCACTTTCAGGTTTTAATTCACCTTTTCGTGTCTTCTATGTCATTTTCAGGTTTTAATTCACCTTTTCGTGTCTTCTATATCACTTTCAGGTTTTAATTCACCTTTTCGTGTCTTCTATATCACTTTCAGGTTTTAATTCACCTTTTCCATGTGTTTTTGGGTCTGTGGTGACCTGTGTTGAAATCTCATATTGTTCGCAATTGTCCCGTATCTTGAAAGTTTATATATTTTCCTTATTTCTTCCTTGTTTGGGGTTTCACAACCGACATGTAATTTCTTATCTCCTCGCTGGGTGTCTGGGAGATTTCATAGAGCTAGTCTATTTGGAAGGTCCTCATAATATTTTACTCAACCTTTAATTTACAAGCTTATAGCGTAGCTAACGATTGGTAGGTACATTTCAAATAAAAATAAAATAGAACGAAGGAAAAGAAAAAGAGATCAAACTTCAATCAAAAATAGTTGGATGGAACGGTAAAAGGTTGTTCCATAGCATATATTGCCGTAGGGGAGTAAAGTGCTAGAGACCTCACCATACTAGGTCCAGCATCAAGAGGTAGGGTTACCAATTCCCTTCCTCGCTGCCTTTTCCTTCCGTAACTCAAAGTCAGGTGTCCATTTACAGCTGGGAAGACTGGAGCGTTTCGGTACCGTGATTCGAATACGGCACCTTTGCCGCTAGAGACCAGAGCTCTAACCACTCTATCAATCGAAAGATTGTCAATCGGACGCTTATATTCTTAAAAAAACAAAAACACAAAGTGACTTCCACGGACACAGGTCAAACAGACGAAAAATACATAACTATATAGATAGACATGCAGACAAATAGGCAGACATATATACGAACGAAAGAACGAACGTTATATAAGTAGATAGGTAGGTACACAAAGAAGCAACAAACAAGGAGATAGACTGACAGACATATAGACGGACTTACTATCTATATCGAAAGCGATGAACATAATATCTAGAGCATGTTGTTTTTTCTCATTATGTCTACTATTTCCTTCTTCACTCTCTTCTTTAATCCCAGATATCCTTTCCATGAGCTTATTTCCTCTTTCGTTCATGTATTCTTCGCCACTGACAATCTCCTCACTGCCTCTGCCAACTCTTGGATACGACCCATGCACGCTCTGTGTGAAAACACCCCTCTTGTCTAAGGTCGAAAGGTCAGAGAACTCTAACCCCGGAAGCAGAAGCTGGGAAGCGGTAGCGTCCCGACGACCAATTCGTGGGTAATGATTTCCGTTTCCGTCAGTGTAGAAACTGCGTCTGCCTATCCTAGGATAGTCGTTGTCGGTGCTTTTAGTGTAGAAGACGGCACAGGCGGAGCCAGTGAGAACAAACAGAAGTGCAGCGCAGGCTAGGTGATACATCTTAGCAAGTACGGCTGGAAAAACAAAACGAATTTTATTAAAGAAAACTATATTTAAAGAAGCAATAGGTTAACACGTGTACGAGGAAGATGTTTACAAATTAAAATTAATATATATTAATTTAAAAAAAAAAAATATATATATATATATATATATATATATATATATATATATATATATATATATATATATATATATATATATTTGTGTGTGTGTGTGTGTGTGTGTAGGCAGTTTGAGCATCACCCGTTATATGTAGAGTAACAAAGTAACAAATAACAAAACAAATGTGTTAGATCTGGCAACGTGAGTAACATCTGAAAAAAGACCGGTAACAAATATGACAAACACAACTGTTATTGTTGAAAATGTTTGCCTTTTAATATTGCATTTAAATTTGAGGATCTAGCAATGAAAATTGTAAAATATGACACCATAAAAAAAAATAAAAAAAAATTTCAAATTCACATCATCCCGTGTGTGATCTGTAGATCAGAAATCAGTGATCAATTTCTCATAGCGCCACAGCAAAGTGAAGAATAGAGATAATTTTACATCTTTAGTATGTTTATAACTCTGTAGAAATGTTGTCTTAAATAGAAATCATCGTATCTCACTAATTCTCTCTCTCCCCCCCTCCCCCCACAACCCCTCCCCAATCTGCCTGTAAATTTGCGTATAATAATGGCTTACAAAACATGTATACTGATAATAAATACATTTGTGCAGATTGTGACGGTATTGCCTCTCCTGCTTTGCAATAATGGTCCAACAGTGGCCAAAACTCAAGAGTATCTAATATGGGCTTCAAAGGTGTCTACCTTCGCACAAGATTACTCTTGGCAGTTTTGTAAATAGAAGGGTAATGACGCTTCTATCTCGATTGAGTTTCCACAAGATAATCAGATAAGCGAAAAAAATGCTGGATTGGCTGAGCACGTTAATTATAGAATCTGCCGACATATTTAGTGAAGAATAAAGCAATGATTAATCTTAGCTCGTTCAAGCCCCCACCTCTGATTTACTCAGTGGAATTCTTATTATTCTGGTAGAGCTCTGTTTAGAGTGTGTTTAGTAAATTGACTGAAACAAACATGCAGTACATTTAAAATGATTAAATCGAAGTTAAATTTGTAACATTACAAATAACAAAATTTAATAATCACTTAAGTTTTAACAGTTTGAAAATAATTGAATAAGGTTCATCATTGATTGATAGTAGGTTCTATGAAAAAAGTTCACTTTGGCAGCTTCAGCCCCAACAGTTTCAATTATGATTTATTGAAACTGTTGGGGCTGAAGGGACAGTCTAGAACAAGGGCACTGAAGAGGTTTAGTGAAACTGCCGAAAAGGCATCAAGCTGGCTGTGGAACAACCGCAATGGGCGATGGACATCGTGACAATAAACGCTGCGGTACAGAAAACACCAACATTTTTCTAAGTCCACAATGCTGAGTTTTTTTTTTTTTTGGTGTACTAGTGAAAGAGATGCAACTCTGGGGCAACAGGCGATGTATACTATAGGGAGAGTGTCAGGTACAAAATTTCAGTGGCTTGCGGCGCGCAGCTCGTCGGCTGCGCGCTAATGTCTCAGTGTGTGTCCTTAGTTGTGAAGGGCGACGGAACGAACGGAATAATTTGTCTTCTCTTTGTTACTTTCACAATTGCCTCCACGGCTGGCGTTGTGGATTTAAAAGTTGCTACCATAAGTGAAATGGGTTCATTTTCGATACAAGACAACAGGAAGCTGAGACGCTTGGGAGTCATGACCCAAGTGGGCCCGCCCCCCCCTTAGAGTGTAAAGGAGTAATTGGGCCGAAACACTTGTTGGATGGGGGACCTTTTCTGATGATCAGATTGCTTCCTGTTGTATCGCTCTGTAAAGAGTTTCCTATCACTTAGCTGCCAGTGGTTGTTTCGTCTCCCGCTGGGTTGGTTCTTTTTTTTACACTGCTCACGTTCGTCGCTGGTCAATGTTGTAGAGTAGCAGCTCGTTCCCAGGTGTCACGTTATAAAGTTGGTCCCTCGTAAACTGGTACCACCACCAACAACTATGATAAAAGAATAGAAACGAAACGCTCTCCTGGGTATTGCGTTTCCCGACACATGCTTATGTATCCCCTTTCTATTCCATCATCCCTCTACCTCAGAATTTACCCTCAATGAGAATTAACTTTAATCCCTCGAGAGAAAACTTTTTTTTACATTTAAATTGAATAGCTTTTATATTGACTTTACGTTTAAATGAAAAGGTTAACAGTACAGATAGAAAATGTTTACCTATACATTTCCACTGATTGAAAAGTGTTCATAAAATACATTGTTTATGTTTTCATTTATGTTTACACTGATTTGAAAAGTTTGAAACTTCAATAATTTTAAAGTGAATATGTTAACATCGACATTTACATTGGTTTGAAACTGTAAGTGTTATAATTAAAATGTACATCATTTCTTTCATCTTTCCCTCCCTGCTCCATATGGAACTTGGGACTACCGATGCGTTTAGTTCTTAAGAAACTAGCAATAAAGCAATCACCAGCCCGTGCAGTGGTGGTTCATGAAATCATCATTCTATACGCTGAGGTTGCCAGCCTCAAATGACTGGGACATCTACTAGCAATTTTCACATAGTAATATTCACATAGTAATATATACATATTAGTTCACATGTTAGTAATGAAAATGTAGAATGTAAAATGACAACTTACGCCAATCCTGGCTCACTGACATTTTGCTCAGATGAATAAAGTTAAGGCACTAGCTGGTGTAGCGAAATCTGTGAAATAATCGCTAAATTCAGTAAGATATTACTCCTATGATAATAAATAAACCCGCCTGTGTGTGGCTGCCTATTGTCGTCTTCTGCTCCAGTAGGGCGCTGAATTTTGTGCAGTGGTAATGCTTAGACAATGATCTCGCCGTCAAATCTTACACGCTTTCCTAGTTCGTCCTTGAGAATTAAAAATAACAGTTTTGCAGGGTCAAGGAGCATTTTGTTCCAAGACCGAGAGAGAGAAGAAGGGAGGTGGATGAAGGAGCGACAGAAGAAATGCTACCATTGTCAAGCGTTTGGGTTTTGAAACGCCAAATTGTGATGAGAGCGCGACAGTATTGCCTTTAGCAGATTTGAAAAACAAGACGCAAAGCCATGCATGCATCGTATTATATTCTCGCTGTTTAAATGTATACACACACACACAGTCAGCTCTCATTTCCTGTAGTAGTGTATTTCTGACGTAACCCAAACAAGTTGTTTTATTTTGAATAAAAATGATAGAGAAGGGGGGAAAGATGGCCGACTTGTGAAAAAGTATATAATTGACGACTAACAGTGACGAATATGAAAATCCAAACGACAAATAATATGGCCATAAAAATCATATATATAAGGATAGCTCAGAGTCTCCTGAGCAATAATATGTTTTAAAATACATAGTAGTCCAATTATTAACCAAGATATTGAAATAATACTATATATCTACGAACGATAAGACGGACGGACTGTCGTTTTTGCTCATTCTATTTATAACATTATTTGGGGACGCAAGTTTAAAAAGAGGCATTAGAGTGATTCAAATCCGATTGGTTAGTATAGGAGTATAGAAAGGAGGGTATTGGTTGGCCCAAAAGCTAAATATATTTGGCAGACTCACTCCTAGTATGTTTGGAGTTTTGTTTTTTTCAAATTTGAATTGAATAGCGAGACCCTCGTAGCCATTAGGGAGAAGAATAGAAGCACTGGTATGAGATGTTATCTCAGATGAAAATGGTTGAAATGGGTTGGTCAGAGGGATCTGACCCTTTTCTTTTATTGAATTATACCAAGTATTACTTGTGGAATGATATTGTAGATGTGTTATAAAGAATCATAACCTTGTTTCAGGGTTTTTGTTCTGGTACTAAGTTAGTGCCAGAACCCTGGTGTATTTTATCTTCGTGAAAGAAATTGAAATTTTTGCTGGTACGCGCTGTCTACCACACTACACCAGGGACTGTGTCAGATTGGTCATTCGGTTGAAATTTTTGCTGGTACACTCTGTCTACTACGAATCAACCCATGAAATATAGAAGATTTTCAGCATCATAACTACTGCCAACAGAAAGATAAGTGCCCTTGTGTCGGCACTGAAAGTTCATCCACCTGTATTATAACTTAATAAATAACATAATTTACTGTTGAATAAACATTCCACAAGAGATAGAGAAAAGAGAGAGAGGGGATGATGAAAATACCCCCAACCCACCATTAATTACTAGTGTTAACTTAGTCTATAGTAATACCTAAATATAATTAGATTGTAATATTGTTTTATATGGACAGAAGATCCATTGTGGTATTTAATTTATGTAAATAAAACCATAATTTTCATTTTGTTGTTGGTCCTGACTCAGAAAATTCTGAATCAGGACAAATAAAATTGTAAAAAATAGTTTAATACCAAAATTTCAAACACGGTGTTAGTTCATTTGATCATAGACATTAATATTTGTTGATGTGTGTGTGTTTTAGTATTAAATTACCATCACACCACATATTCATAACCCTAGACACGAGACGTAGTTATCATACATACTAGTCAAGAATAAGTCTGAATGAGATCATAAGGTGGTAGCAGAAAGGTTCTCTGAGAACTCACCCGAATAATTGTTATACTCAGGGGCCTTCACAGCTGACCTCATTCAGTACAATATAAATACATAACAACACCATTTGATAACATCTAAATCCACCACAGCTGGTGTCTTTTTTACACGTGTACTTGGGGTCGTTAATTTTAACTTTAATTCCCTCTCTGACTTCGTGTGTTCGGCTTCCTTAGATATTCTGGATTTCCTTATTTAAAATGATAGAGATTTCCTGGGCTGCTTTGTATGTCCTGATAAATACTCCAATAAAAAGTCCGATCTGACAAAATGAAATTCTGAATTCTAGGCTTCACTCTGGCAAGGCCTGGTTGTGTCGTCTTGACAAGCGATCTTCACAGTGAATTAACAATGAAGCGTCAGGTTATATTCCGGTCCTGCTCCCGCATCTGTTTCTTATGGAGCTAAGTAAAAGCTCCAATCATTTCAAACATGCTGGAAAGGGGAGGGGGGGGGGAATTTCAAAATATTCCTGACGTAGAAAGATTTTGCGCGTGATGTAGAGGTCAACTTTCCCATATATGGTATGAAAACATCCGATAGCCTGGCAGGCGAACTCACCAACACATCTGTAAACTCATACGACAATATGTTTTAGATGTAACAAATTATTACTTTATCGAAAGTAATCTTGTCATCCTTGTCTGTCCAAAATGTGTCTTATCTGTCGCGTACCCTGGCCTTATCAGCAATTAGACAAATACGCTGGCAATTTTTAGTATTAACTGATAGCGGCCAAGGTTGGGTACGCGAGAATCACCAACAAGCCTGTTGTTAATATTATCTCTGCCGCTCTTGGCACAGCTTTATGGAAGGGAAGGGTAACAAACAGACGTGATGACTTATCAGTGAGAGAAATGTGAGAAGGAAAATACAAAATATCTGCTACAGTGGACAGAGAAAGAAAAAAGTGCGACTCGGAAAAACTCGCAATAAAATCAGTACAAAAGTGTAACTAATTACCGCCATAGTGAAAAAGAGATCGGAAAGAGGTCGCCCCAAATTCCATCTTGTGACACAGATGTGGTTTCGTGATCATGTAAATATTCTCGATTTTTTCACGCCCTGTTGGGTCCCACGAGATCTAAAATATTAACTTTCAAGCCCGTCTCTGAATATATTTGCTGACCCCTGGTCTCACATACCCAAGGGCCGTTGTGCGCAATGATGAGCCACGCCCTACTCGAGGTGGCCTAGGTGTCAAGAGGTGCGAATCCCCGGGCGAAGAACGGTGGATCTGACGGAGCAAATTTAAGTAACAAAAGTAGTGCGCTTTCGCCGTACACACCATCTGTGGGTGAAATAGAGCGAGAGCGTCAGTGAACAGGCCTGTGGAATAGGAACCAGTTTGTCGTGATCCCATACGACCAGAGCCAATGGAAAGGGCACAGAGACTCGTGATTTAACGATTCATTAGTTTTGAATTTTTGTCACATGCCTAGAGCCCAATAAAACTCGGCACAACTAGCAGGCACTTTGGTGGCTATGAATGAGCATGCGTAGGCTCTTATCTCTTGGAGAAACAGAAACACTCTTCTTATCTCCCCTTGTGCTATGAGCGTGCATTTCTGGCTTCCATCTAGGGTGAGTAGGAAATCCACAGACACTTTCTACATTACAATGCCAAGACAACGACACTCAACTGCACGTCATTAAGCAGAAAACTCAATTGCTGCTGGATCTATTAAAAACAACAATATCAACAACAAGAAACGACAAGCCATTTCCCGCTGGCATTTGAAATCCGGGTATTCCTCAGAATTAAAGGCCCTTTCCCCCTCATTTCCAGCAAAACCTTACGAGCTTCTTCTAAATACTCGCTTTAATCGTGAAGTGATTACAAGATCGCAGTATTTTCACGTGAAATTAACATACGGTAAAATATTTAGTTGAGTTGTTGATTTAGTTGCAGGTAGCCGATCGCCGGGTAGATATAAACATTGCCTTTTTGCCGCACTTATTCTAAATTCTAGACACCCTGAAACATGAAAACAAAGCTTTTATACAGATATAGATCTTTAGAGAGCTCAGTAGATCCCAAAATCTACTAGGTTGCTTGTCGCTGATCTACAAATAATAAATGAACAGTAACGACACAAATGAATTACGACTAAAATATTCGCCATTGAAAGAATCAGTTTTATACGCTGTCTTTATAACAAAATCACAACCCGCACTACCTGTGGAGTTGAAGTGTGTACATTAATTTGTCGGTTGATTAAAATGTTATAATTATACACAAAAATTATTTCGTTTTCTCTCACATTAAAATCTGCAGATATCTCCTGGGGCAAACAGGATATAATTAAAGTACGGAACAACAGCGTCGTGGAGCAGAACTTAAAAACCTCACGGTTTTTTTGTCGTTGTGCGTCACTTGTCAGACATGTTTGTTTGGATAGAGCCATCTATCTATCTATCTATCTATCTATCTATCTATCTATCTATCTATCTATCTATCTATCTATCTATCTATCTATCTATCTATCTATCTATCTATCTATCTATCTATCTACCTACCTACCTACCTACCTACCTACCTACCTACCTATCTATCTATCTATCTATCTATCTATCTATCTATCTATCTATCTATCTATCTATCTATCTATCTATCTATCTATCTATCTATCTATCTATCTATCTATCTATCTATCTATCTAACTATTTATTTATTTATTTACCTGGTTGTGTGCCTGTCTGTCTGTATATCTAATATCTATCTGTGTACCTGTCTGTCTATCTATTCTATAACTCATAGAACGGGAAGCAGTGAGACGTCAAATAGGACACACACTGGTAGCATTACAAGGCAGTGATGTTCTAGAATCCCCTAGGTAAAGGGAAATAAAGGAAGGCTTTTACATACGGAGAAAGAATTTAGAAGCAGACACGAAAAGTGACAAAGAAGACATTTTAAAAAACCGATGAACTATCGCGTGAGACAGAATGACTTGTTGTGAGTGGGTTGAAAGGGTAATAAATAAACAGTGTCAAAGTGCAGGAACTATTTTCTTGTTTTAGTTCGTAGGCCAGAAGGAAGACAGCCAGAAGGAAGACAGCCAGAAGGAAGACAGCCGAGAGGATAGTACTAGTATATCGCTATCTCTGGCTAATTTCTACATCCCATGGAAGAAGAGGAACGTCTAAGTTAGTAAATCATTCGTAAAAGACACGGTTATTTCCCATGCGTAAGGTATTTTCAGTCTCTTGGAGATTTCATATACTTTTAAAGTTGAAGCGTCAGTTTAGTAATGTTAAACTAAGTTGTAAAGGAAATTGAATGAGGATTAATACAATAGAAAATTGGGACAAATCAAAACAACCTTAGTAACAATCTGCGGCCTCTAAAACCGCCCGGACTTCACGGGCGCCTGGGAAAACCAAGCCTGAATGCCAGCCTTTCGTCCTTTGAGAGCTAAGAGATAATGACTGGCCTTTTGATGAGATTAGTCTCCGTCCTATTAGCGAGGTCGGGGAGCCGCGCTGGTGTAATGGCTACAACGTTGTACTGGCGACCAGGTGTTCATGGTTCAAACCCGGCCGTCGGCGTTTGAAGAAATGTTTACGACCGGAAATTTGACTGAATATTCTGAACGGCTCCTGCACATAAATCCCGTGTGGATGGGAAGGAGCGAAGCTCCTGACCGGGTTGGAAGGAAAGTCCACTGACCCCCCAGCCTCGCAATGACATGTCATTGGGCCGAAAGAGCTGGAAAGCTCGAGTGCCGCTGGTTATAGAAAAAAAAAAAAAATTAGCGAGGTGAGTGTGGTGACCATCATTTAGAATGGACATCAATCTATACTTTTAAAGTACTAGTAGGTATGTTCTTTTTTCCTTTATTAAAGTGAAGTGTATTATTTGCCATCATGGTTCTAAATCTATCTAAAGGTAACAAAGTCCCATTGCAGAAATTGTCGTAAGGGAGTGAAGTGTTAAAGACTTCACTACACTTGGTACAGTTTGATGAGTCGGGGTGACGAGTCCCCTTCCTCGATGCCTTTGCTTTTCTTAACTCAAGAGAAGAATCAGGTACCCATTTACAGCTGGATTTACTAGAGCATGACGCTACCAGGTTTGGATCCCGGAACCCGTTTACTTTGGCGGTACAGGCAAGCGATCTAACTATCTAACCAAATCAGAAGCTCCATAGGATGTCTACTGAATAATTTACGGCTGTCGTTTATTCTCTTTATATATATATATATATTTATATATTTATATTTATATTTATATTTATATATTTAGCGGACAGTATACGAGTCATACGCGCGGGTATTACCGGGTCCCGAAAGGTGAGTAAAGAAAAGTAACACTGTAACCGACCATGCATGTCGTAGCAGAGACTACGGATAAAACTGTAACCGAACATGCATGTCGTAGTAGACGACTAAGGAATGTCAGACATGGAACCGTCTTCTCCAGTCCTGTAAAGACTTTAAGCTACAAACACATCCAACAACTTTGGGCAGGTCAATTAAAGAAAATTATTCAACTTAGCTATCCAAAACGGAAGACGGTGCTTTGATGAGGAGATTCATACCGCAACCCAGGGAACACAGAAAGGAGCCTGGGTTGTTGACTGGAACTGAAAACCTGGATAAGATGAGTTTGTCGAAGGTCTGTACTTCTTGGGGAACAAGAGCAGTGATTATGATGATGATGAGGATTAGAAGGCTCACAATGAATGAAAACTGAACCAGTATTTCTGTGAGTATATGTGCTACAGTCACGTGACAAAGAGGCTTCCGTCTGCTAATCGATGACCATTGTGGGTAGTAAAAATTTGAAATGCAGTGCTCACAAATTACTGATGTGGTTCCGGACAAAGTGATGTTAGCATCACATTAATAATGAAGTCTGGCGTGCAATTTTCTATGTAGGAGATTTGCTCGCCCGATGTTTTTACACGTGACTAGTTGACATTCTGGTGTAACTAAAAAGACATAACAAGTTTGGTAAACAAAATGGCTTGCTGAAAAATGAAAGTGTGAAAACAGCTGGCAAATATGACCACAAACATTTGCTAAGGCAAGTACATTATAATGTAGAGAAGTGGAGGAAGACAGAAAAAAACACACAGAGAAGCATTTTCTTCTTCTTCTTCGATCCTGAACCACCGACCGTCAAAGCAGTCAGTGGCCATCACGCCTAGTGGCGTCTTGTAGGGCAACAACAAATTGATTCCACTTTGCACGGTCGGTGGCCATCCTTCGTACAGTGCCCCAGCTCTGGTTCATTCTTTGCATCTCAGCCTCCACAGTCCTCCGCCAAGTTGTTTTTGGTCGGCCTCTCTTTCGCTTTCCTTCAGGGGTCCAAAACATAGCTGTTCTTGTGATGGCATCGATATCTCTTCTGAGGACATGACCAACCCAGCTCCAGCGTCTGCCAGCTATGATGGCGCGCATGTCCTCTTGCTTGCTACGAGTAAGCAGATCTTGGTTGGTGATGGTATTCGGCCAAAAGATGCGGTGAACCTTTCCCAGGCATGCCGTGTGAAAAGAGGACAACCCCGACATCTCCCTCTCTGCGACTCCCCAGCACCCCGCACCACAGAGAAGCACAGAAAGCACGCAACTCTGGTACAATCCTAATTTTGTGCCTGTGCAGAAGCATTTTACATACACTGAATGTGTTACTGGAGACATAAATGTAAGAGATAAGGAAAACACGGAAACTCCTTTCCCATCATTTTCCTTTTGTGCACCTCATTAAGTAAGAGCATTTGGTTTTCTTGCAGTAGTTGTCTGCTGCGCCTTGCTTTGTAAGGATTACACAAGAAAAATAATGATAATGAGGATGACCTTGAACTGCTAGCACGAGACAAGCGGACTTAGCATATGTTTGGTGAAGGCGTGTGCTTATTCCAGGGCATAAAGGTTGTGACCGATCCTGTTATGAAAAATCAAGAGATTCTTGTTACACGTAGACAAGGAAACAGAAAAAAAAACCTACCACCTCTCCTCACCAAATAAAAAAAATGGATTCTGAAGAACCATGTACAGTAAGGTTCGATCCCCAGATGAAGTGGGATTTGTAGACAGCAAACGGCTCCGGGGTCGAACCAGCCCCATGAATTGGGTACCAGAGCAACTCTGGGAAGGTTAAGGCGCCTGACGCGATGCTGACCACATCACCCCTAGTGTGCCGATATGTGACAAAACGTCACTCCTTCATCCGCTTTTTATTTGGCATATTTTATGCACCTTCATTCATTTTTTTCGCTGTGACCACTCCCATACTGTTTACATTTCGCCAGGTGAATCGTAATGATATCAGGTTAATTGAACAGGTCAGTGGATAATACTCTTATCACGTAAGTGGTCTAGCCACCTTTGTTAGAGACGGCCACGGGTTATCCAATGTGGTCTCGACACTCCTCAGAACAATACGACCCGGCAGGGTATGGCAAGGAAAGCCACATTGTTTGTCTAAGCTGCCGGCGATCCGTTCCTGACTGTCTGAGAGAGGCACGAAAACATTGGTGATAATGAGATAAAAGCTTCCGCCTATCCCTGTGTAATTATTACAGATAATCTGTCTGGAGAGACAATATTGGCAGAAAGCAGCTGGACAGGAAATGAGTGTACATATATGTTTATGAGTTTTGCATAAAGAATGCAATCGGAAGCATTACGGCATTATTAGAAAGAGGTCACGAGTTGGAATTTTAAAATGTAATATTTTAAAACACGCGGGAGAAAGTATGATTTAACACCCCTACCCACTTAGCGCAAAAGAGATTGGATTGGTGCAATGTGAGAGCCAGAATACAAAACGGTTCTCATTGGCAAATTCGTCGAAAGTACAACCGGGATTTGAACTGAGAAATGGACATTTAATCTAATAAAATCGGAGTCACAGATCAGACTGCATTGCCACGTCAAGCTAGCAGTTCACCAGAGCCAAAAGAGAACGATCAGACTAAGAATTCCAAAATTATAAGTGACAGATCGAAGTATTTGGGCAACTTTAAAACTTAAAAGTAAACCCGCATTTATAAATACCAAGACTGGAGACCTAAGGAATCAGATCACCCGTCATAAGAGGAATACTCAAATTTCCAGACCAAGTGATTTGAAAGCATCTAACCTAAGTTGCTAGTGTCCATTCTAAACTGAACCAGGAGACTGTGTTCCCAAAAGTTACTTTGCGGTAAGTGTAAACATTTATTTTGCAAATGTGAATTTGACATATTTTCCTAAGTGGTTATATATGAGGCGGGCAATCTCAACATATGAACATAGTATATTCATAAACTACTGCAGCAAGCGCTGGTGTTTGTTTTATGCTAATTCGCGCAGAAACGCGAAATTAGCAGCAACCCCAGACTCCGACTGGAGCAATGATGAGTAATGATTACATCACAAGTGCCTCAAGTGTATCATATCATTTTGTGAGATATATGTACTTTGTTAATTGTAATTCATGCAGATCATTGCTTTCGCGCTGTCCAAGCACATATTTTCCAAGTTTAATACCCAGAAGAATATTTGTGACTTTTAATCATCTTCCGAGTTATGCTGTGTATACTCAAAAGAATATAATTATTCAGAGAAGCTAACATTGGTGGGTGGACAGCGAGACAATGCGCCTGTTAATTTGCAGCCCACAGATGTACTTAGCGGAGGCATTTGTTCTTTTTATTTTTGACTAAAGTTCGTGGAACGAAGCTATCAGACGGTTCGTAGAACAAAGCTATCAGACTGTGAAGTGTCATCATCACAGAAGAATTGACGAAACCACGGCTGCAGTAGTCATCGATGCTAAGCTAAGTGCTTACTAAAAGGCAACAGAAAAGAACATTAATATTCCTCTATCCAGTCTCTATGAAGATAAAACTTTCTTCTAAAATTCACCATAATTTCATCTCTATTTTAACCTGTTAAAACTAATTGATTATTAAATTTGTTACATGTTATTTTAAAACTAAACAATCATAGTTGATTCAGTTATTATACGCGTGAAAGCAAAAGTATGAGCAAGACTATTATATATATATATATATATATATATATATATATATATATATATATATATATATATATATATATATATCTATATATATATATATATATATATATATATATACACACACACACACACTCTTAGACATATATTTACATATACAGAGCTAATTCTTAGAAAATAATTTCGCTGGATTTACACCAGCTGGGTGCTTGAACGGGCTAAACCATTGCTTAATTCTTCACAAAAGGCGGCGGACAGATATAAGTTAACAATTGCCCTGCCAATGCAGCATTGTTCTTGACTTCGGAAACATCTTGGGAAAGAAGCGTCATTACCCTTCTATCTACAACTCTGCCAAGAGTAATATTGTGGGAATGTAGACACTTTTGACGACACATTTTAGATACTCTTGAGTTTTGGACACTGTTGGACCACTACTGCAAAGCAGGGGAGTCAATCCGTGACACGATAGTCAAGAAAATATGGGCCTAACACCATATTCCCAAAATGCCTCAATGGTCGTTTAACGGGATCCTTTACATTTTTATATACAGTAAATCCTGATAATACCTTTTGCTCAGCTGTTAAAAAGGAAACTTGTTAAATCGGTGGGCAAATCTCACAAAGTGAATTAAATGCAATTGATAAATAACACTGAGATTAAATACATAAAATTATATGTTGCGTTGTTTTCAACAAGAAAATCAGCTGTGCTACAACAAGAAAATCAGCTTTGCTACAACAAGAAAATCAGCTGTGCTACAACAAGAAAATCAGCTGTGCTACAACAAGAAAATCAGCTGTGCTACCCTTAATGTTTGTTACAGAGATGAGTGAATTACAGCCATTGATTTTGCTTGTTTTACTTATCGCTCACATTTTGTCTGTACCAGCAGCAGCGTGAAAAAACATATCCTGATGAAATATGTACCAGGCATACCTCGTTTTATTGCTCTTCGCTTTATTGCGCTTCGCAGATATTGCGCTTTTTTTCAAATTATTCATGTTTATTTATTAGAACGTGCCTTCTTCTTCCGATGGATTTTGGCTCTCTACCAGCAAAAAGATTACAATTCGCTGAAGGCTCAAATGATGAAAATTAGCACTTATTTTTAGCAATAAAGTAGGCCTATTTTTCCTTTTACATAACATATTTTGTTTTTAGGCCTAGCGCTATTGCGCACTTAATAAACTTAGTGTAAACATGATTTTAGGCTTTTATATACACTGGGAAGCCAAAACAAATGGGTGTGACCCGCTTTATTGCGATATTCGCTTTATTGCAGTGGTCTGGAACCGAACGTGCGATATCTCAAAAGTATGCCTGTATTAGATTCAGTAAAGCTCATGAAGGCACTATAGTTAGAGCAGTTTTATTGTAATTTTACGAACCCCATCCAGAACCTCATATTAGTTGTCTTGTAAGACACGGCCCCCGTGTAGTACCCCGGGGTGAGGGGGGGGGAAGGGGGGGCGGGTTTCTGAAGAGGCAAAGGAAGAATAGAACTTCTGCTCCCTCATGCATGTCGTAGAAGGCGACTAAAAGGAGTTTGTGCATTGAGTTTACATCCTCATCATGTACAACTAACTACCACATAAACCATTATTGCAGAAGCGTGTGAATGCTTAGTGCAAACTTCCTGGAAGGGGACCAACTGCAGTGGCGGCCCTGTGCTTCATAAGGATCGCAAAGTAAAACTATGATGATGGTTTAGTAGTATTGTTCGTTCTTTATCTCATCAGAGACCCTCCCACCCCCCGGGAACCTAAAGATATATACCAAGGTAACATTGAAACTAAACATGTTTCCAGGAGATATAGCTCTGACACTTCAGCTACAGCAATATTTGGGTTGAAATTTAAAAAAAAAACATATTGTAACGTCTTTTCGTTGTGATACTAACATGTTGATCACGTCATTTGGGTTATGATTAAGGTTAGTGTTTAAGGTTAGGTTTAGGATTACTCATCCTAACGCTTAGCCTTTATTACAGTACTACGTCTCTGAAATCTTTTGTAAAGCCACAAAAACACACGGCCCATTTTTCTTCATCTCAGCGCAACGTTTGATCAAACGAAACAATCACTACAGACAGAAAGACAAAGACCTGAAGGTGACGCGAGATACGAAAGTGCTACTTTTTGTGCATGCAAGAACACACTAGACTATTGAAATGTGTAACTATTCCCACACATTGCGACTAGAGCAGCGGTTCTTAACATGTGATCCACTGACCCCCATGGAGCCGAGGGATTCTATAGGGTCCAGGTAGATAACGTAAATGTTAAGTTTTTAAAATTATTTTTTATATGCATTTATATACAAGAAGGGGTCCATCGCCTTCTTCGGACAATGAATGGGTCCACAGACTACATCAGACAATCACAGGGGTCCATGTTACCAAAATAAGTTAGGAAACCCTGGATTAGAGGGAGGTTCGAAATAGTGCATTCAAATTCCAGTCTTGATAGATTTCGATTCTTCCTGTTTGAACATATTCTAGACAAAGAGAACAAAGGACATCGAGTTCTGTAGAGTCTTTCATCATCAGCAAATCTTAAGCGTATAGTAAACTATTGTAGTCAAGACTGTGGTTGCTTTAAGACACAAAGTACTGCATTTGTTTTAGATTTTTGTTGATTTCATCGGAAAATCTTCTTCCTCAAGTACCACGCCTGGTGGAGTAGACGATCATGTCTTCCTTAGACTTCATCTCTCCACAACTATTTATCAACTCTGTTGTTGACTTCTTTCGATGCATTGATGCCAAGATGTCTTCTCTCTTTGTCTTCTCTATCTCTTTATCAGTCTTTCATGTTGTCACAATATATTCCTGCTGTCTTCTTCTCATAACATGCCCAACAGAAAGTGGATTGTTCCTTTCTGAAACGAGGAATAAGCTTTTTTTTGTGCATTGGCCTCTTTCAAGGCATCCATAGTATTTTCTTTTAACATTCTTCTGTAAAAAGAATGTGACCTCTAGTGCTTTTATAATTTGTTCACTAACTGTCCACGACTGACTTCCGTGGTCAGGATCGGTACTATATAATATTGAAGAACTCTCTTTCTTACTTTCGGTGACAAAGAATTGTTGCATAAAATACTTTGCGTCGGAATTGAGCGAGATAAAGTCCAAAAACAGATGGGGGTCTAAGATTTTTATTTAGGTTAGAATAAAACATAATATTTGTCTGGCAACGCGCATCTCCGCATCACTAAAGCTGCTAGCACCAGTGCATAGATTAAGGTTCTGATAGTACTAATCTCTTATGTATTAACTGTATTCGTGAAACGACTGTATCTACTAGGGCTAGTCAGTAAATAGGTCAGAAATGGCTATTAAAAAAACTAAATGAGATACGAACTTGAAAACCATTTATTATTGCACTTACATTTCCCCTTATTTCAACATAATCTCCACCAACATTGATACACTGATCCCATCGCTTTATCAGTGCCTCAAACCCTGCAGCATAGAAGTCTTTGGTCTGCTGTCTCAGCCACATTCGCACCTCGCGTTCAACCTCTTCGTCATCCGCAAATCGTTTGCCGCCAAGGTGAGTTTTTAGTGGACCAAACAGGTGGAAATCGCTCGGGGCTGTAAGGCGGATGTTCAAGAATTGCCACCCTAGTTGTTCAATTGTCTCCTGGGTTAATCGAGCTGTTTGTGGTCTGGCATTGTCGTGATGGAGCAGTACTGCTCTCGTCAGTAGGCCTGGACGTTTTCTTCGAATTGCATCCCGAAGCATCAACAGAACTTCACAGTACGATGCAGCATTCACATTCTCACCTTTCTTCTGGAAATGGGTTAACAGCACTCATTGAGAATCCCAACACACTGTAAGCATAACCTTCCATGTTGATGGCGTATCCTTGAATTTCTTGGTAGAAGGTGAAGAAGGATGTTTCCATTGCATTGAAGCACGCTTTGATTCGGGTTGGTAGTGATGCACCCCTGATTCGTCCCCAGTAACAATCCTGTTAAGAATGTCTTCTCCTTCATCTGCGTACCGAGAGAGATGTTGCAAGGACAGGCTCATTCGGTTCATTTTGTGTTCCTCAGTCAGTTGTCTGGGCACCCACCTTGAGCACACTTTCAGGAAATTCAAACGATCATACATTATGCTGTAGGCTAAACCATGAGAACACCCTATTGCAGCTGTCTATCGTTACTCGAATCATCTCCCCCACCCGCCGCACAGATTCTTCTGTCGCAATCTGAAGAGGACGATCAGGTCGGTCGTTATCAGCAATCTTTGAGCGTCCTTGAAAAAATGTATCGACCCATTTATGTACCGCTTTACGCGGCAAACATTTCTCACCGTAAACAGGAAACATTTCCTTATGAATATCCTGTGCAGGAAATCCTCTCGCCAAAAAAAAAAAAAAAAAAACGTACAACAGCACGCTGTTCTTCGGTCGTACACCCCACGAGCACGGTCGCCATTTTTATCTGATCTGCGCATGCGACACCTAGCGTCTGCTACCTACAGTAATCATCAAGCTGGATGTTGTTGCCACCTAGTGACACCTTTAGAAACTACCAACTACAATTTTCAGCTATCCCATATCAGTTTGAGACCTATTACCGACTTCCCCTCGTAGCAATGTTTTTCGGGAAAGTATGGATAGGCGCGAATAATTCTGTTTGAAATTAAATTGAAACCCATTAAAAGAACGTGCATGTCTTTCACTCTTTTCATGCTACATTTTCGGAAAAAAATACTGAAACTGCCGGCATAGCGCCCTGAAAGTTTGTCTGAACACACATTAAAAAAACATGTTTGACTGTTCACTTTTTCTGATGGTTCATTGGCCAGTGGCTATACGCCACGATACATTTGACTACAAAGATCCAATGGAGCTGAAGTGAAGTGGAAAAGCATGAAGGGACCACAGGAGAATTATGACATGTATAAGAGAAAGGGCACAGCGTAATTATGTCCGGTCACGTTTTGATGTGCTACCTGCTTGTTTTTAAAATGTATTTATCAGGGTTGTGGGGCCGGAGTGGAGTCGGTGTTTTTTACTTAGTCGGGATCGGTAAAAAAAAAATGTTCGGACACCGACTCCGAGTTCTAAACCACATGACTTTTTTTTTTCTTCGTTGTCCGCTCTCAAATAACCATGTCTATCTCTTGTATAAAGCTGGTAGTCCGTCACAAGGTTCTCTTACTACCATACAGTTTTTCCTTCAACTGGGATGGAGAAGGCTTCTCTGATGGAGCCGACAGACTTGGAGCACATGTTCCATTTGACTAGTTAAAAAACCAATATTAGTAGGAGTCTGAGTAGGGAGTCGGAGTCCGAGTGGGGAGTCGGAGTCTGAGTGGGAAGTCGGAGTCTGAGTGGGGAGTCGGAGTCTTAGTAGGGAGTCGAGTCTGAGTGGGGAGTCGAGTCTGAGTGGGGAGTCGGAGTCTGAGTGGGGAGTCGAGTCTTAGTGGGGAGTCGGAGTCTGAGTGGGGAGTAGGATTCTGAGTGGGGAGTCGGAGTCTGAGTGGGGAGTCGAGTCTGAGTGGGGAGTCGGAATCTGAGTGGGGAGTCCGAGTCTGAGTGGGGAGTCGGAGTCTGAGTGAGGAGTCGGAGTCTGAGTGGGGAGTCGAGTCTGAATGGGGAGTCGGAGTCTGAGTGGGGAGTAGGAGTCTAAGTGAGGAGTCGGAGTCTGAGTGGGGAGTAGGAGTCTGAGTGGGGAGTCAGAGTCTGAGTGGGGAGTCGGAGTCTAAGTGAGGAGTCGGAGTCTGAGTGGGGAGTAGGAGTCTGAGTGGGGAGTCTGAGTGGTGAGTCGGAGTCTGAGTGGGGAGTCGGAGTCTGAGTGGGGAGTCTGAGTGGTGAGTCGGAGTCTGAGTGGGGAATCGGAGTCTGACTGGGAAGTCGAGTCAGAATGGGGAGTCGGGGTCGAACTTCTAAAATTTCAGGAGTTGGAGTGTAAAAAAAATATTTTCGCCAATTCCACAACCCTGGTATTTACTGTAGCAGGAGCAAAGGTCACCGTGTTACTGATATCTGATTTCAAATTGATGCTGATGTGACTGACACTTTTAAGATAGTCTGAACTGGATCCAAAGTTCGATGAGAATATTTGTCTAATGATAGAAACATGTCCGTTTTACAGCTTGTACTGTCTGGCGTTGATAATTTGCGTTGGAAATATTTCTGTGATAGTGACTGTAGGTCATTTGCATAGGTCAATAATGATGTCTTTCGGAGATAACGTTTAATGTGAGTCTGGAAACAAAATTTGACAAAACAAGATAGAGAGACAGAGTTAACGAAGACAACCAGTATTCTGCGAATAATTACAAAGAAGAGTTATGTTAAACAAAGAGGGGAAACTAATGGACAAAAAACATACAAACATACACATTATGCACACTAAAAAGTGATTGAGACCCCGGGGCGAAAAGGGTCATCGGCTCCATTATTGATTACATTTAGCTAGGTTATGGGAGAGTGTCAAAAAGACCCAACGCACACCAATGGCGATTTGATTCCTGCCCAAAATTTAGAGGCGATGAAGAACCTGGGGATCCTACGACAAAACGTACTGGGAGGTTACGGGAGAGTGAACCTGTCAATTGCTGAGGGCCCTCGGAAAGTGCCAAAAAGCCACAACGCTATGCCCACCCATGCACATACACACACAGAGTAAGTGAGTGAACGATAAAGAAATGGATAAACACACCAATGGCGATTTGATTCCTGCCCAAAATTTAGAGACGGTGAAGAACCAAACTTTTCGACAAAACGACCCGGAAACGGAAGCAGATAACTTTAAAATTCAGAGAACGACAAACTACCGAGTCACAATTAATACACCGAATTACAGACAGCACTGAGTATTCTATCGGTCCTTCGCGAATTTAACACAACGCAAAACAATTAAATAACCACTTATTTTCCAAGTATTCCATATTACTGATTAGTGACGTAATAATCCAGACTGTTTAAACTATTCCATAACTACTCAATATTAGTGTTACATTACATTATGTTCTACTTATTACAAATATCGCATGGTGCTTGCAACCACATCATGTACAACAAATTGCTACAAAACCCACCGCTGCAAGAGCATGACAATGCTTAGTGCAGGCTCCTGCAAGGGGGATAGCTACAGTGGTGGTTCCATGCAGAGGCGTCCCTAAAGTATTTAGCACCTAGGGCGGATCCTAACTTTGACACCCCTTCCCCCATAAAGAAACACACTTAAAGTACATTTTAAACAGTAAGTACTATCATAATAGTATCCGGTGGCACCCCCTTCCTGGCTGTCACCCGGGGCGGACCGCCTCCTCTCACTCCCCTTACTACGCCACCGGTTCCATGCTCTGTAGCTACCACAAATGAAAATCAAGATGATTACAAAAGTTATTAATGCACTACCTGCATTACCCGGCGTTGCGTGGGTTATGCCTTAATTAACTACACACCAAAAGCTGAACGAAAAGAAAAAAACAACACTAACCAAAGAACACAATTTAAGTAAGGAAAAGAACGTAAAAAATGTTTTTTTTTAATATCTCTTAATGATTTATGTAACAATGTGATCTATGTTTGAATCTGGTAACTCCGCAGTGTTACTGTAGATTGTGTCATTTGGAGTTATCGTTCTGTCCAGAATGTGTTTGTTTGTTTGTTTTTTTTTTAACTTGTCTTAGAAAAAAAAAATAAATAAATGTGGTTTTAAGGTATATTTGTAACTTTTACATGAGTTATAATTGCAGTAAAACGTTAAACAAAAAAGGATTAAACACGACATAATGAAATGGAAATATCGATTTTCATATTTTAAAAAGAAAAAAAAAACAGTAGTGAATCGACACTGAGAAAAAAAAAACACCACCTTGAAAACCACTCCACATTATTTCCACTTTGCTATCCAGTTGATGAGTGTGCACGATGAATTAAAACATAAATCACTCGATTTTTCTTGTTTTGACTGAAAACACTCGTGATTTGTCTGAATGCCTAAGCCGAAGCATGCAAAAGTTTCAATATGCTTACTGTAGTAAAATAGTACACACAAAGAAGATTAATTTTGGTTGTCCGTTTTTATTTGTCTGTCGATCTATCTATCGCTTCCTTCTCCTCCATTTATGACATGAAGGTCCTCTTTCTCTATCCATAAACTAAATAAAGCCTAATGACGCACAGACACGTAGGGTAAAACTTCTGATGATCAGATTGCCGCATGTTGTAACGCTCTGTATAGAATTTACTATCATCTCAGTTATAAATCTGAACCCACTCGTAATGTACGAATAATAATATACCGTACTGTACTGAATGAACGAACAAGCAAAACTCTTTAAATAAATTAAGGTGAAGATTTAAGTTGTTGTTGTTGTTTTGAAGAGGTGATGGATGGAGAGCGGGCACTTAACTTGTGAAGATTTAAGGGAAAAAATTTGTCTTTATATCGGTGTGCTCAAAAATACAATGGTAGTCACACTGGTTTTGAAGAAAATCCCTAAAAAATGTATACTAAACTTATATATTACCAACAACATAAACAAAGTTTGAGTAATGGAGACTGGGATTTTTTTAAAAACTTGAAAACAAAAACACACCCATACAGACGTCAAGAAGGGCTATCGTTGCAATGGGGCGTAAATGGAAAGAAAAACACAGAAGTAAGAATTTTCAACTCAAATGTTAAGACGGTTCAACTGTATGCTATTGAAACGTTTGGAGAAAAAACAAAACAAATAAAAGAACAACAAAAACCACCAAAGGATGACATATTTTCCTAATTGGATCTTTGCGGAGACTAGAAAGATGATATGATATAACATGATCACCAATGTGCAATAGACGGAAAGAATAAGACAAAAACCGGTTGAGCGAGTGAGCAAATAAGCCGGCTTTGATTAGATTATGCATGAAGGAAACTAGTTCGGAGGATTGCAGTTTAGATTTCCTTGTTATAGAATCCCCAACGTAAAAGAAAAAAGACAGTTTGTTTCGTGCGGAATAGATAAAAGATGGCTTCCTAAAGAGTGTAAATGATAAGACGAAGAAGAAGTAGATAATCCGATAAGCTCTCAAAGGAACGATTGAAGACCTGCTCCAAATATGAATCTCTGCTTCGACTCTTCCAGAATTATCCGAAAGACCTATGGAATAACGCATAGATCAGATCCGAAAAATAGGACAAATAGAATTTGACTCGAACAATGTCCCCTTCCTGACGTGTACAAGAGAATTTGAATTAAGTTAAGATAGCAGTGTTGGATGAAGAATATGTAAAGTACATAATACTAGCGAGAGTGGATAGCAGGCAGTGTCTAAGTTGCTTTACAACATCATCAACATGTAAATGGAACAATACTTTGCAGTTGTATTGTAGAAGTATAATTAACAATATTTAATTACACGACATCTCATTCCTCAATTTGAAATATGAATAACAAGATTAATTACAACAATTATTAATGGACAAATAAAATCAGAGTAAATGAGTTAGGATTATCTTCTTTCTCTAACTTTTAAATTTAATGATATATCATCCTGGACAGATGATTCAAATATGTACTTGATTATTTCATGAGAACTTTAATCACAATAGCTTGCTTAAATGGAATACTCGTGTTGCATTTAAGTTTATAAACTGAACAATAACCGTCAATTTTGTCTTGAATTCTCTGGGACTTATCTTGATGTGACTGATTCTTCTTCTGACGTTGATAGTTGTTATAAAGTTAGCTATATGTTAAAGAGTGTCGGCGTTTACTCTCATTTCACTCTATACACAAGATACTTTTGCAAATTATGTTTTCATGGAAAATGAATATACCTTTCATGACAAGGTTTCTCTTGCTTCCACATCTTCTTCTTCTTCTTCTTCTGTCCTTAGCCACCGACCGTCAAAGCAGTCAGTGGCCATTACGCCTAGTGGCGTCTTAGGGCAACAGCAGATAGGTTTTCTTTGCCATTGTTTCTGTGGTGAAGTGAGATGTTATAAATATTTATAGGGGACTTAGTGTACTGACTGAGATCAGCTGTGAAGGTATATATATCTAATAAGAGTAGTGTATTATATATAACCTTGCTTGCTGCCACATATGTATACCTCAGTCAGAATTATTCTGGAATAGTGTGATGACTACGTTGTATGTCTAGGGTATGTGTATGATGAAGTGTAAGTCATAACAACAACAGACAGATAAACAATTTAATTTATTCCACCACACTTGACAACACTGTGACACTCACATACATATAACACTCTAAAGGATATCTTAAAGGAGTCACTGATAACTTTTCAAATAACAATATGTATTCATTGCTGTTATGAATGAATATGTGTCCTGATTCAAATACAAAGGGAACCAGGAATCACAATCAATTTTACTTACAAGTTATATGTACAGAATTTATCAATATGAATATGGTAATGACATATATTATTAAAAGTATCCTATGTGTGTCAGTTGTGTAGTAGTAATATGAGGTAATACTGGTTTTGTTTTGTTCAAGCTCTGTTGGTATTTGTCATCATGACTTCAATAGTTTGTCTTTATTGGGACTAGTATTGGAGATGTTCTCAGTTCCTGATATAAAACAATTTAATTCCCCTCTTAATGTTATGTTTACAAGGTCATTTTAAGCTGGGGGTACATAATTTTGAGCTCAGCTGGCCACATCAGCTTATCTTGTGTGATGGCGGCAGGAAAAGACTCCTCTGCTCGATTTCTCCCCTGGGCTCTGGAGACACCTCACTGATAGCTAAATGGACCAAGGAGTATGCTGTCCGACTCTGGATTCAGCAAAGCTCTGACCAGGTGCTGCTCAATACCATCAAGACCACGGTCCCACAATTCATGGAAACAAACACAGATACGTTGATTAGCAATGAATTCTGGCACAACTACTGGCACAAATTCCCATCTGCTTATGTTCCAGGCTTTTATTTAGCAAAAATATGAGCTGGCTTCAACGCACTGTTGCTTTATCAAGCTTATTTGACTAGTGGTCTCGAACTAACGCTCCTAAGTGAGTATATCAGCGAGTCTGGCCAATGGAGCCACGTTTCGACAAGTGTTTGAAAAAATTTTAACTTCCTACGTCTCCCCTAACAACCAAAGATAGTATTTATAGCCCGACTAATCGTGTTTAGCCTTACATATCATTCCAGCCAATCAGTTCAAATGTAACTTGTGGCCCATTTCCCGTACAATGGTGGTGTAAAAAAATCTACCACTGAGCGATTCTGATTTTGGGTGTTGTCTGACAGCACCATCATTTTATTTTGGCTATAACTTGTTAATTCCTAGACTATTTGCATAACGTTGTACATATTCTTTGTCAGCAAACCCTAAGGAACCCAAATATATATATTTAATAGAGCTAAGTGGCTGCGTTCAAAATATGCAATTTCTTCTACCTCCTGTTTCGAAGATGTGCTGTCTGGGTACTGTAATGTTTTCAAACGTAAACCCATATAATGTTATCTTTTCTAATAAGCGTTTCCCAGGTTTTTTAAAACCTAACTCTGGGAAGGGTAGTGAATTTATCACTGTCCGTCTGAAAAAGTTAGTGCATGTGGCCTTACACGCGTGATAGTAGTAATTGTGTATCGCGCGACGCGTGTTTTGTGTTGCACGTGTTCGGCTTTATGCCTCTCCCTTCTCTCTATCCTTTAGTCCATCTGTCTTTAGTTACGCCGTGTATAAAATGGAATGAATGAAATATTTAAATTAGGTCATTGATCAGCTTGGTATCTCAATGTTTTTCCAAGAAATACAGCACACGTTTCATTGAAGGAAGCGGGTAATAATATAGTAGGCTTTTACTATCAACGTGAAAGCGTTACAATTTGCAGACGAAGCAGAAAACAAGGGGGATTTCGAGTACATTCCTTGTGACAGCACTGTTATTTTACCATTGCTCTTTTCTTTATTAGAATTTATTTGTTAGGCTTTATATTTACCTTATAATTTATATATGTGGATTAGAATATTCCACGACAGTTTCCCATCACGCCTATTGGCGTCTTTATGGCAATGGCAAATCAATCCATCTGCTGTTGTTTCCGTAATCGAAGTGACTGGCAAACGGGTGATCAGCCCGTTGGTTTGCTTCCACATGTACTCCAGTAAATCAAAAACTTCTGATGTCAACAGAGATTGTAAATAAATTTTAAACGGGCAAGCCCGTTAGAAATATACCTGTGAAAACGGATATATGTCCTGTTTCTCATTGGTGGTTATCTCTGTCTCATAGTTTCATTATGGTTATGTTACAAGACCTAAAGATTTTTTATATTTGGACATGCGCCCTAATATAACCGACTATGTTGAACAGGACGCGCCTCGCCAAAACGAGGCAAAAGTTTATTTAAATACAAATTTGGTGGGGATATTACTTTTACCAACGTCAACCCTGTTTACATCAGTCATGGAAAACTTACATAACTGAAATGCTTCTGGCGCCTGTCATAATATCAGCACTTTCACATGTAATCAGTCTATGACTATCAAGTTTCATGGCGCCGTTCATCTGTGTTGTCAAAGAGCACGAACTATTGTCCGTCAAACAACTCGGGCATTAAAACTATTTTATAGAGCTAGGTGTCATGACAATTAGCACTGAAAAAAAAAAGAAACTTCATAGATTTCGTCATGTCAGAGAAAGTGTATATTTACGCCAGGCAGAATTAAATATAAATAAGACAGGGGTAAATACTGACATTTTGTCACCTGTAATAAAAGCATTATCAATACATACAATGTGTTTATATAAAAGATAACACTAACCCCGCCTGAAACTGAGAACTTCCCTGAATGGTTTCTCAAAGCTATAGCCCTAAGTAATATTGTTATTATTTCGTTTTTATGATATGTTACAGTGAGCACCATTAATACAAAAGCGTTCTCTACTTATGAAGGCACAAGGTAAATACCTCATGTTAGTTATATTGAGAATGATCCCCTTCGAGCTGACAGAAACTATACGTGGTCCGGAGGAAGTTGTAGGCGCCATGCTAGCGACTTTTCTGAGCGCGTAAGGCAATGTTAACTAATAGCAGTGTTGGCATGTGCAAAAGTGAAGCGTGCATATCAACTGCAATGTTAACTATGTTCCACGAGTGCTTGATATCGCTCGCAGACCAAAAAAAAAAAAACATCGTCGAGGATTAAGTCCTGCCCGTTAGGTAAAGATCAGGAAAAGGAAAAATATACGAGGGAACATGCTGAAGAAGCTGAAGGAAAAGTAGCGAAGATCAGACTGGAAAGAAAATGAAGGAACAAGGAAAAAAAAAACAAGGGCGAATCGGTTCTACAACAGTGTGTGGATTTTATGAGATCACCAGGTGAGTACCCACTTCTACAGCTGTGCTTCAACAGTTTAATTAATAATGATCTTCCACAAACGTCCACAGCTACATGCACGATGATAAAGCGTTTGTCTCCCCTGTCATTACCTATTATCCGAGAGTGTTTGCCCTTCCTCCTAAAGAAAGAAAGAGTCGAGGCTATGTCCCACCTGGGAGACGCGGTAGCATAGTGGTTAGTGCACTGGATTCCTAGCTCAGTGGTCTATGGTTCGATCCCCAGATGAGGTGGGATTTTTTTAGGCCGCAAACGGCTCCTGGGTCGACCCAGCCCCAACTGGGTACCAGAGTAACTCTGGGAAGGTTAAGGCGGCCGGCGTGATGCTGACCATATCACCCCTAGTTTGCCGACGGTCAAGAAAATATGGGCCTAACACATAATTCCCAATATGCCTCAATGGGCGTGTAACTGGATCCTTTACCTTTATGTCCCACCTACAAGTGAAAGTGGGAGGTGGAGAAGAGAAAATATACGAGCGAATATGTTCGATGAAAACAGGGAAAATGGTGAAGAGAAAAACAAAAGAACAACTAACAAGAAAAGTGTAATGGCCCAATATATTTAGCGACAGAGACACCATACACTAGGGTGTCCAGTCATCCGGATTTGTCCGGCTTTTGTGACAAAATTGAGCGTCCGGTCGGATTTAAAAAAAAAATGTTGAAATGTCCGGCTTTTATGTGATTGGCTAAATTACTAACGTGAAAGACAACGTTTTGAAAAATCTTTACTGGAATCCGATTTCTGAGTACAGAAATTCTGTCAGAATTTTTATCTCCGCAAAATCGACGGATCGCGCAAATTGCCAACACTACCGTAAGTTGTCATGTTATTGAATAGTTTATAATAAATTACTATCATATTTTAACCCAGGTTAAACGCTGTTTAGGTTTATTGGCATTTGTTAAGGGAAAATATAACAGACAAAACGGCATGAATAAGAACTTGGGAATGGATTTAGTCAATTATAACTTCGTTGTCTATTGCAAATTACAAATAATATTAACCTTAGTTCGCACTGCTTTATATTTATTGTAATTTGTTTATTATGAAAAAATACACTAGTATAGTAATGTGTTTGTTAAAATTAAAACCTCGTCTGTTGCATTTTACAAATAATTTTAACTTTAACATCGAATGTACCACTGATTAATCGCATTATATTATATTTATGTTACAGATACTCGCTCAAAATGCCAAAACGGAAGTGTGTGTTTACGGGTGAATTTTTTAAAAAATTTCAGTGCTTTTCCAGTGGTCAACAAGAGTATGAAGCAGAATGTCTTGTATGCAGAGGCGGCACATTTGTATCAGTGGCAAATAAAGGTGCAGTTGATTTAACAAAACAAAAAACATATAGAAACAGAAAAGCACAAGACAGCACTTGCGTCTGAATGTTTGCAATCAAAACTGACATTTTTTACTAAAGAAATAAGCTAGGAAAGGTTTGAATTTGCTGCGGCCGAGTGTGCTTTAGCTTTTCATACTGTAAAACATCACAACTCTTTCAGATCAATGGATTGTACTGAAAAAAAGGTGTCCTACTTTTCGTCCTACTTTTTTAAAATGGTGTCCTCCCACGTCCTCCTTTTTATGACCAAAAATTGCATTTGTCCTCCTTTTTGTGTTGAACAATATGGCCACCCTACTATACACGTAACAATGTGCTGTCTTCGATGAGAAAGGATGTTGATTAACTGAATGATTAAGATATTAAACGAGCAAAGATGCACCCATTGATTACACAGACATCGAACTCCTTGATTAATTTAATGATTGAGATATTAAACTACACCCATTGATTATATATAGTTCGCACTAACTTGATTAATTAATGTCTCTTTGACAGCATCATAAATATTAGGCAACATCTACTTCAGCATTGATAATTCACGGGCAATTTCCTTTCGATTGATTAAAATTAATGCCGATCTTTATTGTATCTACGGACATAAATTTGAATTAAGGTAATGAGTTGTGCCGGGCAAAATAAATTAAGACCGGCTGTCTAGCCCACATGTTATTTAAATAGGAAATATGAATTCAGAGGATGGACATGTGTGGGTGCCTCATGTTGTTCGAGACGACCTCTGAAGAGACAATGACAGAATAGAAGTAGGCCTATTGCACCCTCAGGCATGTCGTACAGGGCGAAGTAAAATGAGGTTGGGCATGAGGGTGGTAACCTCATAATTTAAAACAAATATTCACAGAAACCACCGCTGAGACAGTATATGAATGATTGGTGAATGATTGGTGAATGATTGGTGCAGGCTTTTTGCAAGGGACCAGCTACAGTGGTGGTTCTTCTTCTTTTCTTCTTCTTTGTTTGTCCTGAAAAGGACGTTGGTTGCGTTGTGTCCGTTTACAGCAAAGCTGCGATGTTTGCGCCTTTCGGCCGTGTCGTGTGGTGAGTATTGGGGCAACTACGACAGTAGTTTTTGCCAGGAATAGCCTATGAGATATTAGGTAAAAGGTCTCTAGAAAATTGCTCGTTAAGAAAGAATAAATACCTATTCGAGATAGGGACAAGAAGAAGGGAATGCGAATGCTTTCCACTGGACAGTGTTCTCTAGTTAATTATGGAAAGAGTTCTGTTTCCCCACGACCTTAGCTTCTGCCTTTAGATCCCGTAACAGAAAAAGCCCCCAACCTCATCTGAGTGTAGAAATGTTCCTATATATAAATATTTAACACCGACAGCACGAGTGATACATTAACAAACTAGATAATGATCAAACGATTATTGGATTTATTAATTAAATATCTACACATATAGGGTTAGTAATGGTTAGAACATGATGATGGGAAAAGACGATTCACACAAAACACACAGATGAGATATTAATATTGTAGTTAATTAAGTAGTAATTAATTAAGAATGAGCTGGTGTAAAGCGAAATGATGATGATGTGATACGATACGTGTTACCAAAATGGTGAGTAATCTACACAGTCCATGTGTCTCTAAATGCTTCTCCCGGTTAGGATGATTCACATGTATGCATATAATGTCCCAAGTTGTTATAAGTTATGTCGAGTGGGGTTATCTCTAAGTCGAGGATGTTCTAATGAAAACTGTTGTCGTATTGAGAATGTTGACGATATATATACATGTATATAGTCCTTCACTGTTTGAGTATATCTCTGTATCGTTGATCAATAGTTAATAGTTGTCGTATAAAAATGTCTACGGAGGGTACTCGTCAGATTGGATATCTTCACGAAATTTTCTTGATATGTAGACTCATTATCTTGAGTATGTAATCGTGATTAATAAAATATACGTTAGAGTCTGCTTCGTAGAATGCGCTTAAGAGTGTGTTGCACTTGGTATAAATATGAGATTCAACTTTTCAGCTCTTTAGCTTGACTTCATAAAGTACGCTTCCGATGGAGCTGAACTTGATATGAGTAATCAACTGTGAGCTTTAGCTTGACTCCTGTAGTAAGCTTTCGAGTGATTTGAACTTGTTATAACTATGTATTGAACTTGTGCGCATGTGATATATGTTGACGAAAAATGCTGCGTCCACCTTCTTGAGCGTGGCGAGAAATATTCCTTTTTAAGTGAGGAACGAAGAATGTCCTATGGCGAATTCTGCAAACCAAATGTCCGTTTTGATAACTTATTTCTGGTTAGACTTCAGACACGTAGCGTGTAGACTCAGACTTCTGATGGACTGAAGACACACAAAAGTCTTCGTAAGTTTTCGCATTTATTCTACTTCTCACTATTGATCTCTATGATGTTAAATATATTGTGCATGAGAGTGTGTGCGTATGAAAGACTATGATGATGATTTAACAAGCTAGATGAAAGTAAAGTAAAAGGTGAAGTATGAACTATTAATTACTTCCTATCAGCCTATCATCTTAGAGGAAAATCTTCTGATTTTATTAAGCATTTATGAGAAGAATTAATTGAAAAACTATCGCACATTTAGCTGTGAGGTTAAGATGAATAAAGAATAATAAAAAGTATTAATAATCTGTATAAGATCTACTAACCTTCTTTTCCCTTCGCAAAATACTTTAAGAACACACTACACACAGATATGAAATATTTATCCACACTGAATTAATTACAGGCTATGCGTTAGGGATTTTTCTTTACACCACAATGTTGAACTACTGGACTCATCTCTCTAGCGAGCTGCGCAGTATATTATATCTCAAAAAGACAAATGTGGGTGTAACTGTCTTTTTTTTCTTGTTGAGGTGATCACTGGCCCAAGACAGTTTACATGTTGTTAGATGTGTAGTGCGAGCGTATGATGAGTTGAGTGTGGGTGCGAATGAAGACGCGAATGTGTTTAGGCTCGTATAGATGTAGATCCTGCAACCCATACTCTCACATGCAGTAATCAAGGATGCTTTGACACTGCAGGCATGTTTCAAGACATTTATTGACGGGAACACACATAATATCAACAGGAACAGTCAGTGTAACAAGGTCATGCTGACCTGACATCGGTAGGTATACATTTGGCATTCAAAAAGGTAAACATCAGAATAGACGTGCATGGTCAATAGCAAAGTTCTTCAATAATGACAGTTCGTAGCGTCGCCCTTGGCGTCTCTGACTAAACGCGTCAGATGCCTTAGTTACCTTGACACACAGGTGCAACTTGGCACTCCCTGCCAATTGCACATATCAGGCTGTAGTATAATAGCCGGAAGCACAGGCCTCGTCCTAACGTCGGCCGTGTACTTCTGTTAAATAGGTTATCACCAACCCTGCAGTAATACTTATTGTAGATAGAAGTTCCGCCAATCTGCGGCTCCCACAATATATCTTCGTCACTGGATTTCTGGACAATATAAGACTAACAGTCTTGGATGGCTACCTCGAGCACAAATATATAAGTTCTGAAATGGCGGATCAGTGAGCTGCTGTTCACCCTAGGTAATCCTTTACATGTTCTGCCACCGAAAAGCGTAATGCATAAAGGTCGGTATTACCTGGTAAATGAATCCTCAGAACTACACAAGGAATTCTGTCGTCATCCCGACGCACAGAGATTCACTGGGGAAAACTGCCATAGCAGTTACTTCGAAGATTCTCCCCGAAAAACAATGGACTCTTGGTCCATTCAGAAAAACAGGACCTCCCGGCTTCCCGGAAGTATATCTCACTCCCGCTTAAAAAACCTTCCCATAGGCCTACGCCCGAACTGACAACCTCTGACCCTAAAGGTCAAACACAATGAATGAATAAACAAGGGAAGACAACCCCTAATCAACCTGACATCGCAGGTAAAGACACAATTATACTTATGATACAAACATAAGCAAATAACTTGACAGATGACTCCGTCGAAAATGACAGCAACAGTGGGTCCCTAGGACCGGTGACGCACAACTCCGCCCATACAACCAATAACTAAGAGACTCTCTGGTCACTCATTCCCAGGATCTCTCTTGACCCTTGTCAGTCCAAAAGTGGGTGAGGCAATTCGCGACCAACTTTCGTTGCCGGGCTTGCCTGACAAACATGTGTTGAGATAATTGGCTGGCCAATGCAAAAGTGTCCCCAGCCTTCCAACTGTCATATCACTCTCTGTTTGTCTATCGCTCCGCGTGTTGGCGGTGGCCTTTGCTACGTCGGGCCATTGTCGCCAGCACACTAACAAGTCCCTTTGTGGCGCCGCCTGTTGTATGACATAGCGGTTGGTTTAAACAGCATGAGAAGACTTCTTCACCTGGCCAAGCTGGGCGTCTCCCCGCGCTATTGTCCCAATGTGGTGACCCGTCGCTTGTATGGACAGCGGCCGAGCAATAAAGAGACTAATCTTTTGTGTCAGCCGCGTTCGCTTCAAAGTTAACAACAGTCCACATAAATTGTACCATGCCCAGATGTACGATTTTGATGAAACCAGATGTGTTTCACCAGATTTATCACGAGGCAATGTGGACTTCAAAAGATGATGCCAGGTATGGGGACTCAATCAAAAGAATTTATTTTACCACCGATGAAAGAACAAATGTGGTTCTCTAGATAGCGGTCGCGAGTAATAAAGATTACAGTTTACAGATTAAATAGCAAAACATGGGATGAAAGAGCACGTTGTGGGAGAAAATAAAATAAGTAAGATGAAGGAAAAGATATGACGATAAGGCTTTACGCTCGTTTATCACAGGCCGACACATCCGACTTCAGCACAGCATTTTTGGGACCGGGTTAGCCTTCCATCCTCGATCCCTACTCACTTAACCAGACTGCAGTGATGCAGCCTGTTTCCAGGACCACCACTTGGAGGTGGAGTAGGGTCTTGGTCAGCTCTGGTTCGCTGACCTTGACGCAAGCAGTCTAGCTATGGGTCGCTAACTGCATTCCTCACCGTTGACGCGTCTTAGGTCCCCAGTGGTAGTTCAATGCTTCGTAAGTAGGGCAAAGAAAAATGATGATTGTAGCAGCGGCGTATCGCCTGTATAGGTACTGATAGAATAGCTTCTATTTAGAGTTGCCTAAATTTAAATTTATTGCCTCACTAAGTATATGCTACCATTTATGACTTGTAATAATGAAATAATGAGGATTTTTGCATCTGCACTCTTCTGGCCAGCCCATGATAAAAATCTGCCACATTGAAGTGCAAAACTCCGTTTTATGTGTTACACTTTTTTGGCAGACACCCGATGTTGATCCTATCCCCTAATACTAAAGATACAACATAAATTTTGTTTGGCGTATATTCCAAGTTTTTCACATATTGCCAACCGATTTCTAAAAAGTACAACGTCCGATTGAAAGAGTGGTTAGAGCGTTGGCCTATCGCGGCAGAGGTGCCAGGTTCGAATCACGGTACTAACACGCTCCAGTCTTATCCAGCTGTAAATTGGTACCTGACTTTTCTCTTTGAGTTAGAGAAGGAAAAGGCAGCGAGGAAGGGAACTGGTCACATCACTTCTCGATGCTGGACGTAGTGTGGTGAAGTCTCTAACACTTCACTCCCCTACTATGGAACTACCTTTACTTTACGGCTTCCCCCCCCCCCCCCCCCCCCCCCAAAAAAAAAAAATTATAATAAAAGAAAACAATGGTATAAAGTCAGTTTTACAATTCGACGATACACAAAACACGAGAGGTTCCGAGATCTACCTACTTCAGTCACAGTCACATACAGGAGACGAACATGAGAAATATAGATTCGTTAAGAGACAAAGATTTAAAAAATGCACAAAATTGAGAAAGGACGAGCGACACAGAAGGCTGAACAGGAAGCAAGAAGGCGGGTAACACAATGACAGAGTAACACTATTTAAGGAAGTAAAATACAGAACACTTTAAACAAAACATAAAAACGAAAAGAATCAAACAAAGAATAAAAATAGAAAATAGAAAATTAAACAACAACATAATAAAAATAGCGGAAACAAATTCACTTTATCGTGAACTGTATACGTTTTCTTTGAGGAGAAGTTAACATCCGGAAACATATAATTAAGTGTAAAATGTCCATCGCTGTTGCGATTGCAGGAAGCAGATTCACCGGCAAAGTTACATATTACTAGAGGCTGCACTTTTTCCAAAATACAGAAATTCTGAAATCCGAAAACATACACGGTTTTATCAAGTCAAAACTTTAGAAAGCACAGTTTTTCTAAAGTAGATCTCAGAACTCCTGAGTTGCCTATCGCTGCCAAATTCCGTGGGAAATGGAGAGATGTTAATGTAATCGTTAGTTGGCAGACACTCAAATGACGATGTGCCATGGGAAATCCTTACTATGCTAACCAAATGTTCAGTAATAATGTCGAATAGGGGGGAATTATACAAGTTTGTGTTGGATTAAGTTTAAATGGATTCAAGATTTACCAAAGAAATTGATAAATCATGTTCGTAATATGACTTCAGTAGCTTCCCTTGCTGTTTAGCTTTGGTATCACCATTAATATTCAACGCCACAATCCATCTACTCTTTACAAAACCTAAATCCTTCTTCTTTCTTCTCCCCATCTTTTCCTCTTTGGCCCTTGGCTACTGAGTGACAAAACAATCAATGACCATCACGCGTCTTGTAAGTCAGCAGGGAAAGGAAAGAAAGACAGTGAGGTCTAGATAGGACAGATCGAGACACGAGATAATAGTGAGACGGTGCAGTCAAAAAATATATTTTAAGTCGAGGTAGGTGAAGGGAACTGAGGTAAGACGTGGAGTACAATGGGTGGGTATGAAAAAAAAAATCGGAAAAAGGTGATTCGTCTTACCAGGACTTCTTTTGTCCTCGTTTTTTCATACCCATCCATTGATCTTGTCATACCACATCAATCATTTTATTATATGCAAGTACTCATTTATGAAAGTCTGTAGCTTTTTAATTGTTGTTTCAGAACCGTACATTAGGACTGATATGATATTTGAGATGAAGATTCTTAATTTTGTGTTGGATTTAATTACTTTTGGTCTCCTCATATGTCCCAATTCATTTCCCAATACATTTCCTCTAGCCTTTCCTGTTCTGAAACTCTGTAGCTTTCCATCATAAACTTTGTTAATAATTTGTTTTGAAATGTAAAACATATGCAGCCCCTGGCAACAACAAAGTGTCGGGTCGTCTAGCAAGGAGTTGAATCGGTACCTTGAGACGATCCCTCTGTCAATAATGAGGCATTTGATACAATACACTATCAATAAAAAAACTGAAAAGTCAGCCCACTTGAAGGTGCCCATTGCGTTAGTGACACAAGACGTATTGGAAGAATCTGTTTAAATTGTAATCATTCTTTTCATAAAATACTTGGCTGAGTATCGCGTGGTGATTTGTCGTTACACTGTCTTGGTGCTACCCACGTGTTTAAACCTATATTTTTTTTTTTAATTAAAAAAAAAAACTTGATTCGTAAGAAAATAAAATTAACGTTTCAATTTTACAGAATTTCAAATTAGACTGCAAGGAAACATTTAAAAACACTTTACTATTCCCGTTTTGTATTGTCCCGCTCAACCTAGATACAGGGTCCATCGGTTATATTAGGGCGCATATCTAAATACAAAAGACCGTGAGATCTGAGTTGTTATGTAAAGAAACGTAATTTACGAATAATTTTTATTTAAATTTATACAGAATTGTGCTGGCATCGCCATGTCTAACCCTCATACTGCATTCTAGATTTGCTTGGCAGGTTACAGTTACTATTCTCAGTTCCCTTTTGGGGAGTCGGTAAAACGCGGGTTTTGACACTCCATCCTGAAAAAAACCAAGAAACTTAAAGCCATAAAAACATTTCACTAAGAATAACAGCGGGAGACCAAAGAAAAAAAAAAACCAAAACGAATAGAGAAGAGAGCTGGAGAAATATATAAATGTGAAGAAAGAACATGGTAATGACATCCAATATTTGTTGAACACCTTTCAAGATTGCTACCACCAAATTAGATTGCTACCACCAAAAGACTGCGAGTCATTAATGACAAGCTAGGAGGTTTGTGTCTTCAGATCTACGTCACTTCCCTCTCCCTGCCGATCGTTTCAAGTGGCGATGCTCCCTACTGCGCCACCTCAGACTGGGCGAAAAGAAGCTCTCACATTTTAAAAAATGGTAAAGGTAGTCCCACATCAGATACTGTCTTAAGGGAGTGAAGTGTTAGAGACTATACCATACTATGTTCAGCATCCTGAGGTGGGGGTAACTAGTTCCTTTCCGCACTGCCTTTTCCTTCTCTGACTCAAACAGCATAGTCAGGTACCCATTTACAGTTGGGTAGACTGGAGCGTGTCGGTACCGTGATTCGAACCCGGCACCATTGCCACGAAAGACAAGCGCTCTAACCACTCTGCCAATCGGACGCATATCAAGCAGAAGGAAAAAGAACCCACCGAATGAAAAACCAGGAAAAGAAAGCAGCTGAGGGTTATCATCCCAGGAGCGCAATACCATAGTCTGGAGGGCTATCACCCCAGGGACGTAATCCCATAGTCAGTTATGACTGAAGATAGCTACTATACATATACATACATGTATACTGCTTTGTTCTGTGTAGTTCCAAGGGGTCTCAGATCAGACAAAGACAGGATAGAACTAGTGGTGTCTCAAGCATGACCTAACAGGCTAAGAGGCGGATAATATGACACTGTGCATGAGGCTGGCAAACTCTTCATATAAAGCACATCTCTAGAAACCATCACTGTAGAAACACATGAATGCTGTGGTGCAGGCATCTTGTAAGATGGCCAGCTGTAAAAGTGGCTTCATGTTCCATTCCGAGCTAAAGGGAGAATAACGACGATAAAAACTATGATGATAACGACCACTTTCATTCCGTTTTACCTATACAGTTGACATTCAAAAATCCGGCAACCTCTGGTCCTGAGGAGTGCCGGATTGTTGAAAATGCCGGATTTTTTATGTATAGTTATATATGCTGTATATATTTAACAGAAAATGACTACCTGTACAGTCCTTTAAAGAAAGAAAATTAAAAACTAAATGAAAAGCAAATGAAATTTTAATGTTCATCAACTAAATAAAACAGTTCTACAGAATTTTAATGATAAAATGAGAAGGAATGAGCAGGAATGCCTGTTAACACGTGCAAGCAAGACCCAACAGCTGCATCAAAACATAAACGGCTCCAGAAAACAGTGGCGCGCCAACGCGGTAAATTAAAAAATGCGCTCGGAAATCCATGCCGGAAATCTGAAGGAACCGGATTATCGATGGCCGGATTTTTGAATGTCAACTGTATCCTGATGTTATAAGACGCATAGAACAGAACCTTTTTTATTGGTGGCTTGCATCCTAGTCCATATTTGAATTTCATTATTTTTCTCTTATCAAATACCTTGCACAAATATTACAGAAATCCTTATATATGATTATCACATATAATTTAAAAAAAAATTCATTATTTAATAATTATTTTTTTCTAAAAAACTCTGCTAAATTTGAGGCAATTTTTGATCAGAAATTGTCGCCTACAAAAGTCAACAACACTGGAAGGGTTTTCACAGAAATGAATTCTGCCGTGTAACAAAGAACATTTCATCACGGTTGAGTTCTGGAAAATTCTGGTTTATTTAGCAGAAGTAGTTTTAGTCCGTCTGCAATTTTATGTCTTTCTCCAGATCTGAGCTCATCGTGGAAGTTAAACCTTTGCACTTCTGCAAGTCTTCTCGTCGTGCGGAATCTGATGTTTCCTCTGTTTTTCCTGGTTCTTCTTATTTTGATCTAGAGTTTTCTCAATAGTATGTGTAATAATAACGGCTCGAAGGCCGACACAGCCTCATGAATTAGGTATCAGAGCAACTCTGTGAAGGTCAAGGTGGCCACCGTGATATAACATAAGATGAGCAAGGGATGAGAAGAAGACGCTGGCATTAGATAAGACGCACATTGAGGAAACCTGGTGACAGCATTAGAAGGCAGTTCTTTTTTGTGGAATCATCAGGGAAAAGAGACACAGGTACACCGATAGAAACTCACACACATGAAGAAGAGATCTTGAGGCAGAAGAGAAAATAATGGGGAAGATGATGGAAGAACTTGAGCTGATGGCACTTAACAGGAGGACTTGCCATGTATTTGTGGAAGGTCTATGATCATTGAGGAGCTAAAGGGTATTGATTGATTGATTGATTGATTTGAAACACGGAGAACAACGAAAATAACAACAAACAGCTACAGACTTTCATAAAATGGTGCTTTCGTAGAACAAAAGGAGTGAAGTGGTATGACAAGATCACTAATGTGGAACTGATGACAAGATCACTAATGTGGAACTGATGACAAGATCCCTAATGTGGAACTGATGACAAGATCCCTAATGTGGAACTGATGACAAGATCACTAATGTGGAACTGATGACAAGATCACTAATGTGGAACTGATGACAAGATCCCTAATGTGGAACTGATGACAAGATCACTAATGTGGAACTGATGACAAGATCACTAATGTGGAACTGATGACAAGATCACTAATGTGGAACTGATGACAAGATCCCTAATGTGGAACTGATGACAAGATCACTAATGTGGAACTGATGACAAGATCCCTAATGTGGAACTGATGACAAGATCACTAATGTGGAACTGATGACAAGATCACTAATGTGGAACTGATGACAAGATCCCTAATGTGGAACTGATGACAAGATCCCTAATGTGGAACTGATGACAAGATCACTAATGTGGAACTGATGACAAGATCACTAATGTGGAACTGATGACAAGATCCCTAATGTGGAACTGATGACAAGATCCCTAATGTGGAACTGATGACAAGATCACTAATGTGGAACTGATGACAAGATCACTAATGTGGAACTGATGACAAGATCCCTAATGTGGAACTGATGACAAGATGAACCAAAACAGAACCGAAGGAAGACTGAACTTTCTGAAGGGACATTTTATGTGCAGACTTATGATATATAACATAGACTCATTCAGTATCTCAGAAGAAGAACTTATATAAATATTGACATTTAAATAATCTCATACATTACAAACACCACCCTACAACACAAACATGGATAATGAACAAGTAATCAGAAGAATGAGGCATGTCTCATAGAAAAAAATAAAATAAAGAGGTGCTAGAAAACCTAGGAATGAAAAGAGATTTAATGAAGGAGATCAAAATTAGACAGCTAAAATATTGTGGCCATGTAAAAAGACATAACACCTTGTTTAAAACTATAATAGAAGGCAGAGTTTAAGGCAAACGTGCAAGAGGAAGACAGCGCTACAGGTGGGAACGAACGAACGAACGAACGAACAAACTTTATTTTCAAAGGGTTGAGAATTGGGCACGCAGGCCCGTCTGACATTCTGCCCTTCCTTTCTCTCACCTTTCATACTGAATTCATTTATTCCCATATGCATTTTACATATCAATGTCAAGGAATTCAACGTTGCAAAGTAAAATAAAATAGCACACTCATATTAACATTAACTACTTATAAACATGACATAAAATATGTAGAAAAGTACAAACATCGTCATTAGAACCTACAATTGATATTATAAGAAAAGATTATCTGATTAGGGGGGCATGTAATCAAAACTAATAAAGTATTCGAAAAGTCTACGATTGTATGAATAGGGACTGAAAGAGAGCGAACGAACTTTATTTTCAAAGTGTTGAGAGAAAGGAACTTAGGCCCGTCTAAGAGAGAGAGAGAAAGAGAGACAGAAAGCGAGAGAGAGAGAGAGAGAGAGAGAGAGAGAGAGAGAGAGAGAGAGAGAGAGAGAGAGCCAGCGAGAGAGCGAACGAACTTTGTTTTCAAAGTGTTGAGAATTGGGCTCACAGGCCCGTCTGACATTCTGCCCTTCCTTTCTCTCGTTTTTTATACTGATTTCATTTATTCTCACATATATTTTACCCATCAATTCAAGGAATTCAACGTTGTAAAGGTAAAATAATAGCATACTCACATTCACAGTATCTAATTATAAACATGAAATAGAATATGTTGAAAAGTACAAACTAAGTATTACCATGAAACAAAATATGTTGAAAAGCACTAACATCATCATTAAACCTACACTCGATATTATACCATTTGTTCGGAAAAATAATCACATTAGGGGGCAGATAATCAGAACTCATAAAGTATTCGAAAAGTTTACGATTGTATGAATAGGGACTGAGGTTGTTATGTTTTAGATAATGTGGAAGATAGTTCCAAAGATGAGCAGCAGAGTAAGCTAAGCTTTTCTTGAATAAGTCAAGCCTAGGCTTGGGCACTTGTATTTTGTTAAGGCGTTGACTGCGTCTTTCATTGTATTTGAACATTGGCCACAGATATGTTGGAGCATTCTGTGACAGGATTTTGTGAACAAATTTAGCTTTGTTGAACAGAAAGCGCTTTCTTAGAGGCAGTATTTTGAGATCTTTATATAGATCTACACACTGTGTTTGGCAGTTGTCAGAAACTAGACGCACAGCACGCTTTTGTAGTGAATGGAGTCTTTTTGTGTTGGACATAGAACAACCATCCCAGATTGTGGAGCAATAGTCAAGGTTTGTTTGTATGTGAGATATATAGAACAATTTTCGTGCATCTTCATCTAGGAAATGTTTGATTTTAGCTAACTGGTAAACTTTCTGTGCCGTTTGCTTGGTCAGTGCATGAACATGTGAGTTCCAATTTAGATGCTGGTCAACGACTATTCCTAGAGTTTTATGTTCATTAACGTTTCCAATTGGTGAGGTACCAATATAGATCTGAAGTGTTGTTTTCTCAGAATGTTGTAATTTTTGTCTAGTTGATATTAACATGCACTTTGTTTTAATTATATTAATTAGCATGCGATTTCCGATGCTCCACTTAATCAGATTGTCTGTATCTTTTTGTAACGATAGTTCAAGTGTGTTGCAACTTGTATCACTTGTGTAGATAGTACAGTCATCAGCAAATAGGTCACAGGATGCGTGCTCGACGTGTAGTGGAAGGTCATTAATGTATATGGCAAAAAGTAGAGGTCCAAGAATAGAGCCCTGAGGAACGCCGGTATTTATTACGGTTGGGTTTGAGCAAGAGTTATTGTAAGAAACTACATGTTTTCTGTCTGACAGGAATGATTTAATTATCGTCACTAGTTGAAGGTTTACTTTTGATGTTTCTAGTTTTCTAATTAAAATAGCGTGATCTATCATATCAAATGCTTTTTTAAAGTCTACAAAAACTGCCCCACATATGTTATCGTTATTAATATTTAAGTGCCAGTTGTCAATCATCTTAGTTAGAGCTGTGTGACATGAATGTTTAGGTCTAAACCCTGACTGACTATCAATTAGCAAGCCATTGTTAACTAGGTGTTGTAGTGTTATTTTATGTATGTGTTTTTCTAGTGGTTTGGATAGCGATGATATTAAGGAGATTGGCCTATAGTTACCAAGGTTATTATTGTCGGAAGAGCCAGGTTTTAAGAGAGGATATACCTTAGCGACTTTAAAGTGCCACGGAAAGTAACTCCGTGCGATACATTGATTGTATATGTATGTAAGCGAATCACTAATAGCTGGAGCCGCATAACGCAGTATTCGATTACTGACTCCGTCAAGTCCTGATGAGTTATTATCTTTAAGTCCTAGAAGATAGTTATACACTTCATTAACTGTCATAAACGGAATGTTGGATGGGATTGTGTTGGTACATTTGTTCTCACAAAATACTGACAGCCTGCCTAAGTCACAAGGTGAATTTGGTATTGTAGATTTAAGACTGTTTATTTCTGCCTGAAGGTAATTGCTGAAGTCTGTGGAAGTAAATGAAGTATTAGGAAGATAACATGAGATGGACAGGAAGGAGTCTATCAGTGCACCATCCAGACAAGAGACAGGAGGGAGTCTATCAGTGCACCATCCAGACAAGAGACAAGAAGGAGTCTATCAGTGCACCATCCAGACAAGAGACAGGAAGGAGTCTATCAGTGCACCATCCAGACAAGAGACAGGAAGGAGTCTATCAGTGCACCATCCAGACAAAAGACAGGAGGGAGTCTATCAGTGCACCATCCAGACAACAGATAGAAGACGTTGAAGATCCATTACAGCCGACCTTCGATGTGAAGTAGGCATCTGATGATGACGATACTCAAGCTAGTTCAATCGTCTTGCAAGATGGATCTACGAGGTGGCAACAGTTTCCAATATGAGGCGCATGGTTCATTGAGAAATCATGCGCCATATGACCTTATTGTCATTTACGAGTTTGTTATGGATAGTTTATATTTAGCAATGTTACGTAAATGTTATTATTATGATTAACATAAATTCTCAATTCAATGCTGTCATAGGGCGACAAGGTTGTCAGAGCGCTAAAAATTGATGATTTCTTGAGGCAGTCACTTTTAATACGAGCCGACTCACGTGTTTAAAAGTAAGAATTACTCGTATGTGCATATGTTTCTTCAGTTACATTTAAGAACAATGAGTTGTACAGTTAATATACGTTATAATAATAAGTAAAAAATGAATTAGTAGTGAGTCAAATAATCACATATATTTAATGATTTTTATGTATGACATTATCGTTTCCTTGTTCTGGAATCCACAGAGAAAGAGGCAGAAGTAGACCAAAAAACACATGGAGAAGAGAACTGGATACAGAGGTGACAATGATGAGGAAAACATGGACAGAATTTTAGCGGATGGCACAGAACAGGAAGAATTGGCATGTGTTTGTTGAAAGCCTGTGCTCCTCGGGGAGCTAAAGGGTATTAATTGATTGATTGATTGAAAATCGTGTCCCTTGCACAGCTTGAGGGAAAGGGGAATTATGTCCCTTGAAAAGAAGTTTAAAATTAAAAAAAAAACTGTTTTTCAAAACTGTACAAATACGTAAAGTAACTTCAAGCACGAGCAGAATCAACAAAATGAGTATTAAGTAAAAATCTGAGTCTCTAAATGTGCTGCAGACGCTGAAAGGTTAAGACGTTGGCTTTAAGTCTTCCCCCGGAGTTGGTTTGACGGGGATATTTGCTCGGTTCTGTGTAATTATTTACTGTTAGTTTTAATATAAAATTGGTCTACCACTATCCTGAACTATCCTAGAGTCAGTTCGTTTCAATTCAAACACATACACACGTACAAAAACACACACAACAATATATATATAAATATTTGGAGTGTACTCGATTTACGTCGCGCCGATATACGTGATTTAGTATTCACATCATTGATTAACTAGGGAAGGTAAACTCGATATACAAGGTACATCGTTTACATTCGAACTTACTTCGTTTCATCAGAAACTTACATGTATATATCCGTCGAATTTGCTCTGTCTCGTTCTGTATTTAAATTCTTAATTATATACTGTATATGAAACATAAAAATATATAATATGTATCACAACATAAGTACAATAATTTTATTTATGTTTTATTAATCAATTCATAGTATATTTTCTAATTATTATATTGCAGTTTACAATCAATTATACCGTATTACAATTTAGTATATAATAAAATAAGCATTTCCTATTCATATGCCTATACCCTTCCATATAAATTAGAATTTTTTAATTGGTCTGGAACGTAGTTAGTTCAACGGGAAATCGATGTCTTATATGTGTCGTGTTGTTATAAGTCGTGCTTTTTAGGAACACAGCTACAACGTTTATCGGGGAAGTTGAGGGATACTGCGGTAAGACGTGGAGTACAATGGATGGGTTTTACCGCAGATATATCGATGATGGCATAGGTCTCACAGATATGTCTGAGACTGATTTATATCGCTTCATCGACTTTGTCAACCACTTTCACCCCACCATCAAGTTCACCTCCCTCGTCTCCACAGTATCTGTCAACTTCCTTGACATTACTATTTCTATCACGCCCTCCGGCCTTAATACCTCAGTATACTACAAGCCGACAAATGCCCACAGCTACCTCCTGTATACCTCTTCTCATCCTCGGGCCTGTCGTGACTCCCTTCCTTTTTCACAACTTCTCCGCCTCCGCCGTTTGTGCCAAGACGACGATGACTTCCACTTGCGAGCAAATGAGGTGTTGGATTTCTTCCGTAGCAGACTTTATCTGGAACATGTTCTCACCTCTGCTCTCCAACGTGTGCTCCCCATCTCTCGTCAGGAGGCCCTCATACGTCACTATAAATCCACTTCAGATAGAGTCAAATTAATCTTGACCCATCACCCTCACAGTACTGCTGTCAAACAGATCCTTTTCCGACACCTCCCTATCCTCCAAGCAGAGCCTGCGACCCAAGAAGTATTCGGTGAAGCACCTTTGGTGGCATATAGACGCGACAAGAACTTGAAGGATCTTCTTGTTCACAGCCGTCTCCCAAAGGAGAATGCCACTCACTTTGGCACACTACCCTGTGGTCGGACACGATGCAACACGTGCAAGTATGTCATCTCAACCCAGAAGGTGTCCTTTCCTAAGGCTACGTACACCATCACTAGTAGCTTCACGTGTGAATCGCGTAATGTCATTTATACGATCATATGTAAACGTTGCTGCAAAACCTGTATTGGCCAAACAGGCAAACGACTTGGGGACAGATTCAGCTAGCACTTAAATGACATCTGTCAGCAAAAGTCCACACCAGGTGCCACACACTTCAATGGTCCTGACCACCATGGCCCCATCGACATCCAGGTCACTGCGATCCGATCCTGCTCCTCTGACACTACCAGCCGAGAACAGCTTGAGAACCGTCTTATCCACCGCATGGGGTGTCTAAAACCAGCCGGTCTCAACACTTTCCACACCTTTGTCTGAGGTCATCCTTTCCTCTCTTGCTCTATTTTGACTCTTTCCACTCTTATCCTATTCTTCTATTTTTATGCCATCCTCAATTAATATTTCCTCTTCTATTTTCAGTCCCCACTTTTATTACGTTTGGGTATTTTTTCGTTTTTTCGTTTTTAGTTTCTTAGTATGTATTGTGTACATCCGGGGTCAAGAGTCACTTCCTTTCAGCCAAGCGTGATAGGATGCTTCGCCTTCAGGGAAGTACCTAGGTTTTATTTATTTATTTTTATATTCATTTAAGTTCTTATGTCTCCTATCTAGCCTTCACTTTCTTTCTTTTCCCGACGAAGGCCTTGTGGCCGTAACGTAGACTACTTTCTTTGTTTTTTGTCCTCGTAAGACGAATCACCTTTTTTCGATTTTTTTTCAAACCCATTCAACGTTTATCGAGCACGCCTTGTAAATATAAATCGGTTATTTTCAAACTTCATTACAGTGTGCTCTTCTTACGCGGGTTGTCCCGCATTCATAATACTATTATTTATGTCCTATTGGTTGTTACCGTTGTGGTGGGTTTTGATGTTACTGAGATAAATATTACTTGTCTACAGAGTGAGGTCAGCTATGCAAGTCCCTGAGTCTAATAGTTGATGATGCTTGTTCTCAGGGTACCTGACTGCTACCACCCTACGACCTCAATCTGCGATATATTTTGAGCCTACTTTTATGTAAATGTGTCTGGTTGTTATCTGGCTAGATGTCTAGGGTAATGTGCTATATGATGTAGAGAGAATGACAACAACCCCTAATGTAACTCAATGAAAATGATTAAACAAATCAATGGTTAAAGTTTGAGTAACAATGTTTTACAATTTTAATTTCCTGTACCTCAATTTCTCGGATACAGGAATGTTTAAAACTCAAAATAGAATGGAAATGTATTTACAGTAATGTGAATTAAAAAAGAATACTTGTCTAGTTATATTATGAAAATGTCTATGTCTTGGAATGTCCTGGTAAAGCACTAAATTCTATAAAGGGTCACTCTTATGAGGAACGATTGTGTTCATCACCTCAAGAACGCTGTGTTGATTTAATACTGAAGCGATTATGTCAAGTGAAAAATCATGAACCCTTGGATGGTTCTTATCTTCAAGTCCTGGAGCACTGTGGTCCTTCTTCCACAACGATAGTCTTCACGACTGCAAAGTATAGACACTGCTACCGCACTCTTCAGAGTTTTGGGCAATCAGATATTTATTGCCTCGAACGTGCAGATTCAATATTTCTTGTATGGCTCACTGAATGTTTCAACATGGAACCCTGAAAATAAGAGGATTAAGGCCTCCTCAGTATTTCAAACATATCTCTCCTTCCCTAACAAACTAAGAATTATCAACAGTTTCAAGATCAGTTTCTATGGCTACATAAATAGCTATCATTCCTATCTGATGGGGTGACAGCTTCATACTCAGGTAAATTTCAATCATCAGTTTGATACATTCCTTTCATAGGAAAATTATAGTTAATTTTATGAAGTCATGTGAAAACACTGTGACTTGCTGAAGACGGCCAGTGGTTTTCTGACCTTCCAATCATAATAATGTCATATTTTATTTCCAACTATGTCTTTTCATTCTCTCCCAAAGTTTAAGTAAGCCTGCCTGGCTTTTAAAAGAAATGGTAATTTTCCCTAATAGCACTTGTGGCATAACACAAAGTGTTGAGTTTGGCGCCTTTCTGGTTTTGCCTCTACCCATCAATACTGCAAACACATTCAATAATACAGATACATCTCAATAATAATGTTTATATAAATGTTTATCTTACCGCATCAATGAAATAATGCACAATTTGTAGGTTAACCGGCGATCAATGGTCACACTAAGATCGCCACTGGTGCAGAACAGCGAAGGCAATGGTCATGTATTCCTTGCGTCTGATGATAACACTACTTTTGAAATCTTTATCTTCAAGTGACAACTAATGCTGGCTTCAAATCGTTTTTATTACTACCATTAGTCTATCCTACCACAGCCAATCGAATTATGTTATGCCTACTTGCCTCTTTTTCAAAATAAATTACACTTTAAAAAAAATGTAACGTCTCCCCTCTCCCAAGACTGGCAAAGTTGAGTGAGGACATCAATGCGTCTGTCTCTCTGTCTTTTCTTTACAATATTTCTGTTACTATCTAAGCGTTTGTCATATAGTCGTTATATTTTTATTTCTCTCCTTATCATAATTTTCATCTTTGTATTTCCCTCTTCAGTTTTTCAAATAACATACTTTTCTCTCTACGGTAGGATAATATATCATAATGTGGAATATGATATTCTAATAAACAAGTATTATCACTTTATTGTCACTGTCCTTTCGTTTATTTTATTCTGCATCGATGTCCCATGGGCCACCCGTTATCTATCCTTCTAAGTTTCACTTTCGCCATCTCCAGCCCTACACATTAGTGAGTATCTTCATATTTCCAAGTTAGCCTTAATTTTTTCTTTTCTTTAAATCCACCACCGTTTTCCCTCCCTCTCTCGTTCTTTTTCAAAATGAAGCAACGCGTTTGGATTTCATCAGAAAATACAACTATACAGGAAATGCGAGCTTGTCTGTGTGTTTTACTACCGTCTTCCAATCTAAGTGTTTATACATTCAAACTGCGCTACTCGTGAACGGGGTGGGCAGGTGGTTTGTAGTGGCGTTGCACCGCTTTTCCAAATTCTGCTAGTAGCAAAGTCACGCACTTTCGTTACCGTAAGTGATGCTCAGAACGACTGTCGCATGTCGTTCTATTAATACTTCCTCTCTCTCCGTCACTCCTCCGTCTATCTCTCACTCTTTCTTGGAAAGAAACACGCCTTGGCTGCCAAAATGTTATAGTTAATTTCAAGGACGGAGTATGAAAAGCTTGTAATAATGAGAGAGGGTACCATTCACTTTGCGTTAAGGCTTCTCAAAACCTGCACGACTGCGGGCGATGGCGAAGACGTTGAGCACAACTCCCTATTTTATCTCTATAGTATTTGGATTTATAATCGATAATATTTTATCTATTTGATCGGGGTATCAGGGATCTTACTACAACCATAATGCACAAAAACTAGAAGTTTGCGGACAGAAATGATTAAAATGGTATATCAAGAGATTACCAGCGTGGTACGAAAGCAAACTACCAAAATATAGTATGACCAACGATGTGAGGAAAGAGCTGAAGATGAATGGGCCATTCAGCAAGAAAACAATCGACTAATATCACAAGTCAGCTCGCCGGGTAAAGACACTGCCTGAGAAATTATCACACAACAGACGTTCCGTGTAAGACATTCACTGAAAAAGTCAGCTAGTAGTATAAGGAAGTACCTATGTAAATAACGCAGTGGGATAACAGATAACTAGTATCACAAGACAGTACTTGTGGATTGGACACTCAAGAAGAAAACAATCCACTAGTATCGGAAGTATATGAATGAGACAGTCACTGAGAAAGAACAATAAAGTGTTCCTGAATAAGACACTCAGTGGGGAAAAAAAAATCTAGTGATATCACAGAGGCAGCTCTTGGTCCGATACTCGTGTAGCAGAAGAAATAGATGAAGATCAAAGACAACAAACGGAGAAGAGAAATATAAGCAAAAATAGATTGGAAAGCACGAGACCAACTGAAGAATATTCATCAGTATCAGTTGGCTTATGTTGAGCGCATATACCTCATAGGGAAGAAGACGGTTAAAAATATCTTCATAGATATTATGTCACGTAATCATCCTCATTAGCTGCTATCTCTACATCGACTATTGGCTGCGATGGACCCCAAACTCTTGTACCTTGTCTTGATGGTACACTCTGATAGACTCTTTCTTGTTCATCTCTTGATCTTATCTTCCACGTAGAGCGTTGTCTTACTCATGTACGTTTGCCTTCAACTATTTTTTAATATGGTTTTCAGCAAGGTGATGTGTTTTTTATATACAAAAATATTTTAGCCATAAAATTTGATCGCTTTCGTTAATTCTCTTTTTGTCTAAGGTTTTCTATGGCATCTTTATATGTTTTCTAGTTTTTCCCCGAGATGCGCCCCATTCTTCTACATATCCTCATTTCAAAGGACTCTACTCTTTCGTCCAGCTGCTGTAACGTTTATTAATTATCACATTTATAACACGCAATAACTCTCGTTTTACGTTTTCTAAATCACTACAATATACCATGAGCCATTTTACATCAAATATTGAATGTTTTAAAATTTAAATTTTATTCCGCTGTTCTTCAGAAACAATTGCTATCGATTTGAAATGTGACAGTCGTTGAGCTCAGCCTATTCATCATTTTCAGCTTATGGAAATGGGAAATATTTTGATTCCTAAAAAAGTTATTTACAAGAATTCGCAATTACAAGGCGTTTATGCAGATAATATGCGTAACAGAGTTTGTGATACATCATTTTATAATGTCTGAACGGTGTAACGTTAAACATTAGAAGAAAAAAAAAAGGAACAATTTTAACTCTTTCTGTCCCAAGGACTTTTTATATTTTACCCAGGCAACACAATCTGTACATTTGTTTTGCTCAGACGATTCTTTTAAAACAAGCAGTAAACATATATATTTACATGAATATATCTTATAATCTATGTAAAATAGTTGACAATTTGATGATGAACATTTTAACATTTGTAAAACTTATATGCAACAAAAAGATTGTTGTGTGTAACGTAAAGTGCCTATACGACTAAATCATAATATATAATAAACCGCACGTAGCAGGCTGCTCTTGGGAGAATAACGTACGGTACTGTGACGAATTAACCTCGACCGTCATAATTTCCTGTGCCATCCTTTATTTAGTTCTGTGCTCGACCCTTTATTTTTTCCTATCTCTGACAGTATAAGTTATTTTCTATTCATTGTTTACGCTCTCTTCCTTCAATTCATATCATGTCTGGGCCTAATTGACAACCTTTGTGAGATTAGACACTGGTGGGAAAATAATGGCCTTAACATGATGGTCAAGTTCGTGTAGTGATACCTGGTGTAAATAGGAAGATAACGACAGTGAATTGCAGCGCACTGGGACCGAAGATGAATCAAAAGTGAGAAATGCAGTCAGCGACCCATAGCTTGACTGCTTGCGCCAGGGTCAGCGAACCAGAGCTGACCAAGACCCTACTCCACCTCCAAGTGGTGGTCCTGAAAATAGGCTGCATCACTGCAGTCTGGTTGAGAAAGTAGGGATCGAAGAGGGAAGGCTAACCCGGTCCCAAAAAGGCTTTGCCGACAACGGATGTGTTGGGCCGAAAGGCGCAGATATCGCAGCTTTGCTGTAAACGGCGACACATAGTAACAAACGTCCTTTTTAGGACGAACGCAGAAGAAGAAGAAGAAGAAGAAGAAGAAGAAGAAGGATTGCACTGATTAACACGCAAAAATCGGAGGTGCCACAATGAGTTTGTCTTATCGCTAATAAGGTTATTGTTACCTCCATTTTTCTGTCTGGGATGGTACAAGAAATCCAGGTATGTAGCCTGACAGTTGTTCGTTTGTACATGTGTGGTAAGTTGGGATTATATAAATACTTATAGGGGACTTAGTGTACTGACTGAGATCAGCTGTGAAGGTATCTGTATCTAATAAGTGGGGTGTGTTACAGATGACCTTACTTTGCTACCACATTTAGACCTCAATCAGACTTATTCTGGAATATTGTGATGACTACGTTGAATGTCTAGGGTTATGATAGTGATGAAGTGCAAGTTCACAACAACCAACAGACAGATAAACACTTTAATTAAGATTCACAACACTTTACAACATTATGACAAGCACATACATATAACACTCTAGAAGACTAGCTTAAGTAAGTCAAGTGTTAACTTTTAAATTATGTATTAATTTCTTTCAATAATAGATATCCTGATCCAACTACAGAGTGAACCAGGAATCACAATCAAATGTAAACACAATGTGTATGTACAAAATTTATACAAAGGATCTTTGTCCTGAAATATAATATGATTACAATATGTGTGTAGGGTTGGGATGTAGTATTATGAGGTAATACTGGCTTTTGAAGCTAGGTTGTTGTTTGTCATCACGACTTCATGTGTTTGTTACTGGTGGAAATAATATTGAAGGGATCACAGCTTCTTTTTATTTGTACAACAATAACTGCCCCTCTTTATTTAGTATTACAGTCAATTTTAGGGTGGGTTATACAAGGGTGAGCTGCTCTGGCTGACGAATTCTTAACTTAGGTGTCGGCGGCAGGAAAACTGTCTCCTCTGTTCGCTTGCTTCTCAGTTATCTTGAAATACACAACTGGTCGATATCTTGGACAAGGAGTCTGCTGCTAGCCCTCTGGATCCAGCAAAACTCAGACCAGGTGCTGCTCTAATACTTCAGTACCACGGTCCCTGAAATAAGAAGGTTGTACCTCCTTCTTCAGAACTAATATATATAATCTATTTCCACACTGAAGTACAGGACATTACAAACACAGAGTTCAGCGCTGTAGGCCAACTGCTAGCTTCTCATGTGACAATATACACCAGTATTCCTCTCCCTAATGGTTACAACGCCTCTGCAATTCCAGCGTTAATTCTTTCTATACAATAGGATAGGTTTCATGTTACTATTTGGCAATCCCATATATGCCTATGCAGTTATACTCCTCTCTGACAAGCTTTTACATGGTGGAGCAATATCTAGGCTTTGCCTTCTGTTTGCTACTGAACCACACACATACCGACACAATTTATCATTTCATATTCAATTTTCATATATATATATATATATATATATATATATATATATATATATATATATACATATATATATACATATATATATATATATATATATATATATATATATATATATATATATATATATATATAGGAAATATGTCTAGCTTACCACAATTCATGGAAATATACACAAGTAACGTTGACTGGCGATGAATTTTGGCACAATTTCGATCTGCCTTATCTCAGGCTTTTATTTAGAAAAATATTAGCTTGCTCTCAACGCACTTGCTTCTCACAAAATGTATTTTCAAAACTGGCCTTGAACTGACGCTTCTATTTGACTATATCAAACGTTCTAACCAATGAGACCATGTTTACAAGAGCCTTTGAAAAATTTGTACCCATCCTACATGTTGCCATTAACCACCATAATAGTATTTGTAGTTCGACTAATAAGGTTTCGCCTTACATATTCCTACAGCCAATCAAAACGTATCTAACTTGTTGGCATCATTTCCCCTAAAGCAGTGTTTTTCAAACATGCCATTATGAGCAAATATGATCTTGTGCTGTCAGACACCCCCACTATAGGATTTTGGCTATAATTTGTTAATTACTAGCCTATTTGCGTAACACGTAACATATTCTTGGTCAGCAAGTCCTAAGGCACACATATATATAAGTTTAATGGGGCTAAGTGGCTTCGTTCAAAATATGTATTATTATAGGATAGTCGTGTATTTGTTTTTTTACCACCCGTTCACTTCTATATCATAGGATGTCTTCTGTACTGTCAGACTAATGTCAGGAGCTTAGACATAAATCAGTAGAATGTCAGGTTTCCCAATAAGATTTTAAACCTGTTTTCAAAACCTAACCTCGTATTGGTAGTGTTTTTTATTACTGTTTATTTGAAAAAAATCAGGTCTTCATGCCTTTCGCGTGTGATTGGCGTTCACTTTTTAATCGCGAGACGACGTGGTAGTATTGCATGCGTTCCTCCGTGCATCTCTCTCTCTCTCTTCTAAGCCCGTTTGTCTTTTAGGTTAACGTAGTGTATATAATGACATTAATGCTAGTATTATATCTAGGTCATTAAGCAGTTTGCGTATCTCAAGGTTTTCTAAAAAACACAGTACCCGTTTTATTTTTAGACACGCGCGTAGTTTATGCAGACGGAGCAGAAAAAAAGGGGTTTTCTTGTTCAGCCATTATGGCGTTCTACAACACAGGCGTACGCTATTGTGAAAGCACTGATCTTTCAACATTCTTCTTTCTTTCTATTGAATTACTCGTTTGGCTTTACATTTATTTTCTAATTTATATATGTGGATAATAATTTTTCACCACAAATTCTCCCCACTTAAAACAGACATCATATGTCAGTCCATAATTCTATATCCATATAGAGAAATTTAATATTATTCCTGGTGATTACGGTGATTCTCATCACACGGATGGCGGCTTAGAAAATCAGCACCCAGGTTGGTTTTTCCAGAAATATATTCTATGCTGAACTGAAATGGTTGCAAAAGCAATGACCATCGGAGTAACCTCGTATTTTCATGCCTAGCCTGCGCTAGAAACGCCAGGGGTTTGTGATCCGTTTGCAACTTGAATGCCTTCCCATACAGATAAATATTGAATTTCTTGATCGCTCATATTACTGCAAGACATTCTTTTTCGCTAGTTGAGTAATTGGTTTCAGCTTTATTCAATTTTCTGCTAGCATATGCCACTGGGGTTAATTCCCCATCCAGTGAATCCGACTTCTGTAACAGGGTCGCGCCCAAACCGATATTACTTGCATCCGTTCTCACAATGAATTCTTGACTTAAGTCAGGTAATTTCAAAATAGGTTTGCTTGTGAGCTTTTCCTTCAATTCTTGGTATGCCAATTCACACTGTGCTGTCCAGGTAATTCGATCTGGATTTCCCTTGCGTGTCAAGTCAGTTAACGGTGCACATATGGAATTAAAGTTTTTGATATACTTTTGGTAGAAACCACATAATGAGACAAAGGATCTCACGTCTTTCTTTGTTTGTGGCCTCGGGGCTTTTCTTAGTTTCTTTAAATTCTTGGGGTCAGGGGTCATGTTTCCCTGATGGACTGTGTGTCCCAAGAATTCTAATTCTTTACATCCAACGCAACATTTGGTTGGTCGGGCTGTCAAATTCGCTTCTCTAAGTCGATTAAACAGCATGTTCAGAGAGTCAATGTGTTCCTCAAATGTTTCTGTCGCTATAAGGATATCATCCATGAAGTTTGTGATGCATGGATTATTCAGAGGATCCAACAATTTTCTCATCATTCTAGAGAAGACACTAGGCGCATTCTTCAATCCAAATGGCAATCTGTTAAATTCATAGTGTCCCTCTGAGGTACTAAAAGCTAGATAAGGTCTAACCTCAGGCTTTACTGGAATCTCATAGTATCCTTTGCTCAGATCCACTTTTGAGAAATATTTAGCTTTATTTAACCTGGCAAACAACTGATTTGTATCCGGCAATGGATCCACCTGACCTTCTGTGATAGCATTCAGTCTCCTGTAATCTATACAGAGTCTATGTTCTCCAGAGGGTTTTCTTAAGAGTACCACACTGGAACTATACAAAGATTCACTGTGTGAAATGATTCCTTCCTTCAACAAATAGTCTATCTCTTCCTTCAAGGCTTTCTCCTTAGCGAAAGGAATCGAATATGCCTTCATACATACAAGTGTGGGGTCTATAAGTTTCAAATCATATTCCAATAAGTTTGTATGCCCCGGTCGGTGCGTTAACACCTCTGTATGATCATCTAGAACCTTTTGCACTCTCTCCTTCTGATCTTTCGTTAAATGTGTACTGATTTTCACCTGTGCCGTTGTCTCACAGGGGTGTAAGGGATATTCAAATGATGAAAGTGGTTCCTTTTTCATCTCCATTGCAATAGACAACGTCAACAAATGTGTCTCTTCCTGATTTTCTCTTTCCAAATATTTCTCCAGGAGATTTACATGATACATTTTTTCTTTCCCCTTCTTATCTATCTTATAATTTGTTCTAGATACCTTCTCTAGAACTGTATATGGACCTTGCCATCCAATTTGCAACTTAGTCTGACTAGCGGGTAGAAGAAGCAGTACCTTCTCTCCCACAGCCAAATCTCTGTCTTTAGCTTTCTTGTTGTAATAGGCAGCATGTTTCTTCCTGGCTTGTCTCAAATTTTCATTGGCAAGTTTCCAGCCAGTTTTTAAACGAGTGGTCAGCTCATTCACATATTGGTATGATGATGTAATATTTTCCTCTGCCTTTTCATCAGTCCACGTTCTTAACAGACTACATATGGACTTTGAATATTGTTGACATGTTTTTCCATGCACCGGTATGGTCTCGTCCACTAGAAGCCCTGTAGTGATGATTTTTCTTCCCAGAATCATCATTCACAAAACGACCGCTACCAATTTTTTTCTTCGGGCTCTCTCCCCACTTAAAATTCTTGATGAGAGATTTCCTCTCTACATCTTCTTCCTCCAGTTTACATAAGTCCGATTGATGGATTTTCGGCTTATCCTGGGGTAAGACATCTTTTTGCACTCTCTGCATAGTGGCCATTGTAAAACAGTCAATTGAAGATTGTCCGTGAAAAGGGGCTTCCCATTCCACTCGGTCCACTTTATTATTCTTTCTATTGTCAGGCCTACGTTTGCCCAGTGGCGTGTCCAGGTCCTGATCAATGTTCCCACTTGTGGGTGTTCCCTCATGTGCTATGCTACACCTTTCTACAAAATTCTCAATGTCCCACCTTGCCTTGGGCCAATAATAATTTTGAGCTACCTTTTGGATGATGGTACCTATCTTCTCATGGTCCCCATCTTTTTTCACATGTAAGCTCCTTATTAACTCTGCCCTATACTTTTTAGGAAGTACCAGCTATCCCTGACCTTTGGATCTAGTTCCGGTCTTCCGGTATATCAGTTTGTTCTTCATATAGAAGTCTCCTTTTCCTGGAGGTGTTTGACAATTGGACAATTTTCTAAAACAAGGCTTGAGGGTCTTATCCCCAGCCTGCGCCTTCCTCATCTCATCTGGAGTGGTATCTATCAGAATATCCTCCTCCTTTCTAGAGGTCGACCTGACCTGAAGGGTGGCCATATACACAGGTTTCCTTCTACAACGGTCAGTATCATGATTGTCCATCCGACAATTGGTACACCACCTCTTTTTTTGGTTGAAAGATTTTCTTTCATCAAATTTCCTTTCATCGAATTGTGGGGATTTATTTTTATTTTCATACCGTGGCCTATCAAACTGGTGCTTACCTTTGTTATGCTCTCTATGATCAAACTTATTAAAATTTTGTGGTGCCTTAAAATTGTCTACCTGTTTCTTTTTATTACCTGTTACCTCTGCTTGAGCTGCCTGATATCTTTCAGCAACATTTAGTAACTCACCCAGCCTCTCTGCACCTTGTTCCATGAGAAACTTTCTCAGGTCTAGAGCCATGGACTCTCTCAGTTGTTCTATAAGGATCATTTCCTTAAGATCATGGGTTTTCCCCAGAGCCGTCCATTTCTCCAAGTATGTCTCTAACCGTGCAGAGAACTGGTGATAAGTCTCACCCGACAGTAGTTTAGCATTCCTAAATTTTTTTCTATAAAATTCCCCATTCTTTTCATATCTTAACAAAAGAGCCTGCTTTAACATGTCATAGTTGTCTTGATCATCTCTGCTCATTTTGGCAAAAACATCATAAGCTGTACTACGAAGCCCTTGTGATAACTTTAAGCTCCACCTTTCTCTCTCCAACCCATACTTGGTAGCTAATAGTTCATATCTATTTAGATAGCTCTCAATATCATCGTCTTTCTCAACAAAATGATCTAAATGAAAACTCATAGCTGAGGTTGAGGCTCCCTGACTAGCAGTAATATCTGAGACAAAAGGGCTAGCACCATTTTCAGGAGCATGGCCTTGAATTTCTAGCTCCCTTAGTCGTAACTCGTGTTCCCTTTGTAATTTCTTCTCCTTTTCTGCTTCCCTTTCTGCAGCCTGTCTTCTTTCCTCAGCTTCTCTTTCTGCAGCTAGTCTCTTTTCTTCTCTTTCCAATGCCCTAGCCTCCTTGTCAGCCTCAATCTGCAACCTCTTAATTTCTTTATCTGCCTCTAACTTTTTTCTTCAGCCTCAATCTGCAGCCTCTTAATATCTTTTTCAGCCTCTAACTTTCTTTCAGCTTCTTTTTCTAATTTTTTTCCTTCGCGTTCAATAAATTTGTCACATTCAGTTGTGACTCAAGCAATCATAATTTGCCCCTCCATTCCCAATTCTTTAGCAGCCTGCATAGCAGCAGATCGAAATTTTGCCAGGTCTGCCATGTTCTAACAGGCAAATGTATACAATGTTGACTAAACAATTTTATCTATGACTAATTAAACTAAGGACAACCACAAGCACTGAGAGCTCAACCTTATTTATTTTCCACCCAAGAATAACAAGCACATACATATAACACTCTAGAAGACTAGCTTAAGTAAGTCAAGTGTTAACTTTTAAATTATGTATTAATTTCTTTCAATAATAGATATCCTGATCTAACTACAGAGTGAATCAGGAATCACAATCAAATGTAAACACAATGTGTATGTACAAAATTTATACAAAGGATCTTTGTCCTGAAATATAATATGATTACAATATGTGTGTAGGGTTGGGATGTAGTATTATGAGGTAATACTGGCTTTTGAAGCTAGGTTGTTGTTTGTCATCACGACTTCATGTGTTTGTTACTGGTGGAAATAATATTGAAGGGATCACAGTTTCTTTTTATTTGTACAACAATAACTGTCCCTCTTTATTTAGTATTACAGTCAATTTTAGGGTGGGTTATACAAGGGTGAGCTGCTCTGGCTGACGAATTCTTAACTTAGGTGTCGGCGGCAGGAAAACTGTCTCCTCTGCTCGCTTGCTTCTCAGTTATCTTGAAATACACCACTGGTCGATATCTTGGACAAGGAGTCTGCTGCTAGCCCTCTGGATCCAGCAAAACTCAGACCAGGTGCAGCTCCAATACTTCAGTACCACGGTCCCTGAAATAAGAAGGTTGTACCTCCTTCTTCAGAACTAATATATATAATCAATTTCCACACTGAAGTACAGGACATTACAAACACAGAGTTCAGCGCTGTAGGCCAACTGCTAGCTTCTCATGTGACAATATACACCAGTATTCCTCTCCCTAATGGTTACAACGCCTCTGCAATTCCAGCGTTAATTCCTTCTATACAATAGGATAGGTTTCATGTTACTATTTGGCAATCCCATATATGCCTATGCAGTTATACTCCTCTCTGACAAGCTTTTACATGGTGGAGCAATATCTAGGCTTTGCCTTCTGTTTGCTACTGAACCACACACGTACCGACACAATTTATCATTTCATACTGCCCTTATCCCAGGCTTTTATTTAGAAAAATATTAGCTTGCTCTCAACGCACTTGCTTCTCACAAAATGTATTTTCAAAACTGGCCCTGAACTGACGCTTCTATTTGACTATATCAAACGTTCTAACCAATGAGACCATGTTTACAAGAGCCTTTGAAAAATGTGTACCCATCCTACATGTTGCCATTAACCACCATAATAGTATTTGTAATTCGACTAATAAGGTTTCGCCTTACATATTACTACAGCCAATCAAAACGTATCTAACTTGTTGGCCTCATTTCCCCTAAAGCAGTGTTTTTCAAACATGCCATTATGAGCAAATATGATCTTGTGCTATAGGATTTTGGCTATAATTTGTTAATTACTAGCCTATTTGCGTAACACATAACATATTCTTTGTCAGCAAGTCCTAAGGCACACAAATATATAAGTTGAATGGGGCTAAGTGGCTTCGTTCAAAATATGTATTATTATAGGATAGTCGTGTATTTGTTTTTTTACCACCCGTTCACTTCTATATCATAGGATGTCTTCTGTACTGTCAGACTAATGTCAGGAGCTTAGACATAAATCAGTAGAATGTCAGGTTTCCCAATAAGATTTTAAACCTGTTTTCAAAACCTAACCTCGTATTGGTAGTGTTTTTTTATTACTGTTTATTTTAAAAAATCAGGTCTTCATGCCTTTCGCGTGTGATTGGCGTTCACTTTTTAATCGCGAGACGACGTGGTAGTATTGCATGCGTTCCTCCGTGCATCTCTCTCTCTCTCTCTCTCTCTCTCTCTCTCTCTCTCTTCTAAGCCCGTCTGTCTTTTAGGTTACCGTAGTGTATATAATGGCATTAATGCTAGTATTATATCTAGGTCATTAAGCAGTTTGCGTATCTCAAGGTTTTCTAAGAAACACAGTACCCGTTTTATTTTTAGACACGCGCGTAGTTTATGCAGACGGAGCAGAAAAAAGGGGTTTTCTTGTTCAGCCATTATGGCGTTCTACAACACAGGCGTACGCTATTGTGAAAGCACTGATCTTTCACCATTCTTCTTTCTTTCTATTGAATTACTTCGTTTGGCTTTACATTTATTTTCTAATTTATATATGTGGATTACAATTTTTCACCACAACATGAACGTGTTGGAAAATATCAATCTGGTGACAAATTAAAGACACGCACGTAAGATAACAAATGGGATTTTTGGAGCATGAAAGCGATGTAATCGTCTAAGCCAGATTTTGTAGTGATTGGTTATTACAAGAAAATGAAATCTTGAAGATATTATCCGTGATAGATCTATGAAGTCGTGAGTTTAAACAAAATGAAAATCAACGGAAGGGGCAAAAACCTTAGATGGTCTTGTAAGACAGACATGAATTCGTAGACGACATGCAGAGAACATCAGTTTATTATTTGTCTTGAAGTAGATACAACTAGGGTAGTGGGGATATACATGTCACTGATTGCCTCCCCTGCTTTGCTGTAGTGGTCCAACAGTGGCCAAAACTCAAGAGTATCTATTATGGGTCTTCAATGGTGTCTACCTTCGCACAAGATTACTCTTGGCAGAGTTGTAGATAGAAGATTAATGCTGATTCTATCTGAAGGGAGTATTCACAAGATATTCAGAAAAGCGAGAACAATGCTGCATTGGCTGAGCACGTTCTCTAGGATCTGCCGACAACTTTTGTTAAGGATTAAGCAATTATTAATTTCAGCTCGTCAAGCCCCCACCCTGATTTACTCAGTGGAATTCTAATTATTCTGGTAATTCTCTGTTTAGAGTGTACTTAGTAAATTGACTGAGACGAGCATGCAGTACATTCAAAATGATTAAATCGAAGTTAAATTTGTATCGTTACAAATAAAAAATGTAATAATCATTTAGATTTAACAAGGTTTTAGAAAAATTTGAATAATGATTTATAAAAAAAGTCTATCATCACTGTTGTGATGGAATGAAAGTTTATAAAGGAGTTCCTGGGCTCTTTACGTCCGTCAAGCCTTTTGCACGAGGCTATATCAATTTTGAACGCCGATCGTTTTCATACATGCGTGTCGACATGGAAAATGGATGTGCATTGGCAGGTGTCACCTCTCCCATATATGGTAATAAAACATCCGATTGCCTCGTAGGCAGACTCACCAACACATCTGTGAACTCATACGACAATGTGTGTCAGATGTAACAACTTATTACTTTCGTATAAAGTAATGTCTTCGTGAAAGTCGGATCTGAAACGATTATGTCATTTATATCTGTTCAAATTTTGTCGCACATGTGAGTAATCTTATTATCTGTTGCTTGAGCACACACAGTCCGCCTCTTTACCACCTTGGCGAAGACGCACCCTTGCCTTATCAGCGATTAAACAAATACGCTGGGGCGATTTTAGTGTTAATCTTTCACGGCCAAGGTTTGGTACACGAGAATTTACCAACATGACTGTCGTTTCAAAATTGCATCATCTGTCTACTATCTCAGCAGGAATGGTCAGGTAAACAGACAAGACGAAATATTACTGAAAAGAGTGTAAGAATGAAAATACAAAATATCTGCTACATAGCAGAGAAAAAAAAAAGAAAGGACTGACCACTGAAAAGTACGGAATTAGACCACTGAAAAGTACGGAAATAGTCAGTACAAAAATGTAACTGATTACTGCCGTAGTGAAAGAGAGATCAAGAAAAGGTCGCCCTAAAATCCATCTTATGAGACACCCCCTATCCTAAGATATTTGTAGAATATCCAGCTTTGGGGCGGTCACTTCTCCGTGGGTTTACTGTGCACTGGGTTTTCTCTCTCTTAGAGTTTTCCTCTCTTCCCTTATCTCGGTGGCGAGTGAATGAATTTCTCGCTTGGCAGTGTGTGCAGCATTGTCCACAGTCTAGGCCAAAAGTAAACCTCTTTAAGGTTACTCATAGTGGTTCCTACTGAAATACGTTCTCCGGATGTGGATATGTGAGCCGCTTTCATAAGGAGGGTCTTAATGGGAGAGGCACTACGAGTAGTCTTCCCCGCCTCGTCCGTCTATAAATAATCCTATCTTCTTTGTGGAAAGTTTCAGCTGAAGCAAGGGTTATCTTGATCTAACTCTGTTCAGAGTAAGGCGCTAGGGTAATGTCATCCTTCTTCGCTTGGCGTAACTCTGCTTTATTACACAGAAATGTCGAGTTGAGGTACGAGTTATCCAAGGCTGAGTATTGGGTACTCTGCTCAAACTCTTTCTTGGTAGTTTCATCCTTCTGGTTGTCAGGGATATGGCGAACAGAGCAATCTCGCACGAAATGTCGAATATCATGTCACAAACCTGGCCAGAAGTAGTTCAGGCGATTTTTCACAGTGAACTAGACTTGCAAAAATTGTCAGATTGTATTGCAATTCTGGTCCCGCATTTGATTGTTACGATGCTAAACAGAACGCCAATCGTTTTCAAACATGCGTGTCGTGTGGGGAAATTTAAATTTTTTCCGGCATGGAAAAGTTATGTGCATCATGCAGAGGTCACCTCTCCCATATATGGTAATCAAACATCTGATTGCCTCGTAGGCAGACTCACCAACACATCTGTAAGCTCATACGACATTGTGTGTCAGATGTAACAACTTATTACTTTCATATAAAGTAATGTCTTCGAGAAAGTCGGACAGGAAACGATTATGTCATTTATGTCTGTTCAAAATGTGTCGCACAGACGAGTAATCTCGTTATCTGTTGCTTGAGCACACACAGCCCGTCTCTTTACCACTTTGGTGAAGACGGACATTTGCCTTATCAGCAATAAAACAAATACGCTGGGCGGTTTTAGTCTTATTCTGTCGCGGCCAAGGTTTCGTACACGAGAATTTACCAACATGACTGTCGTTTCAAAATTGCATCACCAGTCTACTATCTCAGTAGGGATGGTCTGATAAACAGACAAGACGAAATATTACTGAAAGGAGTGTAAGAATGAAAATAAAATACATCTGCTACATATCCATCTTGTGACAATACCCTTACCAAAATACGCAAGTTGGTTGCTATTGGTTTGGCATTTCAAACGTTAAAATACAACATCTCTGATTGGACTTCACCACCACGTAACAATATTTATGCGTTGGCCGAGTGTTGCTTAAAATCTACAACGTGTTAAGATTACGGCACTGCTTAATTCAACTCGTCAAGAAGACAGTACAGATAAGCCAAGATAAAGAATAGAATCAGGATTCTAATTTGAAGGACCGGGCAACGTATTTGAGCATCGTCTGGACTTATACATTAAGAAAACTCAACCTTTACGAATACTGAAAGTCTGAAATTCTAGGAACCTGAATACACAGTCATAATGGTATTCTATTTTAAAGTAATACCCCAGACCACGTGTAAGAGGCATCTTAACCAAGTTGCTGACACTTCTGCATGAGCCAAAAGGCTGTATCTCCCCAAGTTATTTGGGGCAAGTTGTACACATTATCATTCTATATTTTGCAATATTAACAGATGAAAATTGCTAGCGGATTTCTACGTTCACACAAGGCTGACTTCAGCATATAGAATTATGGATTCATGAACCACCACTGAAAGAGCTGGTGACTGCTTCATATGAGTTTCTCACAGAGAACCAAAAGCACAGGTAGTCCCAAGTTTCATATAGGGCAGGGAGTGGATGATGACAAAAATAATGTACATAATTATTATATTAACATTTTTAACCAGTGCATATGTAAATGTAAACATGTTTTACATAAATGCAATAGGTGTTTCCCGCTCACTGGGATTAATATTAATGACGAGAGAGAGAGAGTAAAGCTCTGAGGCATATGGAATCGGGGAATGAAAGGGAGGGACACCTGATTTTCGTGTCAGGAGACTCAATACTCAGAAGGGATATTTCTCTCTCTCTCATTTCATACTAGTCGGTGGTATTAATTGGTGTTACTAGTCTGTGGAACAAGTGTGTGGTATAAATGGTCTTCAGTCAAAGCTAGACATAAACTTCAGACGGGTCTTGAAGATGCTGGACCATCCACGTAATTACCCCACGATACTACTAGGGACGTGTTACAGCTACCAGACGTGACCAGTGAAGAGAGAGAATCAGTCTGCAACCTGCAAAGAACCAACATCAGCTGGAGCAGAAACCAACCGACACCTTAGTGGTAGCTAAGGTATCCATTTAAAGCTGCCAAGTGAACTCTTAAAACAAACATTTCAGAACATAACTAGACCATCACCCATAATGAATCCTCAAAACTAAGTTTTTCTCTTGCAACACCTTTATTTATTTTACAATGCCAACTAATTGATTATTAAATTGTTATCTGTATGTATAAACATTTATAGTTGATTTAATCAACTGCACCCGTATGTCTCAGTCATTTTAAATACATATGAACAAAGCTGTTAAAGTAATATTTTACTGAATTATACCAGTAGGGGGTTCATCAAACGAGAAAAAAATTTCTTCTCCTCATAGAATGTCTGGGAAAATATTAAAGTTCATTACGGCTTTGATAATATCAGCTGTGGTGCTTGATTTCATAAATTCTGATAAGGCTCCCTAGAATTGACGCATCATTCTCAATTCATATCTCTCCCAAGAGTGATCTTGAGAGAAAAGTAGATACCTTTGAAGACCCTCAGTAGATACTCTGAATTTTGGCCACTGTTGGATCATCACTGCAGGACAAGAGGAACAATATAACGTGACATATATCATGGTGCATCCTCCGGCTCGTGGGATTTTCTTTAAACAAATTATATTGGCATAGGCTATCAATCTTTTCTGTTGTTACGACGTATTTCAGCTTCCATAACATGCCCAATGAAAGTTGACTGTTTACTTCTAACATGAGGAATACGCTTCCTTTGCGAATTATCCTCCTGGGATAGAACGATTTCATTATGCAGAGATGTGATACATGAAGTAGTAATACGTTATAATCAGCTTATCTCTGGGTCAGAAGTTGAAAACATAATCTATTTGACTTTTGTTATGTGACTCCGGAGTAAAGAATAAAGTTTTTTAAGATTGCGTTGAGTGGCAGAATGAGTGCTTGTTTATCGAGGTAAAGTTACTGGATTCAAAACCTGGTAACGTCACGTTCAAGTCTACGTAGCTGTAAATAGGTACCTATCAAGGACACATGTGTGGACTGTGTCTACCACACTCTGTCCTTTGTCTCGTTCTCTAGATGTAACACATACAACTGCCAGCTTTCATGAAAGGGAATCAAGAAGACAGTCACCTCGAAAATTTGTAACGATTTAATATTGACATAACAATGAATGTTCAACAATGGATGTTCTTGGCATACAACATTCGTGGTATAACATGGCTCAGACTCAAAATTCCAGGTCAGGTCAACAATCGTGGCATAACATTCTTCAGCCCCACATTCCAGGTCTATTTCTATAAACTGCCAAATATTCATGTGATAGGGTGGGCGAGATGATGATGACGCTGTTGTGATATGTGATCACTTTCTTGCACACTCGCAACCGACCTGAACAACAATAAAACTCTGATTCTAAGGCAGGGGCTGTATTTATTCATACAACCCAGTCAGTGACCAAGCGCATGAAGCAAACATTAAACAAATAAAACAAAGCAAATAAAATACCCAGCCAGTGCTCAATTGCTAATAAGTCCTAGGCATGTTCTTGAACTTAGACTTTAACAGCGACTTGCCCCAGCGTCTAGCGTGGAAATAACAGGATTTCAATCACCGGGCAGCTTCGGTGCTCATCTCTTCTGATTGGCTGCTATCCGTAAGCGATATGACTAATGTTCTATTTTTAGATCCTGAGTAACACTAAAATGGCTGCCAAATCGCTATGTTGTAGTAAAAAGGTAGAGAACGACAGACAAAATGGCGGTGACAAGATGGCGCTGTCACATATTCCCCGCCTGATTTTGTTGTCGTTCCGACAACTGCACTAAGCTAGGCGCTTCAGTCGTAATCTCTCAGAACGTCTCGGGGCAGGACCCTCTATCGGCTGCAGGGCATACCAGCCTGGTTCGGGCGTTAAACCTGTGCGTACTCCCCAGGGTCTGTCTCCTCTGGCAAAGCTGGTGCTTCAGATAGGCCTAGTGTCGTATCTACAAGATTCGGAGAATCATCTTTGTCTTTACTTCTTCTCAGTTCGTGCGCCGCAACCCTCATCTTCAGATCTTCGTTGTCTGCTGGCCTTATCACATAAGGACCATCGCTAGCGTCTGGAATTGCTGATACAACAAATTCGTCGTTGGACGACACGTCTTGTATTTTGGCCATTTCAGTGTAGTGCACTCTTTTCCGCACTCTTTCACCCACTCGCAATGGTGTGGGGCATGGAAGCTGATTACCTCTCTCCCTCCTATCAGCGGCCATTTTCTGTATTCTCTCTGCAGCTTTTGGTGTGCTACTTTTAACCTCTCCATCAGTTGTCTCTCGCTCTTCATCTGGGTGCGTGCCTATCATGAAGTCAAGAGGGAGCCTTGGTTCTCTGCCGAAGAGGAGGTAGTTTGGTGAGTACCCTGTCGAAGAGTGGGCGGTGGAGTTGTAAACCATAACCACCTCAGCTAGATGCTCAGACCACCTTCGCTTCTGGTTGGCTGTCATGGGTCTCAGCAAATCATGCAAGGTTTTGTTGAAGCGCTCGAATTGCCCGTTGCCTTTAGGATTGTAAGCTGTAGTGCAGCTCTCGTGGAATCCATATATCCTGCACAGCTCTGCGACTATCGCTGATTCGAAGTTCCGGCCTTGATCAGAATGTATCCTCTGAGGAGCTCCGAGATACTGGAACCACTTCTCTACCAGGGCCTTGGTGACAGTGGTTGCTTTTTGGTCTCTTGTTGGTATGGCAATGGTGTACTTGCTGATTACATCTGTCAGCACTAATACATTCTCAAACCCTTTGGAATCCCGCTCTAGCAGTGTGAAATCCATTGCTACCACCTCGAGTGGCCTGGAGGCAATCAGGTTTCCAGATGGCCCATGAAACTTCAGTTGAGGTGCCTTGGCAATGTTACATCGGTTGCATCTGCGACAAAACACTTCAACATCAGCTGTGATGCCTACCTAGAAGCACCTACTTCTCAGCAACTGTAGCATGCGTTTTCTTCCCTGATGGCCTACCCTGTGAGCAGAGTCCAGTATCCGTGTTTTCATGGACTCAGGTATTACCAGTTGTTTTATGCTGGATCCATCTGATCCCTTCACTGTCCGGTATAACAACTTATGTGTCACTTCGAGCCGGTTACTCTGATTAAGTAGTTTCCTTGCAGCCAAGGGGATTTTTCGAGCAACTCTTCCTGCAGGTCTGGTGCCATCATTTACAATCTTCTTAACCATCGCTACCACATCATCAGTTCCCTGGAGATTTATCAATTCCTCACGCGAATAGGTGGGAAATTCTTGAGTGGTTGCTGGTGCTGTAGGTGATTCGGCAGGTACCCTTTCACTGATATCTTTCTGGCTTGTTGCTGCCATCAACCATATCTCATGCGGTATCTGGGTAAACCCTCTGATAACCTCAGCTGTTATGCCACTTATTGCAACATCTGCATCATCCTCCAGTTCTTCGCCTGTGGTCTCAATAGGAAAGCGGGACAAATAATCTGCATTTCTATTGGCTCTCGCTGCCCGATGTCGGATTGTGTAGTTAAACATAGCCATTTGGGCTATCCATCTATGCTCTATAGCTCCCAGTTTAGCTTTCTTCCAGAAGGCCAGACCCCTGTTGTCTGTAAATACCTCTACTTGTGATCCTAGCAGGTAACCTCTGAACGTATCAGCCATGGCCCACTTAAGACCTAGCAGTTCCAGCCTCATACTGCTTTTTGAGTTTCTTTGAGAGGGTCGAAGTGTGCGACATGCATATGCCAAGGCTTTCTTTGTTCCATCTTGCACTTGTGAAAGAATTGCTCATAATCCTTCATATGTCGCATCTACCTCCAGGATAAATGGTAGCGAGAAGTTAGGGAACCCTAGTAGCGGTGTGGAGGTTAGCGACGTTTTCAGTGTCTCAAAGGTACAACACACTCTTCGTTCCACAACTCTCATATGGGTGACTTACTCCGTCTTTTAGTCTGTATGCCTTGATTGGGCGCAGCTACTAAATAATGTAGCGATTTGGCTATTTTTGCAAAGCCCGGCACAAATCTGCGGCAGTAACTGGCCAATCCCAAAAATAACCGTAACTCAGTCTGGGACCGCGGTACAGGGGCCTCTTGAACAGCCTTCACCTTGTCTTCCATTGCTCTTATTCCATCTGCTGATATAGTATGCCCCAATAATGCAATCGTTGTCCTAAATAGCTTACACTTTTCTCCATTCAACTTTAGCCCTAGCTGGCGTAGCTTAGAGAATACTTTCTCCAGTCGGCTCAAATGGTTCGTGAAGTCAGCGGAGTACACTAAAATGTCATCAAGGTACACTAGTATCAGCTGGAACACTAAATTTCTCTGCATTAATCGTTGGAAGGTGCTGGCAGAGTTGGCCAAGCCCATAGGCATCCTGGTGTATTCATAAAGTCCAAAAGGGGTAGTGAAAGCGGTTTTCTCTTGGTCTTTCTCATCCATTGCTACTTGATAGTAACCACCTGCCAGATCAAGCGATGAGAATATCTTAGCTCCTCCTTCCGCATCCAGGTACTGACCTACTCGGGGCAGAGGGTAGGCATCCCTCTTCGTCTTGCTATTGGGTGCCCTGAAGTCTACGCAGAGTCTAAGCCGACCATCCTTCTTCCGGACCAAAACTATTGGGGAGGCCCAAGGACTGCAACTCTCCTTGATTATTTGTTTGTCAAGCAATCCTTGTAGGTGATCCTGTACCTCTCTGTAGAAGGCAGGGGGGATTCTCCTGTAAGGCTGCTTAACTGGGGTGTCATCTGTTAATAGGATGGTGTGCATTACCCTATCAGCGTATCCTACATCTGTCTCATCTGTGGTAAAAAGATCGGCATAGAGTCTCAACAACGCTCTTACTTCCTGCTCTTCAGCCTCACTGCCCTCAAACCCGGTAAGGTCTATTGGGCACATCTCTTGCTCTGGATTCGTGTATGGTGGACTTGCTGACATTTCTACCTCTTGAGCCCTGTCATGAAATATTCTAATCCACATATATAAATTATTAGGTAAATATGAAGCCTAACAAATAAAATTAATAAAGAGAAGAGCAATGGTAAAATGACAGTGCTGTCACAAGGAATGTACTCGAAATCCCCCTTGTTTTCTGCTTCGTCTGCAAATTGTAACGCTTTCACGTTGATAGTAAAAGCTTACTGTATATTACCCGCCCTCTTCAATGAAACGTGTGCTGTATTTCTTGGAAAAGCATTGAGACGTACTGCGTAATGACCTAAATTAACCCTAACATTAATTATACTGCGTTACCAAAACGAACGAACAGATGGACTAAAGGGATAAAAAGAGAAGGGAGAGGCAGAAAGCCGAACACTAAACCCGCTTCGCGCGATACACAATTACTACCATCACGCGTGTAAGTCTACATGCACTAATTTTTTTTTCAGACGGACAGTGATAAAATACACTACCCTTTCCCAGAGTTAGGTTTATAAATCATAACAGACTCTTATTAGAAAAGACAACATTATATGGGTTTACGTTTGAACACATAACAGTACCCAGACAGCACATCTTCTAAACAGGAGATAGAAGAAATTGCATATTTTGAACGCAGCCACGTAGCTCCTTTAAATTAGTATTTTTGGGTTCCTTAGGGTTTGCTGACAAATAATATGTAAAACGTTACGCAAATAGTCCAGGAATTAATAAATTATACCCAAAATAAAATATTGGGGGTGCCTGACAGCATAAAATCATTTCTGCTCATAAGATTTTTTTTTAACGTGTTTGAAAAAATTTACGTTACAGAAATAGCCTACCATGTAAACTTCAAATTGATTGGAGCGCAACAAATGAAAGCCTAACCACGATTGGTCGGGCTATAAATACTATCTTGGTTGTTGGGGGAGACGGGAAAAGATAACATTTTTTTCAAACACTTGTCGAAACGTGGCTCATTGGCCAGTCTCGCTGATATACACACTTGGGAGCGTTAGTTCGAGACCACTAATTCAAATAAGCTTGATAAAGCGACAGTACGTTGAAGCCAGCTCACATTTTTGCTAAAATAAAAGCCTGGAACATAGGCAGAAAACGGAATTTGTGCCAGTTTGTGCCAGAATTCATTGCTAATCAACGTATCTGTGTTTATTTCCATGAAATTGTGGGACAGTGGTCTTGATGGTAGTGAGCAGCACCTGGTCAGAGATTTGCTGAATCCAGAGTCGGACAGCATACTCCTTGGTCTTTTTAGCTATCAGTGAGGTGTCTCCTGAGCCCAGAGGAGAATTCGAGCAGAGGAGTCCTTTCCTGCCGCCATCACTAAAGATAAGCAGAGTTGGCCAGCTGAGCTCAACATTATGTCCCCTCATCTTGAACTGATTTTTTTAAAAATTAACATTAAGAGGGGAATTTACTTGTCTTAAAATCAGGAACTGTGAACATCTACAATAAGGGTCCCTAAAGACAAACTATTGAAGTCATGATGACAAATACCAACAGAGCTTGAACAAAACAAAACCAGTATTACCTCATTTTACTACTACACAACTGACACACATAGAACATTTGTACTAATATATGTCACTACAATATTCATATTAAATACATTCTGTACATAACTTGTAATTTAAATTGATTGTGATTCCTGGTTCCCTTGTAGTTGAATCAGGACACATATTCATTCATGCCAGTAATGAATACATATTGTTATTCGAAAGTTTATCAGTGACTCTTTAAGATATTCTCATAGAGTGTTATATGTATGTGAGTGTCACAGTGTTGTCAAGAGTAGTGGATTAAATTAAATTGTTTATCTGTCTGTTGTTGTGACTTACACTTCACCATACACATACCCTAGACACATAACGTAGCATCACACTATTCCAGAATAATTCTGACTGAGATATATAGATATGTGGTAGCAAGTAAGGTTATCTATAATACACTACTCTTAATAGATATAGATACCTTCACAGCTGATCTCAGTCAGTACACTAAGTTCCCTATAAGTATTTATAACTTCCCACTTCACCACATATATTGGGGTCTCGCTCTTGGGATTTTGAATCTTTAACTATTAAAAATATTGGGGGTAATTCACTTCAGGGAATATAAGAATTAAAAGGTATCCTTGGGTGGAATTAAATAAGGTTGAGCTCACGGTGCCTGTTTTGTCCATTAGAGATTGAATTGTTGGTTAGACATTGTATTAAGTTACCTGATAGACAATGGCGGACCTGGCCAAATTTCGATCTGCTGCGGTTCAGACTGCAAAAGAGTTAGGATTAGATGGGCAAGTTATGGTTGCCTATGTTACTACGGAATGTGACAAATTTATTGAACGCGAAGAAAGAAGGTTTGAAGCCGAAAGAAAGTTAGAGGCTGACAGGGAAGTTAAGAAGTTACAATTTGAAGCTGAGGCTGAGACTAAGAGGTTGCAGATTGAGGCTGAGGCTAAGAAATTGGAGGCAGAAAGAGAAGACAAACGATTGGCTGCAGAAAGGGAAGAGAAGAAATTAGCTGCAGAAAGAGAAGAGAAGAGATTAGCTGCAGAGAGGGAAGCAGAAAAGGAGGAGAAGAGATTACAAAGGGAACATGAGTTACGACTAAGGGAGTTTGAGTTTCAAGGCCATGCTCCTGAAAATGGTGCCAGTCCCTTTGCCTCTGATGCTACGGTTACTCAAGGAGCCTCAATCTCAGCTATGAACTTTCATTTAGATCATTTTGTTGAGAAAGACGATGATATTGAGAGCTATATAAATAGGTACGAACTATTAGCTACCACGTATGGGTTAGAGAGAGAAAGGTGGAGCTTAAAGTTATCTCAGGGACTTCGTGGGGCAGCTTATGAAGTTTTTGCAAAAATGAGCAGAGGTGATCAGGAAAATTATGACATGCTAAAGCAGGCTCTTTTGTTAAGGTATGAAAAGAATGCAGAGTTTTACAGGAAAAAATTTAGGAATGCTAAACTACTGTCAGGTGAAACCTATCACCAGTTCTCTGCACGCATAGAGACATACTTGGAGAAATGGACTTCTCTGGGGAAAACCCAAGATCTTAAGGAAATGGTCCTTATAGAGCAACTAAGAGAGTCCATGGCTCCAGACCTGAGAAAGTTTCTCATGGAACAAGGTGCAGAGAGGCTGGGTGAGTTGCTAAATGTTGCTGAAAGGTATCAAGCAGCTCAAGCAGAGGTAACAGGTAATAAAAAGAAACAGGTGGATAACTTTAGGGCACCACAGAACTTTAATAAATTTGATCCTAAGGATCAAAATAAAGGTAAGCACCAATTTGATAGGCCACGGTATGACAATAAAAATAAAGTCCCACAATTCGATGAAAGGAAATATGATGAAAGAAAATCTTTCAACCAAGGAAAAAGGTGGTGTAAGAATTGTCAGATGGACAATCATGACACTGACCGTTGCAGAAGGAAACCTGTGTATATGGCAACCCTTCAGGTCAGGTCGACCTCAAGACAGGAGGAGGATATTATGTTAGATACCACTCCAGAAGAGATGAGGAAGGCACAGGCTGGGGATAAAACACTCAAGCCTTGTTTCAGAAAATTGTCAACTTGTCATACAACTCCAGGCAAGGGAGATTTTTACATGAAAAACAAGTTGATTTATAGGAAGACTGGAGCTAGATCCAATGGTCACGGACAGCTGGTACTTCCTAAAAGATACAGGACAGAATTAATAAGGAGCCTACATGTGAAACCAGATGGGGACCATGAGAAGATAGGTACCATCATTCAAAAGGTGGCTCACAATTATTATTGGCCCAAAGCAAGATGGGACATTGAGAATTTTGTAGAAAGGTGTAGCATAGCACATGAGGGAACACCCACAAGTGGGAACATGGATCAGGACCTGGACACGCCACGGGGCAAAATTAGGCCTGATAATAAAAAGAGATATAGATTTGATAAAGTGGACCAAATGAAATGGGAAGCCCCTTTTCACGGACAAGCTTCACTTAACTGTTTTACAATGGCCACTATGCGAAGAGTGCAAAAAGATGTCTTACCCCAGGATAAGCCGACAATCCCTCAATCGGACTTAAACAAACTGGAGGAAGAAGATGTAGAGAGGAAATCTCTCATCAAGAATTTTAAGAGGGGAGACAGCCCCAAAAGAAAAATTGGTAGCGGTCGTTTTGTGCATGAAAATTCTGGGAGGAAAAATCATCACTATAAAGCTTCGAGTGGAAGAGACCATACCGGTGCATGGACAAATAGGTCCACACAATTAAAGGTCCATATGTAGCTTTGTTAAGAACGTGGACTGATGAAAAGGCAGAGGAAAACATTACATCTTCATACCAATATGTGAATGAGCTGACCACTCGGTTGAAAACTGGCTGGAAACTTGCCAATGAAAATTTGAAACAAGCCAGGAAGAAACATGCTGCCTATTATAACAGGAAGGCGAAAGACAGAAATTTGGCTGTGGGAGAGAAGGTACTGCTTCTTTTGCCCGGGAGTCAGAATAAGTTACAAATTGGATGGCAGGGTCCATATACAGTTCTAGAGAAGGTGTCTAGAACAAATTATAAGATAGATAAGAAGGGGAAAGAAAAAATCTATCATGTGAATCTCCTGAAGAAATATTTGGAAAGAGAACATCAGGAAGAGACACACTTGTTGACCTTGTCCATCGCCATGGAGATGAAAAAGGAACCACTTTCATCATTTGAATATCCATTACACCCCTGTGAGACAGCAGCACAGGTGAAAATCAGTACACATTTAACGAAAACTCAGAAAGAGAGAGTGCAACAGGTTCTAAATAATCATGCAGAGGTGTTAACAGACCGACCAGGGCATACAAACCTATTGGAATATGATATGAAATTAATAGACTCCACACCTGTCTGTATGAAACCATATTCGATTCCGTTTGCTAAGGAAAAAGCTTTGAAGGAAGAGATAGACTATCTGTTGAAGGAAGGAATTATTTCGCACAGTGAGTCTTCGTATAGTTCCGGTGTTGTACTTTTAAGGAAGCCCTCTGGAGAACATAGACTCTGTATAGATTACAGGAGACTGAATGCTATTACAGAAGGACAGGTGGATCCATTGCCGGATACAAATCAGCTGTTTGCCAGACTAAATAAAGCTAAATATTTCTCAAAAGTGGATCTGAGTAAAGGATACTATCAGATTCCAGTAAAGCCTGAGGTTAGACCATACCTAGCTTTTAGTACCTCAGAAGGACACTATGAGTTTAATAGATTGCCATTTGGATTGAAGAATGCGCCTAGTGTCTTCTCTAGAATGATGAGAAAATTATTGGATCCTCTGAATAATCCCTGTATAACAAATTTTATGGATGATATCCTTATAGCAACAGAAACATTTGAGGAACACATTGACTCTCTGAACATGCTGTTTGATCGACTTAGGGAGGCAAATTTAACAGCCCGACCAACCAAATGTTGCGTTGGATGTAAAGAATTGGAATTTTTGGGACACACAGTTTATCAGGGAAACATGACCCCTGACCCAAAGAATTTAGAGAAACTACAGAAAGCCCCGAGACCACAAACCAAGAAGGACGTGAGATCCTTTGTCTCATTATGTGGTTTCTACCAGAAGTATATCAAAAACTTTAATTCCATATGTGCACCGTTAACTGAATTGACACGTAAAGGACATCCAGATCGCATTACATGGACTCCACAATGTGAAATGACTTACCAAGAATTGAAGGAAAAGCTCACAAGTAAACCCATTTTGAAATTACCTGACTTAAGTCAAGAATTCATAGTAAGGACGGATGCAAGTAATATTGGGTTAGGTGCAACTTTACTACAGAAATCAGATGCATTGGATGGGGAATTAAGCCCAGTGGCATATGCTAGCAGAAAGTTGAATAAAGCTGAAATCAACTACTCAACTAGCGAAAAAGAATGTCTTGCAGTAATATGGGCAATAAAGAAATTCAATATTTATCTATATGGGAAGGCATTTAAGTTGCAAACTGACCACAAACCTTTATCGTTTTTAGCACAGGCTAAGCATGAGAACTCTAGGTTACTCCGATGGTCTTTGCTTCTGGCTCCATATAATTTTAGCATTGAATATATATCTGGAAAAACCAATCTAGGAGCGGATTTTTTAAGCCGCCATCCGTGTGATGAGAATCACCGTAAACCCCAGAAATAATAATAAATTTCTATATGTGTATATAGAATAAAGGACTGACATATAATGTCTGTTTTAAGAGGGGAGGTGTCATGAAATATTCTAATCCACATATATAAATTATTAGGTAAATATGAAGCCTAACAAATAAAATTAATAAAGAGAAGAGCAATGGTAAAATGACAGTGCTGTCACAAGGAATGTACTCGAAATCCCCCTTGTTTTCTGCTTCGTCTGCAAATTGTAACGCTTTCACGTTGATAGTAAAAGCTTACTGTATATTACCCGCCCTCTTCAATGAAACGTGTGCTGTATTTCTTGGAAAAGCATTGAGACGTACTGCGTAATGACCTAAATTAACCCTAACATTAATTATACTGCGTTACCAAAACGAACGAACAGATGGACTAAAGGGATAAAAAGAGAAGGGAGAGGCAGAAAGCCGAACACTAAACCCGCTTCGCGCGATACACAATTACTACCATCACGCGTGTAAGTCTACATGCACTAATTTTTTTTCAGACGGACAGTGATAAAATACACTACCCTTTCCCAGAGTTAGGTTTATAAATCATAACAGACTCTTATTAGAAAAGACAACATTATATGGGTTTACGTTTGAACACATAACAGTACCCAGACAGCACATCTTCTAAACAGGAGATAGAAGAAATTGCATATTTTGAACGCAGCCACGTAGCTCCTTTAAATTAGTATTTTTGGGTTCCTTAGGGTTTGCTGACAAATAATATGTAAAACGTTACGCAAATAGTCCAGGAATTAATAAATTATACCCAAAATAAAATATTGGGGGTGCCTGACAGCATAAAATCATTTCTGCTCATAAGATTTTTTTTTAACGTGTTTGAAAAAATTTACGTTACAGAAATAGCCTACAATGTAAACTTCAAATTGATTGGAGCGCAACAAATGAAAGCCTAACCACGATTGGTCGGGCTATAAATACTATCTTGGTTGTTGGGGGAGACGGGAAAAGATAACATTTTTTCAAACACTTGTCGAAACGTGGCTCATTGGCCAGTCTCGCTGATATACACACTTGGGAGCGTTAGTTCGAGACCACTAATTCAAATAAGCTTGATAAAGCGACAGTACGTTGAAGCCAGCTCACATTTTTGCTAAAATAAAAGCCTGGAACATAGGCAGAACGGAATTTGTGCCAGTTTGTGCCAGAATTCATTGCTAATCAACGTATCTGTGTTTATTTCCATGAAATTGTGGGACAGTGGTCTTGATGGTAGTGAGCAGCACCTGGTCAGAGATTTGCTGAATCCAGAGTCGGACAGCATACTCCTTGGTCTTTTTAGCTATCAGTGAGGTGTCTCCTGAGCCCAGAGGAGAATTCGAGCAGAGGAGTCCTTTCCTGCCGCCATCACTAAAGATAAGCAGAGTTGGCCAGCTGAGCTCAACATTATGTCCCCTCATCTTGAACTGATTTTTTAAAAAATTAACATTAAGAGGGGAATTTACTTGTCTTAAAATCAGGAACTGTGAACATCTACAATAATGGTCCCTAAAGACAAACTATTGAAGTCATGATGACAAATACCAACAGAGCTTGAACAAAACAAAACCAGTATTACCTCATTTTACTACTACACAACTGACACACATAGAACATTTGTACTAATATATGTCACTACAATATTCATATTAAATACATTCTGTACATAACTTGTAATTTAAATTGATTGTGATTCCTGGTTCCCTTGTAGTTGAATCAGGACACATATTCATTCATGCCAGTAATGAATACATATTGTTATTTGAAAGTTCATCAGTGACTCTTTTAAGATATCTTTGTAGAGTGTTATATGTATGTGAGTGTCACAGTGTTGTCAAGAGTAGTGGATTAAATTAAATTGTTTATCTGTCTGTTGTTGTGACTTACACTTCACCATACTCATACCCTAGACACATAACGTAGCATCACACTATTCCAGAATAATTCTGACTGAGATATATAGATATGTGGTAGCAAGTAAGGTTATCTATAATACACTACTCTTAATAGATATAGATACCTTCACAGCTGATCTCAGTCAGTACACTAAGTTCCCTATAAGTATTTATAACTTCCCACTTCACCACAAGCCCCTACAACTCTGAAATATGTGCTGTAATCCACCCCAGCTTCTGTCAGTACTCCTACTTGTGTCCCGGGAGCTAAAAACAAGTCCTCATCACCCAAATTTATGGCCTGAATATCACAGGACCCACTTCTAAGAACTGTCAATGTATGACTTATAATCAGCCTTTGTGCTCTAAGTCTCTGTTAGGCTCAAAGAGAAAAGTTCTTTCTGACTGGCCTCCTCTCCTGCATTTGACTGTTATTGCCCTGATCGATCGAGCCGGTATGTGGGTTTGCTTTCTTCCAGACACCCAGACTTTCATAGAGTCTGATTTCTGCGTCATCCTCTGATCCCTTGGAGGGTCCCATCTTAGTATGTTCTGTATGTTTGGGATTTCCACAAGGACATTAGTACCTATGATCCCTGGTGTTTTTTTCTGGTTTCTAGATCCTTGTACCTCCCTGACAACATAAACTCCACAGTTTTTCACTATTGTGCACCCAACTTGTATGTCCACAACTAAGTGACCAATATATGGGATGGTGGCACCATTTGCTGCTGTCAGGCGCACCCATCTACCCTCATCCAAGGGAGCCCTCCAAACATCTCACTAAAACATTGCTCTGTGATGGTAGACACATGTGAACCTGTGTCAAACACACAATTTATCTCTTTTCCTTCCATCAGTACTACCCCTTCAGGCCGACCTCCTACCATCTTGATCCTGTTTTCTTGGTGCTCTCCCTTCGCATTGCTTTCTTTAAACTCCTGGGGATTAGGTCCGCTGCTGGTCGATATTTCCTGTGATGGTTGACTCTCTAACCTTCCTTCTGAGTGGCGGTCATTCTGCCTGCGCTCAACTTTGGGTGATGCCTTAGCCACAGAGTTACTGAGCGGACAGCTCGCTACTAAATATTGTGCTGACTTGCATTGGAAACATCTTCTAGGTAGAGGACCATATGGACACCTGGCAGCTATATGATCCCCAAAATCAGCGCAGTTATTGCACCTGATTCTCCAGGGGCCATTCCATAAATGAGGTTTCTTTCTGCTTCTGCACCTGCGGCTGTTCCCGTAGCGTCTAGAGATGGTCCTGTTGTTAATGACCCCCACCTGCCGCTCCAACATCTCAGCCTCCCTATCATTTGGAGAAACAGGCCCTTTCCTTCCATTTACTTTCTTCCTCATGCCATCCTGTACTTGCCTGCCACCTCTACCTGCACTCTTTCTATTTGAGTCACAAAGTTCCCCTTCCACAGCCTGACTCCCAGCCACAGAGGTCTAGTTTAGTGACTGTTGTGGGAATTCCTCTGGACATGCCCTAAAGTTTTGCACTGAAAGCATCTGATGGTCATTGCCGGCCTTCTCTGCCTGCCTTGCATTTTAGCCATCTGGAGCTTCAGCTGTGTGACCTCTGCTCTGAGTTGCTCCACTTCGGTGTTTCCTTCTTGTGACCTGGGTGCCATTTCTTCGTTGGATGCTGCGACTGTGGCTCTCCCAGCTCTTGCTGTTTGACCACTCCCAGTCCATCTCAGAGCATCATCTCTCATGGACACAAATGATACTGCAGGCTCGTGCCGGACCCTGTTCTCCATCATTCTTCTCGTCAAGTCATCCCTTAGACTGGCAACATACTGGTCCCTTAGCACTGTTTCGTCAAACTTGACACCATTGGCTTTCTCCGGCGCATCTGCTGCCTGCTCAAATATCTCATGCAGCCTATGGGCAAACTCACGCACCGATTCCCTTGGCCCATGGTGCACTGAAAAAAATAGCGCCATTAGTTCTTGGGTGCTCCTTGATTCCCCATACACCCTGAGAATGTCCTGAAGCATTGCCTCCGGGTCATTGTCTCTTACTTGTATCCCCAGCTCCCTGCGGACAACTGGGGTCACACTGTCGAGGATCACATCGGCCTGGTCCTCCTTACTAATGTAGCCGGACCTCCACGCAGCTCTAACCTCCCTTGCATAGTCCTCCGCGTGTGGCCCTAACCATCCCCAAAACTTCTCACTTTCTTGTAAGTGGGCACCATTATGTACCGTATGTGTTCTGGCTGGGGCATTTGACCTGCTACTGATCCCTCACTTTGCACAAGTGATGCACCGGCCACTTGTGTTGGATCTGCATCCTCATGCTCCACTCTGCTCGTAGCACGTGTGCTCCTTGTGGCCATCTTGCTGCAAGAATGCACTGCTGGGTGTTTACAATATTTGCTCGTTTGCTACAGGCTCGGTGTCACTGTCTGCCTATCCTGCCAACGACGCCAATTGTGATAGAGTGGGCGAGGTGATGATGATGCTGTTGTGATTTGTGATCACTTTCTTGCACACTCGCAACCGACCCGAACAACAGTAAAACTCTGATTCTAAGGCAGGGGCTATATTTATTCATACAACCCAGTCAGTGACCAAGCGCATAAAGCAAACATTAAACAAATAAAACAAAGCAAATAAAACACCCAGCCAGTGCTCAATTGCTAATACGTCCTAGGCATGTTCTTGAACTAGACTTTAACAGCGACTTGCCCCAGCGTCTAGCGTGGAAATAACAGAGGATTTCAATCGCCGGGCAGCTTCAGTTCTCCTCTCTTCTGATTGGCTGCTATCCGTACGCGATATGAGTAATGTTCTATTTTTAGATCCGGACTGAGTAACAATAAAATGCTGCCAAATCGCTATGTTCTAGTAAAAGTTAGAGAACGACAGATAAAATGGCGGTGACAAGATGGCGCTGTCACATACACATAGCACTGGTTTCTCCATATTAGCTTCCTTTCTTTCCTTTCGCACCGCACGGTGCTCTTCAAAACTCGGTGACGTCACAGGCAAACAAGTTTTCACACAAACAACCACTAATATCATTACTATGTAAATGCTTAAGATCGAGCTGCAATAAATAAATCAGTCCGTGCAATCTCATTCATACATCCATCCATCCATCCATCTCCATCTGATGCAAACATCATAATAATAAAGCTCCATGTGGAGCACAGGTGTCATAAATTTATAGTTCATACAACACCTAAATTATCATTCTTGACAGTACCTAACTCTATTCTTGAGTTAGGGAAGGCAAAGGCAGTGAGGGAGAGATTTGACCACCTTACCTCACAAAGCTGAGACCTAGTATTGTAAAGTCTGTTACACGTTACTCCTTTTTACGACTGTATCTGCTCTGGTATTTCATTTACCTTTATTTCAAGGATAAGAATCTATCTCTTAACATAGGCTTGTCCAGCATGGGTAACAGCAGCTAAGTCAAACTTTGATAAAACCAAGCAATGAGAATCATAATGGGAGGCGTGCAAACGACACCTATTTAAAAACTCGAAAAGATTACATACCTCCAATCAGCGGAGGGTAGAAGAGATAGCAGGTTCGAGTTAGCTTTGCTATGCCTCCTTCTTTTTCTCTTCAAGCAGCAGTGGTAGCAATTAAGTCCTTGTTCTGTGTTAGGGATTACCATAGCACTGCATTTCATTTTGGAGCCATTTTTCATTATGCTATTAACCTCAATGCTTCTTGGCTATCCCACCACGCTAAATGAACTTGATGAGCATGTGAAAGTTACATCCCTGCTTCCTATAGAGTTTAGTGCTCAGCGTAAGATCGAAAGTTTTAAGCGTATAAGTGATATATGACTCAAAATATAAACATCGTTAAATCGAACAGCGTAATACCAGAGGGCTGTTGTACTTCGATTGAAAAAAAATACCAATAACAATAATTTTTTTAATCAATATGACTGTGTATAAAACTAAGAGACATCTGCACTTTTTAATCCGGTCAGTCAAAAAAAAAATAAATAAATAAAAAGGCCGACGTTTCGAATAACCAATAATTCTATACTATTTGTGTTTTCCTGCAACTTTTAACTTTATTGTGATTTTCTTTATTGAGCTGAATACAGTGATGACGAGTGTAATTTTTTACAACGTGACAATTAAAGCTGATATTAATGACAGATTTAATGCTGTGTAAAGTTTCACTTTGTCAACTTTAAGTCTTACGTTTCTCCAGACGTGCTTTATTTTCCTTTTAATTTTTTTCCTTGGGAACTTTCTTGACATTTGAAAATATATGGGAATAAAAATAAAGACATCATGGGTAGCACAAAAGTATAAATTTTTAGTCTATATAGGTTCCGGGCCCCGATGTCCGTCCTACATTAATTGATGTGATGCAAACACATCCTCTTACATCTAGGTTTAGTGATCGCCGCGGAAGCTACTGTCTTGCTCGGGCAGTAAGCTTGTATAAACATTTATAACACATAAGGAAAGGAAACCCGAGGCCTGTAAACAGTAAATAGATATTAGACAAACATAAAGGTATGTTTTCAGGCACTCGTAAGAAATAAAGAAGTAGAACACCAGACAACAGAAAAACAACAGACGTGAGTGGCTTACCCAGGATTCGAACCCTGGACCTTCCGTGCGACAACACCGCCTAGCTATGCAAGCTAATCACGCTATCCTCCGGGCCAGCTAGGTATCACCAAAAAAAATGATGCTTCGATGACCGGTCATTAGTGCGAAACGCAAAGACACAACACCGGAAGTTTACAATGGGCACGTTAGCCTATTAATGACGCAATCACTTCTGTCGTTCCCCTATTATACACGTATATGTCAGTCCACACAAGACAAAGAACTTGATACTGTGTCTAGTAAATGATAGAAGAAAACAGTAAGCTTGTCGCATTGTGGCCTTTCCTGCACAAACGAGTCCATAGCAACACCTTCACGAGGTGACGCTGTTTCCACAGAGCTTGCTATGTGGGCGACCGAGTGTCAGGCAGTACAACTGGGTCTGGAGAAGTTTGAGACCCCTTAAGATACAGGCACAATACGCACCGGGGAGTGTACAATTCTATGGCCAGCACCAACCCAAACCCCAGCCGTAAGTTAAATACCGAGTAGATGAAGCTCGCTACTCTTAGGTGGCTGTACACAAAGGCAAAAGAGAAGCTTCTCGCCATCCTAAACTGCAGCTGGAAAAGAGGAATAGTACCACAGGCATGGACAGACGCCACACCGATTTCAATACCGAAGAAAGACAAAGATCTGACATAACCAAATCGATGCACACCTACCAGTCTTCTTAACTGTGTTTGGGAAATTTATGAAGAGCATAATTAATACTCGACTGATCTGGCATGTGGAAGAAAAAACTTCTTAGCCCTACAACAAGCAGCATTCAGAAAACACATAGCTCAGAAAATAAATTGAAGACGCTTTCCAAAATAAAAAGCACACGCTAGTGGTTTGGATGGACTTAGAATAAGTTTTTAGCAAAGTGAAGTGTGTGGGAGAATGTACAAATGGATCAGCCATTACTTTGAAAAGAGAACTGCCAGGGCACAACTACAAGAACAGACTAGTCGGAAAATAATGTTGGAGCAAGATGTTCCCCAAGGAGGAATCCTGTCACCCACATGTTTCCTTGCGATCACTCGTGACATCACAGAATATTCCAAGTAGAACCCACAATGCCTCCTTTGCAGACGACTTACCCCTGTGGATCGTAGAAGAATATATCAGTCCTAGAATATGGCATTGCAGCATGGTCAACAGTAGCTAAGTCAAACTTTGATAAAATAACCAGAATCCAAAACCAAGCAATGAGAATCAAAACAGGGAGCATGAAGTCAACAACCATTGAAGATATGGAAAAGACGTTATCCCTCCATCCAACTGATGAGATAGTTGAACCCAGCAACCAGCCGAGATATTCAGGAGGTTGATAGACCATCCAATGTAGCAGAAAATAAATGGACTTGAAAGGGGAAAACTGAAGCGAAGCAATTTTGTAGAAACAATAAAAACAAAGACGAGAGCAGACGTTGTCAATGCAAAATCCAGAATTCATCCCATCTACACAGCACGCAACTGCCATCAATGGTACCTATACCTTGTAGCGGTATGGCGGCTTGTGTACCCTGACAATCCCCAGAGCTATGCCAGTGGGAGATTTACTCCTGGTAGGTTCAGCCAAGCTGGACTGGTCTGCGTGGGTAGAGGTCAGACAAAAGCTGGTACTCTGGTCCTCCAGGTTGAGGGTTTTAGCACAGGGCTGACACCCCTGTCTATGTAAAAAAAATCGCATGTTACGGAAACAACAATAAATGGAAAAACTTTGATGCAGGACGGACATCCGGAGTCTCAGGCTCGTATGACTGACAGACAGTGGTGAAAGCTGAAAGGAAGCCACTGGCATGAAAACGGATGCCCCGACCGCAAAACACGAAACCAGAATTGGTTTTGAATCAGAGTTGGGGCACTGTACGATGGCACACAAAGAAAAGCTGTCGGTTGCAACAGGAACATTCTGAAGAACATTCAGAGCGGAGGTAGAGACCTAGTAGCTCTCTTCACATATTCGCTGCCAGCAATTGCACCGCTGAAGAATTAGAACAATGCCGACTTGGAGTACCTAAGAGTAACACTTCAGAACTTTGTCAGCAATTCAAAAGAGTTGTGATACAGTGGATCTCATCTCACTGAAACATCTCTGGAAATGAGGAAGCTGACAGATTGGCAAAGGAAGGAGGAAAGCTACCTCAACTTGACACAAGCATAACTTATGAAGAGGCCAGAAGTTTTATCAAGCGCAGGTACAGGAGCAAGTGGGAAGCCGAGCATCCAGGCCACCAACAAATGATGCATATTACCAGCTCAGCAGAAGTGAACAAGTGGTGATCTTCAGACTTTGCACAGGTCACAACTGATGGGGATACCATCTATTCAACAATTTAAGATAGGAATTACAGATGAGAGTAGCTGTGGCACCGACTGCTGAACATCTACATCAAAGGTGCTGAACATGTGGAAGAGAGAAAGCGCATATGGCCATCATCAGTACCATTCCTGGAAAAATTCCACAGTGATATCAACATCAGGCTGACCCCTGTTTTCTTTATTTCTTTAAATATTCAAGTTGACATTTGAGGGTGAACAAAGATGAATTCAAATGCCATGCTTTACAACTGCATGGCTCTGAGACAGGGAGAACGACAACAACTACCAACAAAAGGTGCAGACTGTCATAAGTGCATTGAAATTAAATGACAGGATGACGAACATGGATGTTATGACAGGGTCTAATGACAGGATGACCAACATGGATGTAATGACAGGGTGACCAACATGGGTCTAAACACAGTGTGACCAACATAGATCTAATCAGGGTGATCAACATGGGTCTAAACACAGTGTGACCAACAAAGATCTAATGACAAGGTGACCAACACAGATCTAATGACAGGGTGGCCAACATGGATCTAATGACAGGGTAACCAACATGGATGTAATGACAGGGTAACCAACATGGATGTAATGACAGGGTAACCAACATGGATGTAATGACAGTGTGAGCAACATAGATCTAATGACCGGGTGACCAACACGGGTCTAACCACAGTGTGACCAACATAGATCTAATAACAAGTTGATCAGCATGGATGTAATGACAAGGTGATCAGCATGGATGTAATGACAGTGTGACAAATATGGATCTAATGACAGTGTGATCAACATTGAACTGAGGACAATAAAACGACTAGTGTCATTATTTTCTTTTGTGCTCATATGAAGTCACCGGTACAGCGGGTCCCCTTGCAGGAAACCTGCCCCCAAGCACTCACACGCTCTTGCAGTATTGGTTTCTGTAGCGATCTATTTTATGAGATAGACTGATAGATATATTAAATATATTGTACTTAATGAGGTTGGCAACAGTATGCACAACCTCTCTTAGTCGCCTGGTACGACATCCCTGAAGGTCCTATACTTTACTTGTCTCTTCAGCGGGAACTACACGGGGCACACGTGTCAGTGGAAAAGAGGTGATAACACACTGACCGTAGGTAGAACACACTGACCGTAGGTAGAACACAGACTAAAGAAATCTAGTGATAAAATAACAAGGCAGTCCTTGTTAGGAAATTTCCAGCGTTTCAAATGCAAAAGAGACCGATAACACATGGGCAGAGAGCTGGAGACATATTTTTAAAAGGTATGGAGAGACTTTTAACCTTTTATGACCACCATCTAAGCATATGACCACCATCTAAGCACATGACCACCATCTAAGCACATGACCACCATCTAAGCACATGACCACCATATAAGCAGAATGCTATAGTATTCAGATGTGGAAGTGAGCCTCCGTCTGTAAAGGCTAATTACATCCTCATTGACTCTTGAAATCATTCACACACTTCCAGGGATTCCCCCTGTGGTGAAACTTGTTGAGAACCCAACATTGCACGCTAATATTAGAGGAGTCACTTGAGTTCCAGCCATAACACTGGCTTCTACCTAGTTAGCTGCATGCAGGAGGATCTTACTGTGGATCCATGATAGGCAGGGGAACTGAGAAGTGGCTCTGTGTAGGACGTGACAATTCCTTGGAAGAGCCGAGAAACAAGGGTGCAGTATATTAGTTCTGCATAATTAGAGAGCCTTCAGGGAATGTACAGCATGTTTCTTCGTACCTAGGTTGGGACCAGATGTGATGGTTCTTTAAATGCAAGCCAAGCTGGAGAATCTGGAACATATGACTTCAACTCCACGTGTTTTGTAATGGCAGAACATTAACTGAAAAAGCCTAGATCTACAGCGTAGATGATACCAAGGAGTTTAAAACTTGGCATTAACTATAAAAGATCGAGACGCCCATCTGCCCCAGTTAAACAACAACAAATTTTGAACGAATGACACAAGACAGGACGGGTTGGCATAAATTTGTGGAAGGCTGAAGTAAATCACGGAGCTCATCGATAATATCGATGATTCTGTTTCCTTGTGTTACTTTTATTGTTTATTTTATTCTTGTTTCTGGTCGGGTATATTGTTGAGCAGTGTAGCCAGGTAAAAAGATAAAAGTAAGCCCATTGCAGTTAGTGCCATAGCAAAGTGAAGTGTAAGGGACTTCAATACCTAGTAACGTTACGCTCCAGTCTACCCAGGTATTAATGGGTACTTGACTCTGCTTTTGAGTTATGGAAGGCAAAGGCAGCGAGGAAGGAAACTGTTAACGCTAACTTTATAAAAGAGCTGGGCCTAGTTTGGGGAAGTCTGAAACACTCGACTCCCCTACGGCAATATCTGCGTTGGGCCAACATTAACTATTTTGTTTACGTATGTCTCAGCTGTCACGAATTCTGAGGAGAACGAATAGAATGATGGTGATGATAATAAAAGATAATGCCCCGCGAAGTTCCCATAGTCTCTGAGGAGTCAAAGAAACAATAGGCTTACTGTTCGCTCAAGCATGTCGTATGATACCGATAATGTGAGGTTGTGTATGGTATGGCAAACCCATCATGTCAAACAAATTTCCTACAGAAACCACGTCTACATGAGGGCCTGCCTTTGTTGTGGTCCGTGCGGAAAGAAAAAGAGGGAAATTATGAAGATTAATTTCATAAATGAAGCTAGCTCGATGTTTCCCGACCTGATTACACTGAAGGACCCCTATAATAATTTTTTTATTTATACCCAGAGTTATCGTTTCTTCAGAAAAAGTTCAACTGTCACAAAATACACAATTAAGTTGAAATCAATCAATCAATTAATCAATCAATCAATACCCTTTAGCTCTCCAAGGAGCATAGGTCTACAATAAACACATGCCGAGTTTTCCTGTCACGAGCCATCAGCTCAAGTTATTTTCAATGTCTACGAAAAAAGATTAGTTGGCAACATCGACTCTGTTCGGCTTTCTCAAGGCTGCATCATGAGCATCCATTCTAGAGGACCTTCTTCTGTTTGGGACGGATGAATTGACTTATATTCTGTACTTGACTTAATCATATTGTTTGTTGTTGTTGTTGAAGTTTTTGAGGTAATAAATTTTTTTTTCAGGATGGAGTAACCAGCGTCATGCCTAACTCTCTTAAGTCGCTATTTATGACAAGACTGGAAAGGTACAGAATTACTATTCATTGCTCGGTAACACAGGTGTTATAAAAGACGCAATTAAGTTACTGTTCATTTATTGTCAGGGCCAGAGTAAGGGAGATTGGGAGCCGCGGTAGCATAGTGGTTAGTGCACTGGCTTCCTAGCGCAGTGGTCTATGGTTCGATACCCAGATGAGGTGGGATTTTTTTAGGCCACAAACGGCTCCTGGGTCGACCCAGCCCCAATTGGGTACCAGAGCAACTCTGGGAAGGTTAAGGCGGCCGGCGTGATGCCGACCACATCATCCCTAGTGTGCCGACGGTCAAGATAATATGGGCCTAACACCATATTCCCAATATGCCTCAATGGGCGTTGTAACTGTACTTTTTCTCTTGTTGAGGTGATCACTGGCCCAAGACAGTATACATGTTGTTAGGTGTGTAGTGCGAGCGTATGATGAACTGAGTGTGGGTGCGAATGAAGGCGCGAATGTGTTTAGGCTCGTATGTATGTAGACCCTGCAACCCATACACTCACATGCAGTAGTCAAGGATGCTTGGACACTGCAGGCACGTTTCAAAACATTTATTGACGAGAACACACATGGTATCAACAGGAACAGTCAGTGTAAACAAGGTCATGCTGACCGGAAATCGATAGGTATACATTAGGCATTCAGCAGGCTGGTAAACATTTGAATATTCGTGCATGGTCAATACAATGTTCTTCAATAAGGACAGTTCGTGGCGTCGCCCTGGGATTACTGACTAAACGCGTCAGATACCTTAATCACTTTGACACATAGGTGCAACTTGGCATTCCCCGCCAATTGCACATTATCAGGCTGTAGTATAATAGCCGAAAACACAGGCCTCGTTCTGACGTCGGCTGTGTACTTCTGATAAGCAGGTTACCATCAACCCTGCAGTAATGCTTATTGTAGACATAAATTCCGCCAATCTGCGGTTCCCACAATATATCTTCGTCACTGGATTTCTGGATGGTATGAAGACTAATAGTCTTGGATGGCTACCTTGAGCACAAAATATAAGTTCTGAAATGGAGGACCGGTGAGCTGCAGTTCACAGACTAGGCAATCTTCTAACATGTTCTGCTACCGAAAGCATAGTAATGGAAAAAAGTCGGTATTACCTGTAACCGAGTCCACAGAACTTAACAAGGAACTCTGCTGTCATTCCAACGCACAGAGATTCACTGGGGAAAACTGCCAGTGCAGTCACTTCGAAGATTCTCCCCGAAAAACACAATGGACTCTCGTCCCTTCAGAAACCAGGACACTCCCCGGCTTGCCGGAAGTCTAACTCAACGCCTCCTTAAAAAAACCCTGCCCATGGGCATACGCCCGAACTGTCTACCTTTGACCCTAAAGGTCAAACACAATGAATGAATAAACAAGGGAAGACAACCCCTAATCAACCTGACATCGCAGGTAAAGACACAATTATTCTTATGATAAAAACATAAGCAAATAACTTGACAGATGACTCCGTCAAAAATGACAGCAACATATTACTACAACCCCCCTGTTTAAAAAAAAATGAAATTTTTTTTTTAATATGTCCATGAGCAAGATTGCACAAGTATCACTTATGTGCTCATGAAAAAATGAACCTAATATCAGGTACAATAGACGCATAAACAAAACGTCTGAAGAGGATACAAATCATCTCCCAACATAGGAGAAATTATTTCCTTTAAGCCAAACAAACTAAGGGGGTACCATTAAAGAAACCTAAGTTGCTGGCAATACCAATCATATATCAATCATTACTAAATACTATAATTATAGCAATATACAAGTGTCATGAATTACAATGCTATATTAGCAACATATCACTGATGGATGGACAAAATGAAATTTGTTAAATTATCTAAACATCATCCAAATACATTTGTATTACAACATATTAGGATATTAAGGACAGACAAAAGTCTGAAAGTGTATCAGGAAAAAACTAGGACACAAGATTTAACTGGAATCATGTGGGCATCTGGACAATATGTCCGCCATCACATTATCCGAACCACGGATAGCTCGCACCGTGGAAATGGAAAGGCTGAAGAGCAATAGCATAACGAGTAGATCTCGAGCTCTTCAAATCCTTACTTTGCATAGCCGTAAGAGCTTTTTGGTCGGTTTCCATAAAGAAATGCGCGCCCAGAAGGAACCTTTGTAGCTTAAGAATGGACCAAACCATAGCCAACAATTCACGGTCTAAAACCGAGTAATTCCTTTCTGCCGCATTTAGCTTCCTAGAAATATACATTACAGGATGCAGAGTTCCTGAATATTCCTGCATTAGCGCCGCTCCAATCCCAGTGGAAGAGGCATCACTACGAAGAACAAAAGTCTTATCAATCGTTGGTAGTCTTAAGATAGGATGAGATGAGAACAAATTCTTAACCTGATCCAATGAAGATTGGCATTCCTGGGACCAACGCACCATATTAGGAGAACCTTTTTTCAATAACGATGAAAGTGGTGCCATAATGGAGGACAGATTCTCAATGAATCTTCCATAGAATTGTATCAATCCCAAGAGACTACGCACTTGCTTTTTTGTCTTCGGAATCGAGATATTTAATATCTTCGAAATGTTTTGGTCCTCTGTCTTCAACAGACCATGACCAACTCGATGACCTAGGAAGGAAATTTCACTAAACCCAACAAAAGCTTTAGAGGGTTTTGCAGTCAAACTATGCTCACGTAGAGTAGATAGCAATTCCTTTAGACCCAAATAGTGTTCTTCCCAAGTATCGCTGAAAAGACAGATGTCGTCTAAATATGCGATGACATCTGCACGATCTGATAGAATTCGTCGCATCATGCGCACGAAAGTCGCTGGGGCGTTCATAAGCCCGAAAGGCATAAAATTCCATTGAAACAGACCCCTAGGTGTCGAAAAAGCAGTGAGAGGTTTGGCGTGTTCCGTCAGTGGGACTTGCCAATAACCTTTCGACAAGTCTAGTTTAGTAAAGAATTTAGCTTTAGAAAGTCTAATAAGTAGATCATCTAATAATGGCATAGGTTCAGCATCGAACTTCGTAACTTGATTTAATTTGCGATAGTCAACGCAAAGACGTATGTTATTGTCTTTCTTTCGAACAATAACTATCGACGAAGAATAAGCTGAAGTGGATGGTTCAATTATTTGCAGTTGAATCATTTCATCCAATTCTTTCTCGACTTGTGCTTGAAAATGAATAGGTATTGGGTATGGTCTTACTCTGATCGGATTACGATCAGTAAGTATGATGTCATGTTCTATGACATCTGTGTGTCCAGGAATGTCGGTAAGGACATCCTGATATGATTGTAGCGTAGAGGATACTTGACGTTGCTCCTCAAAAGACAAGTTCGAAGAGATTGTAACGTCCCTCCACGATTCCGTTGAATTCAGTGGAATCGCAGGAAGAGGTAAGTTAACGTCAGAAAAAATAGTTTCCTCATCCTGTATAACGGACAGGGATGAGATGTGACCATGTTGGACTGGAGAGTCGTCCGTCGCCTGGAAAATAGGCTGCAAATAGTCTGGACGTTCAATAAACTCTGTTAGCATATTTATATGGAAGGTTTTATGCTTTCCATCCACATCGACGATGTAGTCGACATCGGAAATTTTGGAGACTATAGTGTATGGACCTTTCCATGAAATGAGAAGTCTATTCTCTCTTGAGGGAAGTAAGACATATGCTTTGTCTCCAGGACAAAGTTGACGTAGGCGTCTTTTCTTGTTAGCAAATCGCCTAGCTTTTTCTTTCGCAAATTCGGAAGATGAAGTTGCTAACCTGCACGATTCGATAATCTTTTCTCTAAGAGCAATGACATATTCATATGACGATTGTGTATCATCGTCAATATTATCAGAAGTTATCAAATCGTGTAACAAGGACATCGGACCGCGCGGTTGCGCACCAAAGACAAGTTCGAAAGGAGAAAACCCTGTATGCTCGTTGGGAACTTCTCTATAGGCAAAGAGGACTGCAGGTAAAACCCTGTCCCAATCCTCCGGATGATCCCCGTTATCTTGCCAAGTAAGTTCTTTAGTGTCCTGTTAAGACGTTCTACCAATCCATTGGACATTGGATGATAAATACTACTGAGAGACCTTTTAATGTCTAGCGTAGCCATTACCTGAGACATAACGTCCGAAATTAACTGAGTGCCGTGGTCCGACAGTATTTCTCCGGGGAATCCCAGACGAGAAAATATGAGCCAAAGAGCATCAGCGATATCGACAGTTGATATGCTCTTCAGAGGAATAGCCTCTGGCCAACGCGTGCACATGTCCACGCAAGTGAGGATAAATTGGTGTCCTCTGGCTGACTTAATTTTGAACGGACCAATGATGTCTATAGCCATTTTCTGAAACGGCCGAATCGGAATATCTGCAGCCTGAATAGGAGCAGCATGTCTCGGACCTCTAGACTTGACCTCTTGACAAATTTTGCAAGATCGGCAATAAATTCGGATGTCGTTATTCACGAATGGCCAAAAGAAAGACGCAAGGACTCTAGTTTTAGTTCTGGAAAAACCCATATGTCCAGCACACTGAGAATCGTGTGCATGCTGAAGAATTAAGGCTCTCATACACTTAGGCACAAGAATTTGCGAGTGCATAGACTTGTCCGAGTGTTGTACCATCCGTACCAATATACCATTCTTCATAGTAATATACGATTTGTGATTCGTATTTTGATTGGGATCCCCTTTCTTTGCAAGAAGGAAGAATTTCTTCAAAGAAGGATCCTCTTCTTGACGTTTAACAAACGAGTCATGGGAAATCACCAAGTGCTCGTCTTGGCTATCAACTTCATTACTATTATCCGATGAAGTTGGGGGATTAAGAGCTTGAGCTCTTGTCACCACTGCATTGACCGTTTGAATGTTTTTTTTCCTCCCAACTAGAAATTTGTTGCGGGGTGCATTCCTTAACCCCATGAATACGACCGATTATAAGATCCGCAATAGGATTAGGAAGAAGACATGCATGGACATCTCCTGTGAAGAAGGGAGTGTCAATCCTAATAATAGCAGTAGGATAACTTTCCATAGTACCACCAAATGTAACACATTTGATTGTTTTTCCAGTGGCACAGCAAGGATCTATCAGAGATTCCCTAACCCCGACGGTAGTACATCCCGAATCGAAAAGTACTGAGACTAGCCTATCATTTATTAGACCTTTATGTAAGATGAGAGATCCTCTCCCATCATGCGCAACTGTAGCAGGTAGAGCAGGAAGAGGGTGACCACAACTTAGAGTAGATACAGTCGATGAGTCGAACAATGTTAAGCATTGGGGGCATTCAGTTGCTCTCCCAAAATCGAAAGCACAACCAGTGATAGCCCTAGAGTTACCACTATCATTTACTGTATTACAGGCTCCATCAAACTCTTGTTGTGCAGAGTTTGCCTGCTGGAAAGGTCTTTTTTTGTTAAACCTAGGTCTGCCTCGATTATCATTTCCCCTGTAATTATTTCGACTATCATTTCCCCTGTAATTGTTATCATATTGCCTATTGTAATCATCATTCCGGTTTGAATCCCGGTTTCTAAATTCACCATCGTCATAATCTTGACGTCGAGAATGATTACCTCGAAAGTTCGAATAGTTATTATTTGGATAGCCTTTGCGAAAGTGTCTCAAATTATTACCACTAAAATTACGAGAACTACCATCTTGTCTCCAATTCATAGACGAAGAACCATCATGTGTTGGATTACTCCGCTTCTGAGTGTAATTCTGATTACTTCCCCTATTCCAGTTTTGTTGAGCACCCTGAATTTTTTTTTTGAAATTAGGGCCATATGGTGTTGCCGAAGCAGCTGGCAACCCTTCTTTCACTTTAGAATTGCTAACTGTAGCATGGGGATGCGCGGTGGCATACTGACAACAGTATTCCTCCATATCTTTTAAGTTTTTAGGCTTACGCTCATGAAGGAATGCAAGAAAAGAATCATTAACAGATGACAAAACCTTATCTCGCAATAATAAGTCCATTAGACCTTCATATGTTTTCTCAGTCTGAGACAACTCAACCCATCGTGTAAATGTACGACGTATTTTTGTAACAAAATCAGAGAAATCTACTCCATTTTCTGGCAACATTGTCCTAAAACGAAGGCGATAGTCTTCTTCTTTTAGTTGGTATTTTTTTAGCAATGCTGCTCTGACAACATCATAATTAGTCCTGTCATGTTCGTCTATTGTCATAAGAGTAGTCACTGTGTCACCTGTAAAAAATTCCATCAGTTGTTCAACATATTTTTCCTTTTTTATGTTATGCGTATCGCATAAAAAATTGGAATCTATCTAGATAATCTGCTACGTCATCCTTTAAAGGATTGAAATGAGGCAATTTAATCCTATTAACAAACTCCTTTGTCGTACTCGAAGTTGTTTGCTGAGCACCCGTACTCGCCAATTTCAATTTCTCTAACTCCAAAGTTGCGAGTCTTTCATCAAGTTCCATCTTCTGTTTTCTTTCCTCATGTTCCATTTTTCTAATTTCAGCCTCAGCTTGAAGTTTTCTCTCCTCTGCAGCAGCTTGAAGTTTTCTCTCCTCTGCAGCAGCTTGAAGCTTTCTCTCCTCTGCAGCAGCTTGAAGTTTTCTCTCCTCTGCAGCAGCTTGAGCTTGAATTTTTTTTTCCTCTGCAGCAGCTTGAAGTTTTTTGTCTTCCATTTCCATCTGGAATTTTCTTTCATCAGCCTGAGCTTTTCTCTCCTCAGCAGCAGCTTGAGCTTTTCTCTCCTCAGCAGCAGCTTGAGCTTTTCTCTCCTCAGCAGCAGCTTCTCTTTGATACCTTTTCTCTTCAAGTTCTAATCTTCTATTCTCAGCATCTAGCTTCTTTAGTTCAGCATCTGCTCTCCTTTGTTCAGCTTCTGCTTTCAATTTAATTTCCTCTTTTTGTTTCTTTTCTTCTGACTTTAATGCAGTGGCGAATTGAGCAGATGAATATTCTTCCAATTCTTTACCAGACTTACCAAGAGTCAACCCTTGCCGGATGAAGAAATCCAATGTAGACATTCTGTCTAATGAGATCAGTAACCTGAAAAATTCAACAATTACCTTATCCCACTTCAATGGGAGACAAGTCTGAAATGCTAGACTTGTATACTCACTTCACTTTATTTCACTCTCTTAGTCTTAGACAAAGACCTTGTATGGTCCTCTTGTTTATAATGTAACAAAAAATCACTTGAGTACCTGTGGAAAATAATTCCTTTATATCCCACTCACTATGGGCACAAGTCTTTTTTTTTTAAAAAGAACTTGAATATGTATTTCACCTTGTCTCAATCTTTGTGGATAACAAGTCTTTTATCAAAGAACTTGTATAAATATCTTAGATAATAATATTTTATTAACAATCTCTATATGAAGAGTGTACCTTATCAATAGCAATAATAATACATGACCAAGTATATGTATGTAGACTGTGTATGACAATAATGTAGAACAATCATAAATACAAAAACAAAGATACAGAACAATGACCGAAAACGTTCGCGGAAGTCAAATAAACAATACAGCAAAAAGTAAAGAAAATGTTACACAAATGTGTAATGATGACCGCGAAAAATAAACAAGACAAATGGCAACACTGTTATAAACGAAAAGGTGTAAAGAAATAAACGGAAGGAATGAGAGAAGAACAGATACAAACAAAATTAATCGAAAATCAAAGAACAGAAAAATAACGAAAACAACACTAACTGATGTCGTCACAGCTAAAAAAAAAAAAAAGCAACAAAAGTCGCTAGCAAATTTCAATTAAGAAAATTGCAATCCCTACAGAACGCTTACAGTAACCCTCGATTAAGTGGCATATTTACCGTAAGACCCACCAACCGAAAACCCGCAAAAGAACACAAGAAAAATACACAAAAATAGTACAATTAACATAAATAGCAATCAATTCAATGTGTTGCAAAACAAGTTCAGTCACAGCTGAAACTAAAGTAAATTTCTTGCTCCTTGCGAACACAGAAACAAAATGTCAAGCGCGCACTGAATGTCAAATCCACTGTAGCATAAAGTGGTATTCACGAACAAAAGTTACTATGACCTTCTCGTATCTTGCACATAGAATGTTTACAATTTCCACGTACTGTTTACACACACTTGACTACGCACAATATAGCTTGAATGCTCGGGCGTAGAAAAGTCTGTTGTTGACTGAAACGTGTAAACGACCAGCGGTACCGTTTACAAAAAGGGACTCGACTTGCAGTTGTGGTCCACGTAGCAAATGCCTAGATGTTAACTTCAGTACTTGTCCTGTTGTGGTTTATGCAGCATTATAACATAAATGCTAGCACTGTTTATCTGGGTCAACAGTTGATGACCTATTTCTGTCCTGTTGTAGCCAAAACTTGCAAGTGTAGAATTAGCGATGTGTGTTACAGCTGTCCAGTGTGTAGCTTAGACCCACAGATCAGAAATGTAATGTGTACTTGTCCTTCTCACGCAAATAGCCCCATGAAATGTAAATTTCTGGACCACATTAATGTCATCAATAATGTTAATTGCTCGCTCTGTCCACAAGAAATGTATCAGAAGAGCCCACGTAACTGGTCCACCAAAAATGTAGTGTACTTTTTCTCTTGTTGAGGTGATCACTGGCCCAAGACAGTATACATGTTGTTAGGTGTGTAGTGCGAGCGTATGATGAACTGAGTGTGGGTGCGAATGAAGGCGCGAATGTGTTTAGGCTCGTATGTATGTAGACCCTGCAACCCATACACTCACATGCAGTAGTCAAGGATGCTTGGACACTGCAGGCACGTTTCAAAACATTTATTGACGAGAACACACATGGTATCAACAGGAACAGTCAGTGTAAACAAGGTCATGCTGACCGGAAATCGATAGGTATACATTAGGCATTCAGCAAGCTGGTAAACATTTGAATATTCGTGCATGGTCAATACAATGTTCTTCAATAAGGACAGTTCGTGGCGTCGCCCTGGGATTACTGACTAAACGCGTCAGATACCTTAATCACTTTGACACATAGGTGCAACTTGGCATTCCCCGCCAATTGCACATTATCAGGCTGTAGTATAATAGCCGAAAACACAGGCCTCGTTCTGACGTCGGCTGTGTACTTCTGATAAGCAGGTTACCATCAACCCTGCAGTAATGCTTATTGTAGACATAAATTCCGCCAATCTGCGGTTCCCACAATATATCTTCGTCACTGGATTTCTGGATGGTATGAAGACTAATAGTCTTGGATGGCTACCTCGAGCACAAAATATAAGTTCTGAAATGGAGGACCGGTGAGCTGCAGTTCACAGACTAGGCAATCTTCTAACATGTTCTGCTACCGAAAGCATAGTAATGGAAAAAGTCGGTATTACCTGTAACCGAGTCCACAGAACTTAACAAGGAACTCTGCTGTCATTCCAACGCACAGAGATTCACTGGGGAAAACTGCCAGTGCAGTCACTTCGAAGATTCTCCCCGAAAAACACAATGGACTCTCGTCCCTTCAGAAACCAGGACACTCCCCGGCTTGCCGGAAGTCTAACTCAACTCCTCCTTAAAAAAAACCTGCCCATGGGCATACGCCCGAACTGTCTACCTTTGACCCTAAAGGTCAAACACAATGAATGAATAAACAAGGGAAGACAACCCCTAATCAACCTGACATCGCAGGTAAAGACACAATTATTCTTATGATAAAAACATAAGCAAATAACTTGACAGATGACTCCGTCAAAAATGACAGCAACAGGCGTATAACGGGTTCCTTTACCTTTACCAGATTAAGAATTCCGGAGGCCCTAGGCTATTAACATATTCTGGGGCACCTCTCCAATCAAACTAGACCCAAAAAAAATGTAATGGATTTCAGATAAATGTTTTTTATTAATATTCTTCTTCTTCTTCTTTGATCCATAGCCGCCAACCATCGAAACAGTCAGTGGCCATTACGCCTGGTGGCGTCTTGTAGGGCAGCAACAAATTGACTCCACTTTGCTCGGTCGGCGGCCATCTTTCGTACAGTGCCCCAACTCTGGTTCATTCTGTGCATCTCGGCCTCCACAGTTCTCCGCCAAGTTGCGTTTGGTCGGCCTCTCTTTCGCTTTCCTTCGGGGGTCCATAGCATAGCTGTTCTTGTAATGGTATCAGGGTCCCTTCTGAGGACGTGGCCAACCCATCTTCAGCGTCTGCCAGCTATGATGGTGTGCATGTCCTCCTGGTTACTCCGAATAAGTAATTCTTGGTTGCTCATGGTACTCGGCTAAAAAATTCGGAGAATTTTCCTTAGGCAGATTGTGTGGAAGGAGGACAGTTCCGACATTTCTTTCTCTGTTACTCTCCAGCATTCCGCACCATAGAGAAGCACAGAAAGTACACAGCTCTCATACAGTCTTAATTTGGTGTTTGTGCTGTACTGGGAAGACTTCTAAATGTTGTTGAGACTAGCAATGGCTGTTCTCGCCTTATTTATTCTGTTGTTAATGTCTTTGCTTGTTCCGCCCTCAGGAGTTAATATGCATCCTAGGTAAGTAAATATGTATGTCTGTTCTAACTTCTGGTTCCTTATTGTTATTGGCTCAGGATTGCCCACAATGAGTGTCATGATCTTTGTCTTCTTCAGAGTGATGTTCAGACCAACCTGCTGGCTATACTTATTCAGTCTATCGGTTTTTTCTTGGATGTGTTGATGTGTATGTGCGAGTAGTACAATGTCATCTGCATATTCCAGGTCTTCCATTGTAGAAAACGTTGTCCATCTAATTCCTCTTGGACTATCCTCTGTTGTCTGGCGCATCACCTAATCTATGACTGTCAAAAATAATGTTGTTGAAGAGGGGCATCCCTGTCATACTCCTGTTTTCACTTCGAAAGTTAGATTATTCAATCCAACACTGCATGTAAAGTTAGAATAGAGGCTTTTTATGATGGAAACAATGCAGCTGGGATTTCCATAAGCCCTCAGTATTTTCCATAGCATGTCCCTGTGTATGCTGTCAGAAGCCTTTTCAAAATCAACAAAGTTAATGTATAGCTGTCTCTGCCATTCTGAACACTGCTCTATAATGTTCCTGAGGGTGAATATATGATCTGCACATCTTCTTTCTAAAAACCGCTTGTTCTTTCCTCAGTTTATGGTCAATGCTGTTGAAATTCTCTGGATGATTATCCTGCCTAGCATTTTACTGGGAACTGAGAAGAGAGTAATTCCTCTCCAGTTGTTGCAGTCTGCAAGGTCGCCCTTCTTGGGCAGTTTGACAACTATTCATTTACTCCACTCTATTAGTGTTGTCTCAGTTTCCCAGACTTGTGCAAATAGTAGTTCTAATAGTTCTGCTGCTAGTTCAGGGTCTGCCTTGAATAACTCAGCATTTAGATTGTCGTGACCAGGCGCTTTTCAATTTTTTAACCCTTTGATAGCTGTGATGATTTCTTCTCTTCGTGGAATGTCTTTATTTACGTCTAGGTCACATTCAGTCTCAGGAAGATTCAGCTGAGTCTCTGGTGGTTCCTTATTCAGTGTCTCTCTGAAGTGCTATGCCCATCTTGTTTCCTGCCCCTGTGCTGTGGTGATGGGATTTCCTTGCTTGTCTTTTACTAACTTTATTTTGTTTGCACCTCGTTTTCCACTGATAGTTTTAGTTATTTTATAAAGTGTGCTTTATTCATTTCTCAGTGCTGCCTCTTCTGCCTGTCTTGCAAGGTCATCCAGAAATGTCCCTTTGTTAGCACGGGTTTGACGTTTTACTTCCTTGTCCAGCTGACTGTACTGTTCACTATATATTGCCTTTAACCCGAGAAACTTAGCTTCTGTTTTCTTTCTTTTCATTTTCTTTCTCTTCTCTATGGTGTTTAGTGTAGCTGGTGTTATCCAATCTTGGCTTTCTTTCCTGGAATCCCAAGCATGATTCGCTGCTTTCCTTGTATATTGTTGAGATGGTGTTGAGTTTCTGGTCGACATCATCGGTCTCTGTTCTTTCCTGGCTTTTGGCAATCTGATATCGTCTCTCTACGTCAACCACCAAAGCTTTTCTGGTGAGGGGGTTCTTAAGTTTCGTGATGTTATATCTTTTCTGTTTGACTGCAACTGGTCCAGCAGTTCTGAGTTTCACCTTCAGTCTTGCTACTACTAGGTGATGATCACTTCCCACATCTGCGCCTCTTCTTACTTTAACGTCTTGTAATGCATGTCTCATCTGCCATTGATCATTATGTGATCTATCTGGTTTCTGTCCACATGTGCACTTCTTTGTGTGGAAAAAGTGTTCCTCCAATGACCAGGCTGTTAATACTGCAGAAGCTTATTAATTTGTCCCCATTCTCATTTACTGTTCCACTGCCGCATTTCCCCATTACTCTTTTGTTATAAGTATTGTGTGTTCCAACTTTCGCATTGAGGTCTCCCATTAGTATAATAAGATCGTACCTGGGTACAGTTTCCATTTCCGTTTGTAGCTGTTGATAGAACTCATCCTTGACCTCCTCATCGCTGTCGTTTGTTGGTGCATAGCATTGTATAATTGTGGTGTTGGTGAATCTCCCTCTCAGTCTTGTCCTTATCAGTCTGTTGTTGATGGGTTTCCATTCCAGTGAAGACCTTTCCTTTCTTCAGTATAATGGTTACACCTTCGTTGTGCTGACCATCTTCTCTACCAGAGTAAAGTACTGTTTCCACTGTAGCTGTTTTTATTCTCCCCGTCCCGGTCCATCTGCTCTCACTTATTCCCAGGATATGTAATTTGAAGTTCCTCATCTCTGCTGCCATCTGTCTCAGCTTTCCTGCCTCATTCATAGTTCTGACGTTCCTTAATCCAATTCTAGTTTCGTGGTTAGCGGTCGGGGCATACGTTTTCATGCCAATGGCTTTCTTTCGGCTTTCACCACTGACAGTCATACGAGCCTGAGACTCCGGATGTCCGTCCCGCATCAAAGTTTTTCAATTTGTTGCCGTTTCCATAACATGTGTGATTTTTTCCAAAGACAGGGGTGTCGGCCCTGCGCTAAAACCCCCAACCTGGAGGACCAGGGTACCAGCTTTTGTCTGTCCCCTATCCACGCAAACCAGTCCAGCTTGGTTGAACCTACCAGGAGTAAAATTCCCTCTGGCATAGCTCTGGGGGTTGTCAGCGTACACAAGCTGCCATACCGCTACACGGTATAGGTACCATTGATGGCAGTTATTAATATTAATTAATATTATTATTATTGTTTTTTAAATATTATTTATTAATATTAAATAATAGAAAAAAAACAAGTGTTCGTTACAGCCCCTAGATTTATTAAAGGTAGTGGGGCCCCTGCAAAAGAAAATATAGTAAAAAAAAAACAGAAGAAAAAAGGGGGAGTGGAAGTAACTAATAAACTAACTGTGTGCAGATACCATTACCCTGCACGCACGAACGTGCTATCGTGCACGTGCCGTTGTTGTAGAGATCTATGCGTTATATCTCCGTTGCTTTTTTCGCGGGGCCCATGTAAGCTTGCGGTCCTAGGCCCCTGTCTAGTGGACCTAATGAATAATCCGGCGCTGTTTATTCTTTAGAAAAAAAATCATGTGCAAGTAAATGGGTAGGTGTTCTAAAAGGTAAAAAAAGGTAAAATACTTGACCGATAAGAATTGATTGATGATGTCATGTAAATAAGAATGATAATAATTTGTCACACTAGAAGGTCAAGGTAGTTCCATAGCAGATAACGTCGTTGGGAATAGAAGTGTTAGAGACGTGGTCAAGATTTGTTAATGAGGTGTCGTTGAGTGCATTCCTCACTGCATTTGCCTTCCTTAGCGAAGAGTAGAGTCAAATACCCATTTAAAGCTGGGTAGACTGGAGCGTGACGATACTATGTTTTGAACCAGGAATGCGGTAACTTTGCCTCCTCAAGGATTGTGCTTTAACCACTCAGCCACAAGAAAGCTCACTAGAAAGTAAGGTGGTGAAGTACTTAACCGTGAATAATGGATTTCTGATAATTAACCTATCATCATCTCAACCCGTAACCCGTCATGGGTCGTAGGGGTGCAATGGTGGAAGCATCAGCAGACAGGGTCCTCCACTTCTCTCTATCCTCAGCAATGCGTACAAGTGTGGAAAAACCGTGCCTGCCCATTCTTTGATGTTATCAGCCCAGGATTTTCTTTGCCTTCCTCTTCTCCGTTTACCTTCGACTGTTCCCTGGAGGATCGTTTTCGAAAGGGAGTCATGACGAGTTACATGCCCAAACCAGGCAAGCTTTCGACGTTTCACTACTGACAAAAGTGATTCTTGGTGGCCTGCATAGGTGTTTATTTTCTCTCTAACATAGATATTTGTTTTGTGCTCTTTATAGCAAATGCGCAAAATTCTTCTATAACATTTATACTCGAAAGCCTGAATCCTTCGCTCTGTATCTGCAGTGATTGTCCAGCCCTCACACCCATACAAGAGAATAGATAATACAAGTGATTAACCTATACATGATGCTAAAAGGCAAAGGTAGTTCCAATAGCACATACTGCCGTAGAGGAGTAAAGTGTTAGACACTTCACTATACTAGGTCCAGCTTTATGAGACCGGGTGACAAGTTCCCAACCTCGCTGCCTTTTTCCTTCCCTAACTAACGAGGAGAATCAGGTATCCATTTACAGCTGGTTAGACCGGAGCGTGACGCCGTCGGTAGCTTTGTCGCGACAGGCCAGCGCACGAACTACTCTGTCAACTGGACACTGTTTGCTAATCGCTAGAATGTAAAGGGGTAAAATATGTAACAACGGGGAATTAATTTCTCATTATTAGATAAATAACTTATAAATGTGTTTGGACGTTGAAAGGTAAAGGGATAAATTACTTAAACACGAAGAATTGATCTTTGATCATCAGATTTACTTCCAACTGCAAGTAGTTCTATCCACGGTGGGGGCTAACAAAAACAGGTCCTGTATGTCATGCAAGGACAAAGGACAAATAAATGCCCTATGTCGTGACAGCTGAACTAAGTGCATAAAATAACAAATAAGAAAATAAACACAGGCTTTTAATGCACTAAAAACCCAAAAATAATTTTCAACGAGTTTATAGCTTGCAGTAAAAAAATGTAACATTGAATTGACATTTTTTTATTTTTTATTTTCTTCTTTTTAGTGTTAGACAAATTACGACGTACTAAAACATAAACAATATTTTCTCTTATTGTAAATCTGGTCTAAATTTCTTAAGCGATGCATTTCTTTTAGAGCGTCAGTATTATATGGCTTTTTGCCTGTTAATTTAGTGCAATCAATTTCTTCAATTTGTAAATTAGGCGATAATTGGGTCACAACATGACCGCTGTACGCCGATTTGCCGAAAGTTCACGCATTCGTCAAGTATCAACATGTCTCTCAAGAGAGACAATCTTGTTGGAAAGAATACACCTAGACTATTTGCAGTTATCACACATTTCTGTGCCGAAACAATACAAACCATTATTAATTTTAATTTTATTCATTTTATAATTTTTACAACTGATTATTGTATTGTCACGGGGAATACACAACTATGCCAAGTTTCAGAGCTATTGCTCATTTGGAAGGGATTGAAAAATTGATCGCAAGATTTGAAGGTGACAAGAGAGTGACATACATTGCAAGTTAAAGAAAAGCGTGTAAAAAAAAAACAGTAAATCTTCCCGCCAGGAAATAAGGGGAGCTAATTACGTTGTGGTCTTTGTGCTGCATGACCTGCCCTTACGATGGCTCTAAAGTTCCCTGTGTTCATGTCATTCATATTTATTTTGCTTCAGAAGTGTGGAAGAAGTGGCACGGAATCATAGAAGCTTCATCTATGATGAGTAATGAGGCGTCACTTGCTATATATATATATATATATGGTGGAGACACTTATCTTCATACTTACCCGAACTGCGACACATAAATGATGGAAAATTCCAGAAATTTTTTATTACCGAAACGCAGTAAGAGGCAGGTATATTTAGCACACACACAAAAAAAAAAAAAAAAAAAAAAATTCGGCGGCATAAAGAATAATGGGAAGAAAATCCGCGTCTTTTTCAACAGGAGTGATAATGGGTTCCCCAGCCGGAAAAGCACCATAACAATATTGCTACTGTGGTGGGGAAAACATAGAGAGCAAAAATGACGAATGTTTAAGAGTATCCTTTTTATGGGGAATGATACAATCCGCAAATGAAAACTATTGTAATTCTGGTAAGTCCCAGTCAGGTATGAAATGTCTACAAAGTTATCAGTGGAGTTTTCTTTTTTTCGTGGAATAGCTCAAAGGAGAGATTGCGGACAGTTAAGATTGTGAGATGGTTAAGATTGTGAGAATGTAACGATTGTGAGATGGTTAAGGTTGTGAGATGGTGTAAGATTGTGAGATGGTGTAAGATTGTGAGATGGTGTAAGATTGTGAGAATGTAACGATTGTGAGATGGTTAAGATTGTGAGATGGTTAAGAGTGTGAGATGGTGTAAGATTGTGAGATGGTGTAAGATTGTGAGATTGGTAAGATTGTGAGACAGTTAAGATTGTGAGATGGTGTAAGATTGTGAGATGGTGTAAGGTTGTGAGATAGTGTAAGATTGTGAGATGGTGTAAGATTGTCAGATGGTGTAAGATTGTGAGATGGTGTAAGATTGTGAGACAGTTAAGATTGTGAGATGGTGTAAGATTGTGAGACAGTTAAGATTGTGAGATGGGTAAGATTGTGAGACAGTTAAGATTGTGAGATGGTGTAAGATTGTGAGATGGGTAAGATTGTGAGACAGTTAAGATTGTGAGATTTTGTAAGATTGTGAGATGGTGTAAGATTGTGAGATGGTGTAAGATTGTGAGATGGTGTAAGATTGTGAGATGGTGTAAGATTGTGAGATGGTGTAAGATTGTGAGATGGTTAAGATTGTGAGATGGTGTAAGATTGTGAGATGGTTTAACAAGACATCATCATCATCATCTTCATTTTCCGTTTTCGCTCCCAATGGAGTATGGGTCCACTACGACAGCTAATCCCCTTGTCAGAAGCTGCCCCAAGCATTCACAAACTTTTGCAACGGTTGTTTCTATAGCAATTAGGTCAATGTGATGAGGTTGCCAGCAGCATGCGCAACCTAATACTAGACGCCTTGTACGACATGCCCGAGGGAGCTATAGTCCTATATCTGTCTTTGTCTCATCAGATATCCCCGGGAACCACAGGGATAAACCAGATATGAAGGCAGTCATTAAGACATAACTGACGATATACAAATTTTAATTGTAAGGTAATAACGGACCGCACACAAAAAGAAAAACACTGTTGCACACCTGAATTTACATATACACATATGCAATAACATACAACCACACATAGCACTATCTTTCACACCTCCCCTTTTTTGGTCCTTCTGTTTTTCTTAAAATTTTAATAAAAAAAGAAATAAAAAAAAGAAGACATAACCTGTAATATCTGTTTATGAAAAACATATGCAACAATTGGACATTTTCATTTACGCTACATACTGGGAGTGACCATGTGGGATAATGCCACAAGTAAATAACTGTAGACGAACATAGAAAAAAAAAAGAGGCAAGGATCCCGTTACATTGAGGCATATTGGGAATTTGGTGTTAGGCGCATATTTTCTTGGCCATCGGCACGCTAGGGGTGATGTGGTCAGCATCACGCCGGCAGCCTTAACCTTCCCAGAGTTGCTCTGGTACCCAATTCATGTGGCTGGAGCCGTTTGCAGTCTAAAAAATCCCAACTCAACTGGTGATCGAACCATGGGCCACCGAGCTAGGAAGCCAATGCACTAACCACTCGCTACCGCGGCTCCCAGCTGAAGAACATACTGTCTACAAAAATAGACACTATACATCCTTATCCTATCAGGATTTGAAGAGGATATTTTCATTTGTCAGTTTAAAAAAAAAAGAAAAATTAGAATGCAAGATATATAAACGTGAGCGTGTTTTGTAAGAATAGTGAAATATTACACGAGATTTGAACACAAAACTTTCTTACAGCGACAGATACCTTTAACCAAGATCTGCCTTAGGCTAAATTAACCGATTTGACCCAATCGGGCCCCGCACCTGAAGGGGGCCTCGAACTCTAGTTCATACCTCCAACTAAAAAAAAAACCAAATAATTATGTCTTTTAAAAAGATTTATATGAAAATACACGTCTTGTTTTAAAGTTCTTTGTAGAAAAAAATTGTCTGACAGGTAAGTAAATTTAAATGGTATACAGAAATTTCACATTCGGGACTTAGCTCTCGTAGTTACCGAGTTTGTAAAGTTTGCAGATTAAGATAGTCATATTGTGACCGTGAGTGTGATGATGGTGTGTATAGTGGGTTCGTTTCACTGCCCTAAACAGTAGGTAGTTGTGGATGATGATGTTAAGTACTCTAAACAATCTCGACGATTACAACATCATTTGTGACAAACAGATGACTGGTGGTTTAACATCTGATGAACATACCTCACGCTAACAGCGGGGCATCGAAATGTGAAGTTCTATTTACAAGTATGAACAGCAACAGTTGAAATATGATATTATGCCCAACCTTCTCTTGAGGTTGGCAACTTTGTACAGCAAAAATTTCATAGGCAAAATTCTCTACGTCGCCCTCTTTCACTCCCCATATTCTCTATCTTCGCTGACACTGCTTCTGAAATTACTACTGTCTCTAGTGTCAAGGTGGTTATAACTTGAGAACCACTGTTGTCATTTTAAAACTTCTTGTCATCGCAGTTATCTCAATAAACGCTGTTCCTACTTTGGTTCTCCTGCATCTCTGTTATACTTCTATCTCCTTGATACGGAAAAAATGTCTAGTGAACCTACTTGATGTATCTTGGTCAAGACTGGCCTAAACCTCCAGGGATGGCTATTTCTATCAATGTCTACTGTTTCACACTTCTCATGGCTAGCTACTGTTTTTTGTTTCTTCTCATTATTCTAAAAACAGTTTATGTACTTGGCTTGACTTGAAATACCTGGTCGTCTGGTTGGCTTGAAAGTCAACATAATTCTTGAACTGGCGATATTGTCTCTCTTGTCCACTGAATAATATAATGTATGTACTATCATTTACAAACAGTAGTGTTCTGATCGACTTGGAGGCTAGACAACTAGTTTAATCTTTCTGTTAACACAGAATCAACTACTCGGTAGCATATTGTCCGAATGTACCCCCAAACTGCACTCACCCAAAAAAAAAAAAAAATCTTTAATACAAGCAAACTTGTTTTATTTATTTATTTTTAAAAAATAAACCTTTATTGGGTTCTGATTTTGATCAACATTATCGTTATTGTTTACAAAACCTTTAATATTAACATGAGAGAGGGAACTAAAGAGATGTGGTTTGTGAAGGTGATCAACAGTATCGATGAAGGCGGGAGTGGTCAATAGAGGTGATGATTCTAAATGTGCAGTGATTTTATTTACAGGAGACAATAAAAATAAGGGTGGTTGATGCTGTCATAAAATTAACAAGTGATACAACGTAAAAATATCTCCAAAGGATAAAATGTAAGGATAAAAACATAATGCGTAAGCTGCTGATAGTACATGATCGCCCTGACCGCGGGTCATCACCCTCCATAAAAATTGACTTGCTAGACGGGAAATCAAAACGGTTACCATTTGAACGGGATGAGAACGGCGGATCAAAAGGAAAAAAAATATGACTGAAAAAATTGCGTGAGACTAGCAAGGTTAAGGAGACGCAATTGGGGGGGGGGGGGGGGGATGAATAATGAGTTAGGGGGGGAAAAAAAACGGGAGGGGGAGAAAAAAAAAGTCACGTTTCCCAAGTTGACATAAAGTAAGGAACTCGACAGAAGGGACCTTGGATATGATACGCCACAGTCATTTATTGGACGCTTTTGCGATACCAAGCCTTTTATTTGAATTCAGCGGCAAACGCAGATGCTTGAAATATTACAAAATTTAAAAAGTAACTTTTTCTTAATATTAATGTTAGGAATATAAAAAATTAGCTGGCCGGATGGCCCATTCTGAGCAGTGAAATAATATGCTTTTATTTATACAGACGGATAGCTAATAATGAAGATAATGACAAAAGACAGTGTTGTTCACATCAGCGAAAGACTGCATTGAATCTAACATGACACTATTTGCACAAAAAATCGCGACCTGGAGACGCAAGTGGTCAATTCTAGTTAGAATGAAAGAGAAGGGACATTGGTGGAAGCTGTGGCTAAAAATAACTTTACAGACAAAAAGTGTAGAGGGGACGAATAGGTTGGTTCAAAAAACAAGTACGTTTTTTTGTGAAAAACGCAAGTAGAGACGGACGGACTAACAGATAAAAATCCATACTTGACTGAAGCATGACTGAAATGACTTTAGTGTAGGAAATTTGAATTTAAAAAAACCAAGGCATTGATTGGCCACAGACAATCATATTATCGGCGCTCAGACGCGCATTTGGGGCCATTCCTCAATAGTTGTCCAGTGATAGACACAGTAAATTTCAAGTGTGGTGATTTCCAAATGAAATAAATTGAAATAAGTTCAGGGACGCCATACTATAGCCAGCAGCTCAGCTGAGTTTTGCTAGCATTTCTGTGTTCTTTATTCATAATCTGGTAAGATTGAAATTATTTCTTTGTATATTTTGAATATTGTTTAATGTTTCGAGTGATTTGATACTGCCATATCGAAATCTAGCCTTACAAACAAGTAAGGATTTGCTCTAGACCCCCCGCCCTAGTTCAGGGTCTAGGGACAAACAATATATATATACTCCAGCAATGATTAGGAAGGACAGATCAAGTGTTGAGATCAGTGGAACATATCACCTATCATATCCTAGGGCAAGAAGCTAATAAACATATTTCTGAATATGTAGTCTGGGAGAACTTATCCTATGGGAAACCAACTTGGTAAGATGTGTTGTATGGTCAGAGAGATCTGACCCTGTCTAAATGGTGTTATTGTAAATTGTTACGTGTAGAAGTGGCTCCTTAGGTAAGGTTCTGAACCCAAACCAATACTTTATTTCAGAGCTGTGAGTTTTTATGTTGACACCAAAAGGTGGTGTCAAATGCTGGGTAGATAATTGACAGTGAGGACCCGTGCAGTGTCGCATCTCGGCAGAACAGCCTTGTATTGCCCCCAAGCCCGGAGAGGTGGGGCCACCCGATATATTGCCCCCAAGCACGGAGAGGTGGGCCACCAGATTCCAGCACCAGCGCTACTTCTTCAAAGTTACGTAAGCAGGCTGGTCTGCTGGATTTACACCAACTTCATAGACATAACACCCAAAGTGAATTCCTACTAAAACATCCCATTTACTTCCATCATTAATGGACAATGTTTGGTAAACTTAGACAGGGAGGGATGAAGCCACCCCAACAGCACATCTATTCATCGTTCTCCCAGGGAAAATAAAAATTATAAACTGTAGAAATACTAACTAATCTTAAAATTTGTATACGTACACACATTTTATTTATCATGTCATTTATTCACGCCATTCACTCATAAATTCCAAAATCTTTTCATATGTTCTGGCCAAATAAAACCTTGGTTCAGAACAAATAAATTTAAAAAAAAGATTTACTTTCTAAAATTTCACCAGCTGGATTTAGTTCATTGTGTTCTAAATTTTATTGATAATATATTATTTAATATCTGTGTGTGTGTGTGTTTGTATATGTCAATACAACACATTACATTCAGTACCCTAGATTATAACGTAGCCACATTCATTAGGAAAAGAGATAGGTGTGAGGTCGTAGTGGTAGCAAGAAAGGCCTTCTGACAGTTAGTTTTATTAAAATGTTCCAGTAGTCATCTACTTGGGAGGATAGTTACTGTTTGTGCTGTTGGGGTGGCCTCATCACACCTGTCTATATTGACTACACAGTGTCCAGAAAATGGTGGGAATTTTTATGGGGTATTGGTAACTAAACTGCGTTGGTGAATGTCCAGCAGACCAGAGGCTCACTCATCTGGTAGTTGTAGCTCTGGTGCTGAAATAAGGTGGTCCCACCTCTCCGTGCTGGCGGGCAATAATGGTGGTCTCTGTCACAAGTACTGCACAGATACACTCGAGTAAAGTCACCAACTGAATAGACACTGCTTGGTTGACAACAGAAACTCGCAGCTCTGCAATCAAAGTATGGGCCATGTGTCAAAATCTATTCTCTACCCACGTCTGGACACAACACTGACACAACAACCACATCATACAGACAGGTCAGATCTCTCTGACCAAACAGCACATTTACCATGGTGGTTTTACATCAGATAGATCCTCCCAGACTATAGGTTCTGAAAAATATTTATTAGTTGTCTGCCCTAAAAGAGGATAGGTAATATGTTTCATTATTCTCAACACTTGATCTGTCTTGCATAATCCCTGCTGGAGTTTATGTATATTGTTGGTCCCTAGACCCTGACTAGGGCGGGGGGTCTAGAGCAAATCCCTACTTGTTTGTAAGGCTAGATTTCGATATGGCAGTATCAAATCACTCGAACATGAAACAATATTCAAAATATATAAAGAAATAATTTCAATCTTACCAGATTATGAATAAATAACACAGAATTGCTAGCAAAACTCAGCTGAGCTGCTGGCTATAGTATGGCGTCCCTAAATTTATTACACTTTCTTTCATATGGAAATCACCACACTTTAAAATCTGTGTCTATCACTGAACAACTATTGAAGAATGGCCCCACTTTCGCGTCTGAGCGCTAATGATATGATTGTCTGTGGCCAATCACTGCCTAGGTTTATTTTAATTTCAAATTCCTACACTAAAGTCATTTCAGTCATGCTTCAGTCAAGTATGGATGGTTATCTGTTAGTCTGTCCGTCTCTACTTGTGTTTCTACAAAATGTACTTGATTTTTGAACCAACCTTTCTCTCCCCTCCAAAATTTTGTCGTTAAAAGTTATTTTTAGACACAGCCACCACAATATCCCCTCTCTTCTATACCAAGTAGATTTGAACACCTGCGACTCGAGGTCGTGTTTTTTTGTGCAATTAGCGACACTTTTAGATTCAATACAGTCTGTCTATGTGAACAACACTGTCTTTTGTCATTATCTTCAATATTATCTATCCGTTTGTAAAATTAAGACCATATTAGTTCACTGCTCAGAATGGGCCATCCGGCCAGCTAATTTTTATATTCCTAACATTAATATTAAGAAAAATTTACTTTTTACTTTTTGTAATATTCCAAACATCTGCGTTTTAGCCGCTGAATTCAAATCAAGGGCTTGGTATTGCAAAAGCGTCCAATAAATGACTGTGGCGTAACATATCTATGGTCCCTTCTGTCGAGTTGCTTACTTTTTATGTCAACTTGGGAAACGTGACTTTTCTCCGTTTCCCCCCTGTCTAGCAAGTCAATTTTTATGGAGGGTGATGACCCGCGGTCTAGGCGATCATGTACTATTCGCAGCCTACGCATTATGTTTTTATCCTTAAATGTTATCTTTGGAGATATTTTACCGTTGTATCTCTGTCCCTTTCACTACACTTTCCCGTGCGTGCAATTTCTACCGCGTAGTTAACTCACTAAAACTTATCGCTTAATCCCTCAAGGGCCGTAAAATTGAGAAGTCGCCCTTTGACAATCAGTCTTTACCACCCCTTAAGTTGACTGTTAGTTTTGGTATGCAAATTTACGAAAGCGTAATTACTGACCCACGAATTCCCTATGTACAAAATCCCCCCCTGTTTTCAGAAGGGCGTGATGATAGATTTATCACCCTTTTCATACAAATCAACAAGTTGTATAATTTGTCCCCCTTCACTATAAATCATAAACACGTTTACTTTTTTTTCATTCAGTAGTCTTTAGCTGCCCAACGTGGACTAATCTCCAACAAAGAAATGTCGTTTCCCCTGTCCTGTGCCATCAGCTCCAGGTTTTTCATTGTCATTCTCATAATGATTACACTGGCTAACAAAAAAAAATTTTTTTTTTCTTTCTCTAACATTTCTATGTTTTTCTGGTCAATTTTAATGCGCTGTTTTTAAATCTGCAAACCGTTTTTCTCTATCAGGTCGGGATCTCTAGAAATACGCAGTTGAAGTTTTTTAACAACGCATACAGTATTACAACATCATTCGTACAAGTATAACAGTTATGTAGGCTTGAATTTCTTTGCAGTCGACTTTCGTCGGTGAATGGCATGTGGTACATCGCGATGAAGCATCCAACAATAATCAGCAAGCATTGTCACACTCCACCGTCCTTGATAACGTGACTCCATTACGGCGATATCTTGATGGAATCGTTCTCCATGTTCATTGCTGACTTCGCCAAGGTTGTCAGGGAAAAAGTCAAGATGCGAATCGAGCAAATGGATTTTGAGGGACATGTTACAGCCCATAATTCTGTATGCATCTATGCACTGCTTAACAATATGCACATAGTCGACAGATTTGTGATTTCTCAGAAAGTTATCGACGATCGATTTGAATGCCATCCATGCGCGAAGTTCACTACCATGTAACAAGTTCTCGAATTGTTTGTCTGCAATAACTTTCCTAATCTGAGGTCCTACAAAGATACCTTCCTTTATCTTTGCATCGCTAACTTGCGGAAACTTTTCTCGAAGATAAGTGAAAGCTTTGCTCGTTTTATCTAACGCTTTTACGAAATTCTTCATGAGCCCCAACTTTATATGTAACAGTGGTAAATGATGCTGTCTTTGTTAACTAATGGCTCGTGTGTTACATTTTTATGCCTGAGCTGCATACGATCCCTGATAGGCCACACCTTTCTTGCATAATGTTCCTGTCTGTTGCGGCTGTTCCATTCACGTAGGAAGCAACAAAATTTAGTTTCCCCAGTCTGCATGCCCGTGAGAATTGCAATGACCTTTAGGTCTCCACAAATCCACCATTGTTAGTCATTGTACTTTATATTTGCCAAAAGTATAGCCATATTGTCATAAGTTTCTTTCATATGAACAGAGTAGGCGACTGGAATTGATGAAAATAAATTTCCGCTATGCAATAACATGGCTTTTAGACTAGTCTTGGAAGAGGCGATGAAAAGTCGCCATTCGTTGACTATGTGCCATCTATGACGAGGGTGCACCATTAGACCGTTTACATCTTTGCAATAGAAAATGTCATCATCCATCTTAAAGTATCGAACCACGGTTCTCTGTGTCTATGACGAAATTTTTTTTAGAAATAGGAGTTAGGAGTATTGGGCGCTAAAAGATTCCATTCTTTGAGTCGCGAACCGAGTAATTCCGCTTGTCCTTTGGTAAGAGCGAGCTCACGTATTAGATCTGAAAGTTCTGAATGGTTAATTAAGTGAACACCATCATTCACCGGTATATAATCCGAGTCAGAATTAGTTTCTAAAGCAGGTAAACTATCACTTTCTGATGGTTCATTCATGTCCAACGGATATTGTTCTGGTGGAACTGGGATCGGACACGTGATTGGATCATGAGGCACTGGTTTCGAAACCGATTCAATATTTGGATAAACCACAGACTTTCTAGTTTTTTAAAGTGAAACTATGGATATTTGTCAAGCAGAAGTAACAATCAGTAGCGTGATTTGTCGGTTCACGCCATATTACTGGCACTCCAAAAGGCATCGACTTATGCTTCGGCGATTTTCGTAACCAACCTGCCAATGTATTTGCACAAGTCGAACAAACTGCATTTGGCTTCCAAGATTTATTTGCGTCATCAACTTTCGAATCGAAATAAAGTTCATATGCTTTCTTTAGTAATGGTGTAAAGTTTTTCTGGTGAACACGATCGGTAAAATATCCGCACACGTAACAGAACAGATCAGCCGAATTTCTACAACTTCTCGAAGCCATATTTCGCTCAGAATTATTTCAAAATACAGTAACTATTTGAAAAATAGCGTAACATATGTCATGCATCTTTTAGCAGTATAAAAAGTAAAATTATTTTGCATTTAATTAATTTTTAATAAGTTATATAGTAAAAATGAAACGGAGCAAATAACTGTTTCCCAAAAATATATTTATTCACAAATATCTTAAGAACCCGATGTGATAGAGATAAACGGATTTCAGATTTGAAATCAGCGCAAGAAACTGACCTAAGAACACGTATTCTTATATAAGAAAGAAAAATGTTGTTTGTCAGTGTTATTTGCCTCAAGCTCTCTTCTCCGTGTGTTCTTCGGTCTGTATCTACATCTCGTGACCTGGAGATGCTATCAAAACGTTTCCCCAATGTGTGTCCAACCCACTAGTGACAAGTGGCATCCATATCATACTCCAGTTCTTACCTCAAACATTCTTCACGTTGTCCTTCATGAAGAATTCTTCAATTTGTTATTTATTTTTATTTTTGCTCTACGCATCTACTGACAATTTCAGCCACTATTCTAGTCAGGTAGAAGAAGCTTCCCAAAATTAAAATTAATTAAATATTATCTGAGGTCAAATATGCTCCAAGATACACTCAGCCGCCTGGCAGTAGTGTCCACAGAGTTTTATGAAGTTCAAAACTTAGATTCAACGTCATTTTGAAAAAAAAATCGCTAAACAGCCAGCAAGAAATGTCTTGTTTCGTTTTAACACGTTTAAAAAAAAAAAGAACAAAAATAACCTAGCTAATTAAATATAGATGCTTTTTTAAAATTTTTAGTTCAGTTTAATAGTATATATTCGTGGTACCTAATCTGGAGGAAAAAATGACAAGTACTGGGGCCCCAGCAACTTGGTCCAAATCGGGCTCTATGAAGGCTAAGGCCGGCCCTGTCTTTAACCTGCGTTTCTACCACTGAGTCTTCATCATACCCCAATAAAACTACGTATGTTCAATTAACAGAGAAAAATAAACGAAGGTCTTTGTAGAGGAGAGAATGGTGAATGAATTGATAACTCTATTTAAACAAAAAAATTAAAATCAATAAGACACATATTAATAAACGAAAAACAAAGCAGAGAATCCATTCAAATACTTGATTAAGTGTACTTGATACTTCTTTGAACAATATTAAAAGATTAACAGGGAACTTCTTCGTTTTAAATAACTTACTTACTTAGTCGTTCCCCTTCTACATAAGTGTTTTAAATAACAATAAATGCAATTCATATATTACGTATTAATAACCAACATAAAGCAAATAGTAATATTTCTATTTTAAACTCCGCAAGAACTTTATAGTAAAATAAACGCAGTAAAAACTTATTTTTTGCATATTAATTCAAATAAAACAACATTTACACAGTTAGCGACATTTTGAACAAAAAATGAATACAAGAAATTTTGAACTTACTTGAAAAGTAAGGTTCTTTAGTTCTCCCACCCTGTCCGATACTCGTCTTAAAAGTTTATATTGGATCTGTTTTTACAATGCTTAAGTTGTACTTCTAGATACTTTATAGTCGCTTCTCTGCGGTCCCTTACCTAATATTTTAAAACACCAACTTCTACCCCCGAGTTCTAGCGTAGTAAACCATAACGCTTGCTTTTAAAGGAGATTTGAAACCACACCATTGCGGCGGGAGGAACCTGGATTTCCCACGGGCTGCACGAGAACGGATTTATTCAGGGCTAGAATTGCGAGGGTGTCAGGATGACTCCGTTATGGGTGTGGGTAGATAAATGTTGGTCCGTGGAGTGAAAAAAAAAAAATGGTTGGCGTTCTTTTAAATGCAGGAGGCAATATAACAAAAACGTAGATAAATATAACGTACAAATAACAAGGCTTCTTTTCGTTTTCCTTCCTTATAGAGTTTAAAGCCACAACTGCTGTAAGCCCCTTGTCTTACATGAAGCCTGCATCACTGGTTTGATATCCTAAGGAAGAGGTGGTTTGTGTAACAATTGGTTTTATGTGATGAGACTGCCAGACCCATGTTTACAAGAGTGCTAGATGAGTTAAACGGTTAGAGCGCTTTCTTCTCTCTCCCCCGAGAGTTACCGGGTTAACCTGGTAGCGTCAAGCTCCAGCCTAACCAACTGACTATCTTTCACACTGCCCCCTATTCGGTCATTTTTTTCTTCAAATTTTAATAACAAGATAAAGAACACACAACCTGTACTACGTGCATGGGCACCTAACTCTTCTATTATGGGAGGTAAAGGCAACAAGGAAAAGAACTGGTCACCCTGCATCATATACAAGATGTAACTAGTATGGTGAAGTCTCTAACACTTCATTCCCTTATGGTAGTATCAATTATGGAACTCTCTGGGTTTTCACCTGATGGACATGCCTGGGAGGAGAAGTAGTGGTATTCTGTTTACCCCTCCCCCACAGACCGTCCGGACAGCAGGGGTAGGTGGAAATAAAAGGAGGGACAGAAGAAGAACAAACTGGAATGGAAGATTTTTGGTAGATACTTTCTTCGTCAAGCACCGTCTGACGTCAGACGTCAACTTGAATGTGATTACAGAAATCAGTGGCCATCCTAAGTCATTGACATCTCACTGAGTTTCTCCTATACGATCGTATGGTTTTTTCTGTTTCTCATATGTTCTGGATTGCTTTGTTCTTACATCAGGAATAAGCTTTCTTTATGCAGTGACCTCTTTCAGGACATCCTCGTTACGTTTATTCATCTGTCCAATGTATTTTTTAACATTCTTCTGTAAAACCACATCCCTGTGGTCTGTTGTGATGATCCTATTTGTTGACTAATTGTCCATGACTAACTTCAGTATGTCAGGAATAGTTCTACATAACACTGAAGAACTTTATGTCTTACTTCTATTGACAAAGAATTGTGGCATAAAATATTTTTCTTTCGCTGGATGGCTGCTTTTGCCTGATCTATTCTACTCTTTATTTCTGAAGACGTTATTAATGTGCCTATGTATTTGAATCTATTGACTTGACATTGTGTTAAAACTGTTCTATTGACTTTAATAGTGCACCACCATTATCAGAGCCACATGTACAAAGTTTTTCCTTTCTTGTGTGTGCGAATTATATATATATATATATATATATATATATATATATATATATATATATATATATATATATATATAATAGTAGGTGCCTTTATCAAATTACAAAACAACTATGTCACCAGCCTACTGCTATGGAAACACCTGTTAAAGGTAAATTAGGGAATTCAATACCAACAGAAAAAGAACAAATGAAGAGATGGGCTGAGCACTTCATGGAGGTGCTAGACAGACCACCACCAACAGTAACACCTGATTTGAATAATTAAACATCCACAACCACCTTGCCAATAACTTGCGATGAATTCACGCTGGACGAGATCAAACAAGCCGTTAAAAGATTAAAAAATTTTAAAAAGAAAGATGCTGGAGTTGACGAAATTTCAGGGGAAATGATTAAAGCAGTTAATGACAACAACCTCTTGAGAATTTTAGATATTATAAATGAAGTATGGAGAGAAGAACAACCACCACAACAATGGAAAGACAGTATTATTGTAAAGTTACCGAAGAAAGGTGATCTATCAGACTGTAATAACTGGCGTGGTATATCTCTATTATCAGTACCTGGAAAATTATTATGTTGCATGATGTTAGAAAGACTCAAATTGCATGCTGACGAAAAGATCAGAGAAGAACAAGCGGGTTTCAGGCCGAAACGATCATGTATTGATCAAATATTCACACTAAGAACAATTATAGAAGAATCAGTGGAAAGGCAATCGCCACTTATTATCACCTTCGTCGATTTTCAAAAAAGCCTTTGATAGTCTACACCGCCCATCATTGTGGAAGATACTTACAATCTATGGTTTTCCAACAAAATATGTGATATAATCAAAGCGCTATATGACAATGCAAGATGTTGTGTTAGAACAAATAAAGGGAATACAGAATGGTTTACAGTAGAAACAGGGGTGAAACAAGGCTGTATTATGTCACCACTACTTTTTGGAATAGCTATTGATTGGGTTATGAGAAACTATACCCACAATGAACAATTAGGTATAAAATGGACAAATGGAAAATTCCTGGGGGACCTGGATTTCGCAGATGATGTAGCATTCTTAAGTTCAACACCCAGACAATCCCAAGAAGCAGTAAATAATTTGTGTCATCTCTCGGTTAAAATAGGTCTCCAAATAAATGCCTCTAAAACTAAAGCTATGAACTTTTCTAACGAGACCTTTGATATCATCTTGAACGGGGAAAAACTACAGAAAGTTGAAAGTTTCAATTATTTAGGCAGTAAAATGACTCAGGATGGTGACACAACAAGAGAAATCCATACTAGAATTGCTTTGGCAGCTAGCGCCTTCAATAGATTATCTAACATTTGGAAATTACGATCATTGAATAGACTTACCAAGCTTCGTCTGTTTAATTCAAATGTTATGTCAGTGTTAACATACGGCTGTGAGAGTTGGAAAATAACAAAATCATTGGAGAACAAGCTGAATACATTCGAGAACAAATGTCTTAGAAAACTCATGAACATCAGTTGGAAAGAATTCAAGACTAATCGACAAATAAGAGAAGACTCTAGACAGAAATATGTCTCCGACTATATAAGGAAAAGACGATGGTCATATATCGGTCATGTCCTACGAATGCAAAACAACAGAATACCACTACAGGCGCTCACTTGGGTTCCTGAGGGTAAGAGGGAAAAAAGGAAGACCAAAAGAAACACTCAGAAGAACAATAATAAGAGAAGGAAGAACGTTGGGCCTAAATAATGTGCAAGAGCTAAGAGGAGTGGCGTCACAACGAACAACCTGGAGAGCACTGGTTTCTGCCTTATGCGCCGTGTTTGGTGCTTAAAGAATTTATTATTATTATTATTATTATTATATATATATATATATATATATATATATATTATATATATATATATATAATATATATATATATATATATATATATATATATATATGCGTGTGTGTGTGTGTTTGTGTGTGTGAAATTTTATGTGCTGAAAGACCCAAAAAAGGGGGGGGGGGGGGGGGCTGGCGAACGTTACTAAGAAAAGATAGGGTGCTTTCTTATGCAGTTCACGAATATATCTTAGCAACCAGCACGAGAGTTTTATTTGGGAATGTGGAAAAAGTACCTTTGATCTCGTGGATACCACGTTCGGTAGGGGAGGTCTAGTCCGAAATCACCCTAGTTAAAAATTTCCCCCCCCCCCCTCTCCTTCCTTGCAGTCGCCACAGTATCTACCATATTATTCGCTGGGATCTACCGGTAGTGCCGGATCGACTGGTTGCAGACCCCTGCTCTAAGTGATATAAGAGTAACACATGAAAAGGTCACGAGTTTTATTTTATTTATTATTATTTTATTATTTTTAATTTTTTTAATTTTTTTTTGGGGGGGGGGGGGGGGGAAGGGTTAGACTCGTTTTGTCTAGGCGCACTCAGTTCAATCTAGACACAAGGTCAATCGGTCATATTAGAGCACATGTCTAAATATAAAAGACCCAGTGTTCTAAGATACTTTTCACTATCAAATGCAGAAGGAAGTGGTAGGTAGATATTCCAGGCCACCAAAAGAATTAAAAAAATGATATATGAAACTGGTCCTCAATAAACTCCGGACCACCATCGCAGTTTGTTCTCTTTTAAGCAACTGTTGCAGGCGTTTAATCTGTTCTTGAGTTTCAGCATCAATTTGTTTTACATGATGAGGTCACCAATCTATTTCACAACAATCCCCCATCAGTCTCCACCTCTGACATGCCTAGCGCGCCCCATACACAGAGTAGTAAGAGCGTGGGTCTCTCACGGCATGGGTGCCGGGTTAGATTCATGGTAAAGACACTCCATTCTACCCAGCTATAAGTAGGTACCTGACTTTTCTCTTGAGTTAGGGAAGGAATAGGCAGAGAGGAAGGGAACTTCTCGATACTGCACTTAGTATAGTCAGCTCTCTAACACTTCACTTCCATATGGCAGTATCGGTTATGGGACTACCTTTATCGGTTATGACATGTCTAACATTGTTCTTGGTCTTTTCACACTTCCAGTGAAACCACTCAGGGTAAACATGACAGTTTATTCGATGGTATTCAGTGTTTCCACTCGCTCACTTTGTTCACTGCTAAACCAAACTTTCTTAATTTCTATAAGCTGTTGGCGTCTCTTTCCTGTTCTGTTTCTTCTTCTTCTTCCGTCCTTAGCCACCGACCGTCAAAGCAGTAAGTGGCCATTACGCCTAGTGGCGTCTTAGGGCAACAGCAGATAGGTTTTCTTTGCCGTTGTTTCCCATCACGCCTAGTGGCGTCTTTAGGGCAACGGCAAATCAACCCATCTGCTGTTGTTTCCGTAATCGAAGTGATTAGCAAACGGGTGATCAGCCGTTCTGTTTACTGGCATCTTAAATCATCTTGAAGTTCGAAGCTTAACATATCTGTCCATTTTCTTCAACTGTGTTTCTTTGGAAGTTGAAACATAAGGTGAACAAGAGAAGGCGCTGGCGTTGGATAAGACGCACATTGGTAGCATGACAAGGCAGTTGTTTTTTTGGAATCATCAGGGATGAGAGGAAGAGGTAGACCAAAAAAAAAATACACACACAAACACATGGAGAAAAGAACTTGAGGCAGAAGTGAAAATAATGGACAAGACGAGAAAAGAACTTTAGCGGATGCCACATAAAAGGAGGACTTGGCATGTGTTGTAGAACGCCTTTAATCTTGCAGAGCTAAAAGGTATTGATTGATTATGTTCCAGTCTTGACTTATGGATGCCATATAACTACAACCCATAAAAGCCAGCCCCACACCTCAGAGATGAGGTATCTGCGGAAGGTAGTTGAAATAACAAGAAGAGACATCGTCAGTAACCAGACGTTACGACAAGGCCTCAAAACCCAGCCCCTGCAGATCCAAGTAGAACAGTCCCAACTACGATGGTTTGGCCGTGTCTGCAGAACTGGAGTTGATCGGCTACCATAACAAGTATGGGAAAGTAAGAGCCAGGGATCCACCTCCAGGACGACCAAGATTCCGCTAGGAGGACAACATTAGACAATCTCTGAAGGATCGAGGACTAGATTAGAACCAGGCCATGAGGAAGACAGCCGATAGGATCGTATGACGCTATCTCTGGCAAATACAGGTATGTTTCAGGTCTTCGTGAGAAATAAAAATGTAGAAAACTAGACAACAGAAAAACAATAGAAGTGATAGGCTTACCTGACACCCGAACCCAGGACCTTCCGAACGACGACACCATTTAGCTATGATGAAAGATCCAGTCTAATTAATGACAATAACTTCTGCAGCTCCCCTAATATACAGTATAGGTCATGCACGGTGGCATATCTGGAGTCATCCTTATATGATCACCAACTGTGCACAAAGCTATAGTATGTAGATTGGGATGTGGACCTCTGTCTGTAAAGCTAATTACACCTTCATTGACTCTTGAAATCATCTACACACTTTCAGGGATACCCCCTGTGGTGAAACATGTTGAAAACCCAGCATTGTACACTAATCTTGGAGGAGTCACTTGAGTCCCCCGGTGTAACTCTGGTTTTTTTTATGGCTGACTGCATGCAGGAGGTTCTCACTATGGACACCATGATAGGCAGGGGAAGTTGAGAAGTGGCAATTTGTAGGACATGACGATTCCTTGTTAGAGCCCAGAACCAGAGCACAGTATTTTGCTCTGCATATTTGAAGAGCCCGCTTGAATGTCGGGGAATGCACAGTATGCCACATGCTTTTCCTCCTAGCTTGGGACCAGATGTGATGATCCTTTAAATGCAAGCCTGGCTGGAGAAACAGGAACGCATGACTTCAACTCAATTCGTTTCGGAAATGCAGAAAAGCCACAGGAAAAGCCTAGATCTACAAAGTAGATAATACCAAGGGCTGTTTAACTTGATATTGAATGCAAAAGAGCAAAAAGCTCAGCAGCTGAAGTGTAGTGGATTTTGATGGTATTGTATGGTGGTGTTATCACCTAGTGTGATGCGTGAGGTCAGCTGTGAAGGCTCCTGAGATAATTGTAGCTGTGAATATACAGAAGGCCCTTTCGTGCTACCACTTTATGACCTCACACATATCTTTTTTTTACTAATGAATGTGGCTACGTTAAAATCTAGGGTACTGAATGCAATGTGTTGTATGGACATATACAAACACACACAGATATTAATTAAGTATAATACTATCAATAAAATTTATAACACAATGAACTAAATTCAGCTGGTCAAATTTAGAATAGAAAATCTTTTTTTTAAATTTATTTGTTCTGAACCAAGGTTTTATTTTGGCCAGAACTTATGCAAAGATTTTGAAATTTATGAATGAATGGCATGAATAAAGGGCATGTTAAATGAAAGATGTTTACATATGCAATCTTCAAGATTAATTATAGTATTACTGTTCGTAATGTTAATTTTCCTGGGAAAACTATGAATGGATGTGCTGTTGGGGTGGCTTCATCCCTCCCTGTTTATGCCTACACAGCATTGTCCATTAATGATGGAAGGAAATGGGATGCTTCAGTAGTAAATTCTCTTGGGTGCTAGTTTTATGAAGTTGGTGTAAGTTCAGCAGGCCAGCTAGCCTACTTAACTTTGCCAGATTTGTTCTGGTGCTGGAATATGATGGCCCCACCTCTCCGTGCTTGAGCAATACACAGATGTTCTGTCGAAATGTACCCTGCACGGGTCCTCACTTCAATTATTAATCAGCATTTGACACCACCTTAGTGTCAAGATCGAACTCACAGCTCTGAAATAAAGTATTGGTTTTTGCTCAGAACCTTACCTAATAAGCCACTTCTACACATAACAAATTACAATAACACCACATAAACAGGGTCAGTTCTCTCTGACCAGACAGCACATCTTACCTAGTTGGTTTCGCATAGGGTAAGTTTCCCCAGTCTACAGATTCTGAAATAGGTGCATTATCTCACTGCCATAGAATAGGATAGGTGATATGATTCACTGTTCTCAACCCTTGATCACCCCTTCCTAAACCTTGCTGTAGTTTATATATTGTTTGTCCCTAGACCCTGAACTAGGGCGGGGGGTCCAGAGCGAATCCTTACTTGTTTGTAAGGCTAGATTTCGATATGGCAGTATCAAATCACTCGAACATTAAACAATATTCAAAATATACAAAGAAATAATTTCAATCTTACCAGATTATGAATAAAGAACACAGAAATGCTAGCAAAACTCAGCTGAGCTGCTGGCTATAGTATGGCGTCCCTGAAATTATTTCAATTTATTTCATTTGGAAATCACCACACTTGAAATTTACTGTGTCTATCACTGGACAACTATTGAGGAATGGCAAAAAAGCTCGACTGAGCGCGGATAATATGATTGTCTGTGGACAATCAATGCCTTGGTTTTTTTAATTCAAATTTCCTACACTAAAGTCATTTCAGTCATGCTTCAGTCAAGTATGGATTTTTATCTGTTAGTCTGTCCGTCTCTACTTGCGTTTTCACAAAAACGTACTTGATTTTTGAACCAACCTTTCTCTCCCCTCCAAAATTTTGTCGATAAAAGTTATTTTTAGACACAGCTTCCACCAATATCCCTTCTCTTCCATGCTAAGTAGATCTGAACACCTGCGTCTCAAGGTCGCGATTTTTGTGCAAATAGCGACACTTTTGATTCAATGCAGTCTTTCGCTGTTGTGAACAACACTGTCTTTTGTCATTATTTTCATTATTATCTATCCGTCTGTAAAATTAAAAACATATTATTTCACTGCTCAGAATGGGCCATCCGGCCAGCTAATTTTTACATTCCTAACATTAATATTAAAAAAAGTTACTTTTTAAATTTTGTAATATTTCAAGCATCTGCGTTTAGCCGCTGAATTCAAATCAAAGGCTTGGTATCGCAAAAGCGTCCAATAAATGACTGTGGCGTATCATATCCAGGGTCCCTTCTGTCGAGTTCCTTACTTTATGTCAACTTGGGGAACGTGACTTTTTTCCTCCGTTCCCCCCCCCCCCCCCCCCCCCCCCCCCTCCCCCCCCCCCCCCCCCCAATTGCGTCTCCTTAGCCTTGCTAGTCTCACGCAATTTTTTCCAGTCATATTTTTTTTTTCCTTTTGATCCGTCGTTCTCATCCCTCCAAATGGTAACCGTTTTGATTTCCCGTCTAACAAGTCAATTTTTATGGAGGGTGATGACCCGCGGTCAGGGCGATCATGTACTATCAGCAGCTTACGCATTATGTTTTTATCCTTACATTTTATCCTTTGGAGATATTTTTACGTTGTATCACTTGTTAATTTTATGACACATCTCCCCACTTGAAAACATGCCTACGGCAAGTTCTAAAACCAGTGATACACATAGATAAAATCTCTCCTCACGTCTGCCATTACTCTAATTTTGATCACAGGGGTGCCGACTGAGGAAATCTGCACCGACATTCAATTTGCCTGGGATATATTGGATACTAAACTGATAAGGTTGAAGTAATAAAGACCACCTCAGCAATCTTGCGTTTTCATGCTTAGCCTGAGATAAGAATACGAGAGGCTGATGATCCGTCTCCACCACAAAAGTCCTACCATACAGATAGATTTGAAACTTCTTTATTGCCCAGATTAACGCTAAACATTCTTTTTCGCTTGTGGAGTATCCTTGTTCCGCCTTATTCAATTTGCGGCTTGCATAAGCGACTGGTTTCAGTTCCCCATCAGGTGAAGATGATCTTTGCAACAAAGCCCCTCCGAGTCCTACATTACTTGCATCGGTTCTTAAGACAAAGTCCTGTGTCAAATCAGGCAGTTTGAGAATAGGCCTGCTAGTGAGTTTTTCCTTTAACTCTTGGAACGCTAGTTCACATTGTGCAGTCCAAATAATTTTATCTGGAAGTCCCTTGCGAGTCAGATCAGTCAGAGGAGCACAAATAGCGTTAAAATTTTTGATGTATTTCTGATAAAATCCGCATAACGACACGAATGATCGCACGTCCTTTTTTGTTTGTGGTCTAGGTGCTCTCTGCAGTTTTTCCAAGTTCTTAGGATCAGGGGTCATGTTACCCTGATATACAGTGTGTCCCAAGAATTCCAACTCTTTGCATCCAATACAACATTTTGTTGGCCTAGCAGTTAAGTTCGCCTCCCGAAGTCTATTAAATAACATTTCTAGAGCTTCAATGTGTTCTTCAAATGTCTCTGTGGCGACGAGAATATCATCCATGAAATTCGTGATACATGGGTTATTCAGGGGATCCAACAATTTGCGCATCATCCTTGAAAATACACTCGGAGCATTTTTCAGTCCGAATGGTAGCATATTGAATTCATAATGTCCATCCGAAGTGCTAAAAGCCAAATAAGGTCTCACTTCAGGCTTCACTGGGATCTGGTAATAGCCTTTACTAAGATCCACCTTTGAAAAGTATTTTGCCTTGTTCAGTCTGGCAAATAACTGTTTTGTGTCTGGTAATGGATCCACTTGTCCTTCTGTGACAGCATTCAGTTTCCTGTAATCTATGCACAGTCTGTGTTCCCCAGACGGTTTCCTCAACAAAAACGACACTAGAACTAAAAGATGATTCACTGTGCGAAATAATCCCCTCCTTCAGCAAATAATCTATTTCTTCCTTCAATGCCTTCTCCTTCGCAAACGGAATAGAATAGGCTCTCATACAGATTGGGTTTGAGTCTACCAGTTTCATGTCATACTGTAGCAAATTTGTATGGCCTGGTTTATCTGTTAGTACATCTGTATGTTCCTCCAGAACCTGTTGAACTCTCTCCCTCTGGTTTTTAGTCAGGTGCTTACTGACTTTTACCTGTGCTGCTGTTTCACAAGGATGTAATGGGTATTCATGTGAGGTGAGTGGTTCCTTTTGCATCTGGGTTGCAATAGCCAAGGTCAATAAGGGGGTGCTTTCCTGGAGTGGTCTGTCCAGATACTTCTTTAATAAGTTTACATGATAAACTTTCTCCTTCCCCTTTTTGTCAATTTTATAGTTTGTTCTAGACACCTTCTCTAGAACCGTATATGGACCTTGCCAACCAATTTGTAATTTATTCTGGCTACCGGGTAGTAGAAGAAGCACCTTCTCTCCCACAGCTAGTTCTCGGTCCTTTGCCTTCCTATTAAAATATGCTGCATGTTTCTTCCTGGCTTGTTTCAAATTATCATTTGCCAGTTTCCATCCAGCTTTCAAACGAGTGGTCAGTTCGTTCACATATTGATAAGATGAGGTAACAGGTTCTTCCGCCTTCTCATCCGTCCAGGTCCTTAATAAAGCTTCTAAAGGACCTTTTATTGGCCTCCCAAATAGCAGAGTTGCGGGAGCCATCCCGGTTGAACTATGTGGTACCTCCCGATACGCAAACAATGCGGCGGGCAGGAATTGATCCCACAGATCCGGTTTTTCGTGTGCCAGCTTTCTCAGGATAGAAATGAGAGTCCCGTTGAACCTCTCTACCTGGCCGTTCCCTTGTGGATGGTACGGACTACAATGAAAGTGTCTGGCTTGAAATAGTTTAAAAACTTCTTCCGTTAGTTTCCCCTTGAACTGAGATCCATTATCCGTCAAGATTTGATGCGGGAATCCTAATCGGGTAAATATTGTAAGTAGTGCCTCTGCTACATGTTTTGAATCAATTGATGGCAGGGCTACCGCCTCTCCCCACATAGAACAAGTGTCCACCAGAGTAAGGATGTAACTGTTCCTCCTCTTGGTCCGAGTGAGAGGTCCCACAATATCCACTGCAACCCTCTCAAAAGGTGTTCCCACTATGGGCATTCCCCTAGAGTTGCAGGAGCAGTCCAGTGCTTTGGAGCTACCCTTTGACATTCAGGGCAGGATTTGACATATCTTTTTATATCCTCCGTTATCCCTGGCCAGAAGTAATGACAAGCTATACGCTGTCCTGTGGCGCTGATCCCCATGTGACCACTGAAGGGAATCGCATGCCCGAGTTCCATCACTTTATCTCTATATGAGGTGGGAAGAACCAGCTGGTTGTGACCATTTGTTCCAGTTCCGGCCTTCCTGTATAATAGTTTGTTCTTCATGAAATATTCCCCCTTGCTCGGAGGTGTGTGGCATTTGGGCAATTTTTTAAAACATGGCTTGAGTGTCCTATCCTCAGCCTGCGCCTTTCTCATCTCCTCTGGATGAGCATTTATAGGTTCACCTTCTTCCTCCTTCTTCTGTGACCTGGTCTGCACTGTCGCCATGATCACAGGTTTCTCGGGATTCCCCAAGAAGACGTATCTACACCCCAATATCAGAGGGTAGATTGGTTCATCTATCACTGCTGCTCTGATTTCTCCTTCCACATAGCGAGTTTTCACCGTTATCCTTGCGATGGGAAGTGTCATGAGTGGTATGTCCTTGGTCGCCCCTTGTATTTCCACTGTTTCTGTGGTATACTGACTTGGGTCCACTAGGCTAGACTTCACAACTGAATCATAATCCAAACCTGTATCATAAAGGCACCTTATGGTGGCCCCATTACAAATAACATCCTCACAAACTGGGGGGTGATAAGGTTCCTGTTGTCCATTAGGATTAACCTTTAATCTTTGCGTCCCCGACTTCATTGCAGCAATGTTTGAAGGTTTCCTTCTACAAAATTCGGTGTTATGGTTATCTTTCTTGCACCATTTACACCATCTTTTTCCTTGGTTCAACGGTTTTCTTTCATTGAACTTTTGGTCATTGAACTGTGAGTTTCTGTCGCGATAGTCATTTCTTGGCCGCTCAAAGTTTGTCCTACTTTTATTTCCCTGCTCTCTATTATCAAATTTATTAAATTGCTGTGGAGCTTTAAAATTATCTATGTGCTTCTTTTTAGCACCACTTACCTCTGCCTGGGCTGCCTGATACCTCTCAGCGACATTTAAAACCTCTCCCAACTTCTCTGCACCTTGTTCCATGAGAAATTTTCTCATGTCTGGAGCCATGGACTCTCTCAATTGCTCAATCATGATCATTTCTTTAAGATCTTGGGTCTTCCCCAGAGCAGTCCATTTCTCCAAATAGGTTTCCAGTCTAGCAGAGAATTGGTGGTATGTCTCCCCAGACAACAGTTTGGCATTTCTAAATTTCTTACGATAAAATTCACCATTCTTCTCGTACCTTAATAACAAAGCCTGCTTTAACATGTCATAATTGTCTTGGTCTTCCCTGTTCATTTTAGCAAAGACTTCATAAGAAGTACCTCTCAGTCCCTGTGATAGCTTTAAACTCCACCTCTCTCTCTCTAACCCATATGTAGTAGCTAATAACTCAAAAACGTCCTAGGTACCCCTCTATGTCATCGTCTTTTTCAACAAAATGGTCTAAATGAAACCCCATAGCTGAGTTTGAGGCTCCCAGACTGGGCGTAGCATCTGAGGCAAAAGGGCTGGCACCATTTTCAGGAGCCTGGCCTTGTAATTCCAGCTCCCTTAGTCGTAATTCGTGCTCCCTTTGCAACCTTCTATCTTCTGCCTCCCTTTCGGCAGTCAATCTTTTTTCTTCTGCCTCCCTTTGCTGTCGTTTGTCTTCTGCCTCAATCTGCAGCCTCTTAATTTCTCTATCCGCCTCAATTTGTAACCTCTTCTCTTCAGCTACCTTTCTATCTTCCCTTTCAATATATTTATCACATTCAGCCGTTACGTATTGAATTAAAATCTGACCATCCATTCCCATCTCCTTTGCGGTCAGCACAGCAGCTGATCGGAATTTTGCTAGCTCCGCCATACTTTTTAGACAATATAATAATATACAAGATAAATCTCTAACCAGTAAATACACTAAGTACTTCTTATGACTATAGTCTAACTAATTCTAACTAACCAGTTAACTAATTAATTATTACTGGCTGTGAAGATTCACCAACTTCTAATTGCCCTTTTAATTTAAAGGGACACTTTTAATTTTAAGGGAATTTTACAATTTTGTTCCCCTAATTTTATTTCTCCCACCAGGAGATCCTTATATTACTGTTTATGCTAATTATCCCTGGACAAGACCCCAATATATGTAGTGGATTTTGATGGTATTGTATGGTGGTGTTATCACCTAGTGTGATGCGTGAGGTCAGCTGTGAAGGCTCCTGAGATAATTGTAGCTGTGAATATACAGAAGGCCCTTTCGTGCTACCACTTTATGACCTCACACATATCTTTTTTTACTAATGAATGTGGCTACGTTAAAATCTAGGGTACTGAATGCAATGTGTTGTATGGACATATACAAACACACACAGATATTAATTAAGTCTAATACTATCAATAAAATTTATAACACAATGAACTAAATTCAGCTGGTTAAATTTAGAATAGAAAATCTTTTTTTAAATTTATTTGTTCTGAACCAAGGTTTTATTTTGGCCAGAACTTATGCAAAGATTTTGAAATTTATGAATGAATGGCATGAATAAAGGGCATGTTAAATGAAAGATGTTTACATATGCAATCTTCAAGATTAATTATAGTATTACTGTTCGTAATGTTAATTTTCCTGGGAAAACTATGAATGGATGTGCTGTTGGGGTGGCTTCATCCCTCCCTGTTTATGCCTACACAGCATTGTCCATTAATGATGGAAGGAAATGGGATGCTTCAGTAGTAAATTCTCTTGGGTGCTAGTTTTATGAAGTTGGTGTAAGTTCAGCAGGCCAGCTAGCCTACTTAACTTTGCCAGATTTGTTCTGGTGCTGGAATATGATGGCCCCACCTCTCCGTGCTTGAGCAATACACAGATGTTCTGTCGAAATGTACCCTGCACGGGTCCTCACTTCAATTATTAATCAGCATTTGACACCACCTTAGTGTCAAGATCGAACTCACAGCTCTGAAATAAAGTATTGGTTTTTGCTCAGAACCTTACCTAATAAGCCACTTCTACACATAACAAATTACAATAACACCACATAAACAGGGTCAGTTCTCTCTGACCAGACAGCACATCTTACCTAGTTGGTTTCGCATAGGGTAAGTTTCCCCAGTCTACAGATTCTGAAATAGGTGCATTATCTCACTGCCATAGAATAGGATAGGTGATATGATTCACTGTTCTCAACACTTGATCACCCCTTCCTAAACCTTGCTGTAGTTTATATATTGTTTGTCCCTAGACCCTGAACTAGGGCGGGGGGTCCAGAGCGAATCCTTACTTGTTTGTAAGGCTAGATTTCGATATGGCAGTATCAAATCACTCGAACATTAAACAATATTCAAAATATACAAAGAAATAATTTCAATCTTACCAGATTATGAATAAAGAACACAGAAATGCTAGCAAAACTCAGCTGAGCTGCTGGCTATAGTATGGCGTCCCTGAACTTATTTCAATTTATTTCATTTGGAAATCACCACACTTGAAATTTACTGTGTCTATCACTGGACAACTATTGAGGAATGGCAAAAAAGCTCGTCTGAGCGCGGATAATATGATTGTCTGTGGCCAATCAATGCCTTGGTTTTTTTTTTTTTTAATTAAAATTTCCTACACTAAAGTCATTTCAGTCATGCTTCAGTCAAGTATGGATTTTTATCTGTTAGTCTGTCCGTCTCTACTTGCGTTTTCACAAAAACGTACTTGATTTTTGAACCAACCTTTCTCTCCCCTCCAAAATTTTGTCGATAAAAGTTATTTTTAGACACAGCTTCCACCAATATCCCTTCTCTTCCATGCTAAGTAGATTTGAACACCTGCGTCTCAAAGGTCGCGATTTTTGTGCAAATAGCGACACTTTTGATTCAATGCAGTCTTTCGACTGTTGTGAACAACACTGTCTTTTGTCATTATTTTCATTATTATCTATCCGTCTGTAAAATTAAAAGCATATTTCACTGCTCAGAATGGGCCATCCGGCCAGCTAATTTTTATATTCCTAACATTAATATTAAGAAAAAGTTACTTTTTAAATTTTGTAATATTTCAAGCATCTGCGTTTAGCCGCTGAATTCAAATCAAAGGCTTGGTATCGCAAAAGCGTCCAATAAATGACTGTGGCGTATCATATCCAGGGTCCCTTCTGTCGAGTTCCTTACTTTATGTCAACTTGGGGGAACGTGACTTTTTTCCTCCGTTTCCCCCCCCCCCCCCCCCCCCCCCCCCCCCCCCCCCCCCCCCCCCCCCCCCCCCCCCCCCCGGCCCTCCCACCCCCCCCCCCCCCCCCCCCCCTCCCCCGCCCCCCCCCCCCCCGCCCCCCCCCCCCCTCCCCCCCCCCCCCCCCCCCCCGCCCCCCCCCCCCCCCCCCCCCCCCCCCCCCCCCCCCCTCCCGCCCCCCCCCCCCCCCCCCTCCCCCCCCCCCCCCCCCCCCCCCCCCAATTGCGTCTCCTTAGCCTTGCTAGTCTCACGCAATTTTTTCCAGTCATATTTTTTTTTTTTCCTTTTGATCCGTCGTTCTCATCCCTCCAAACGGTAACCGTTTTGATTTCCCGTCTAACAAGTCAATTTTTATGGAGGGTGATGACCCGCGGTCAGGGCGATCATGTACTATCAGCAGCTTACGCATTATGTTTTTATCCTTACATTTTATCCTTTGGAGATATTTTTACGTTGTATCACTTGTTAATTTTATGACATGAAGTTAAGCTACAACAACAACAGCAACAACAAATACTGTATAGGTCAGATTACACAAGACAGATTAATTCTGTGTCTAGTAAATGATAGAAGTATGAGAACCATACCGAAAAAAGGGTAGATTGGTACTGTTTGAACATTTAAATAAATAAAGAAGGGAAACCCGAGGCCTATAAATTAGTGGGGAACTAACCAGGTTTTTCAGGCTTTAGTTCAATACCTTGGAAATATAATTTTACCTAGAAAACAAATTGTAAGAAGGAGCAACTGAAAATGAAGGCTACTGACAACATCATTCCCACATCATTTTTCCGTTCTTTTTGGGGCACGGAACAGTTGGTCCTCTTTGAGTAAACTAGCAGCAAAGATTCTTTCTGATGATCTAGTTTTTAATTTCCATATACTTAATCATAATTCTGTGGTCAGATACTGTTAATGTATGCTGTTATAGTACCTTGTAATGTTGCTTTGCCCTTAAATTAATACTTTAAGTACGATGGAGAATGTTCGAATAACAGTAATAAAAGATGAGCTAGAGCAGTGTTTTTTAATGGGGGTGGTACCGCCCCCTGGGGGGGGGGGGGGCGTTTTCAATATGTCTGGGGGCGTTCTGATGGGTCGCAACGATTGGAGGTCGCTACTTCCATTCAGGGGGGCCTTGTATACATTTATATTAGAGGCAACCGACATGAAACTCGATATACTGGGAGTTGCAGAGGCAAGACTTTTGGATACAGGCTACATAACAAGAGACCACTACACTCTTATACCCTCAGGAGGAGAAAAACACGAAAGAGGGGTAGGAATGTTGATAAAGAAGGAGTTAGAAAAATACGTATGTGGATACTGGACACATAATGACAGAATGATGTTACTAAAGATGAGAGCAAAGCCATTCGACATATCAATCTTACAAACATATGCACCAACTAAAGATTACAGCGAGGAAGAAATAGAAGAATACTATGAAGAGCTACAACACACACTTAAACCAGTCATATCTACAGATGTGTTGATAGTAATGGGTGATATGAATGCAAAAGTAGGAAAAGGAAAATACAAGAAAATAGTAGGACAGTATGGATTAGGGACAAGAAATGATAGAGGAGACAGACTTATCCAGTTCTGTGAAGAAAACTAGCTGGTCATATGTAACACCTTTTTTGAACACCACCCAAGGAAATTATACACATGGAAAAGCCCAGGAGATGTAACACGTAATCAAATCGACTATATCATGATAAAACATAGATTTAAGAACAGTGTCACAAGTGCAAAGACACATCCTGGCGCCGACATAAATTCAGATCACAATCCAGTCATCATCAAAGTAAATATAAAGCTGAAAAGAGCAGGAAACAGAAGACAGGAGGAACCCCAGATAGAAATATCAGCGCTGAAACAACTAGATATAAAACAGAAATATTTAATCGACGTCAAAAATAAATATCAACAGTTATTGACAGAAAGCATGGAGCAGTATAGAAGAGAAAACCCAGAAGAAAAAGCAACCGCAAAATGGGAATGCTTAAAAACAAGCATACAATCAGCAAATGCAAATTTACCTAAAAAGGAGTCTAAGAAAAATCAAATTTGGATGACAGATGACATCTTGAATAAAATGGCAGAAAAAAAGAAAGCAAAAAAACACTCCAGAATATAAAACAATAGACAATGACATACGTACTATGTGTAGAGAAGCAAAAGAACGGTTGATAGAAACAAAATGTAAGGAAATAGAAGACTTGGAAGCAAAGCACATGACAAGAGATATGCATGAAGAAATAAAGAAATTATCAAATCGGTCGCGGTTTGCACAAGGAGGAAGCTGTATCAAGAACAAAAATGGTGTAATATTACTTGATGAGAAAGACATATCAAACAGATGGGCAGAATACGTAAAAGAACTATTCGAGGACAACAGAGGTAAAAAAACCATCACCAGATTCTAATGAAGGCCCAAACATTCTCAGATCAGAAGTAGAGAATGCCATTCATATGTTACAAAAAGGAAGATCAGCAGGCATGGATAACATAAAAATTGAAATGATAGAAGCTCGGGAGAGCTTTGGTATAGATACAATCACAGAAATATGCAACGATATATACAATACAGGATATTTACCACACGACATGAAGACATCAGTTTTCATAACATTGCCCAAAAAACCAAATGCAACAGAATGTTCAGACTTCAGAACAATCAGCCTGATGAGTCATGCAATTAAGATACTGCTCAAAATCATACAGGAAAGAATAAAAAGTAAAGTAGACAGCGAAATCCAAGAAGAACAGTTTGGTTTTAGACGGAACAGTGGAACAAGAGAGGCAATATTTTGCCCAAGAAGATTAGCAGAAAAATATACAGAGGTCCAAAAAAGTATGTATATGTGCTTCATTGACTATAAGAAGGCTTTTGACAAAATCCATCATGAGAAAATAATTGAATGCCTCAAAGACATAGGTATTGATGGAAAAGATATAAGAATACTCAGTAACCTTTATTGGGAGCAAACTGCCACAGTAAGATCGGGAAAGAATTATTCACCATACATAGACATAAAAAGAGGTGTCAGACAAGGTTGTGTGCTGTCCCCTTGCCTATTTAATTTATACACCGAAAAATTTTTAAAACAGATACAGGAAATACCAGGACTGAACATCAGGGGAAGGTCAATAAACAACCTTACATATGCAGATGATACCGTGTTGTTAGCTGAAAGCGAACAGGAGTTACAAGAACTAGTGAAGCAAGTAAACAGTATAAGTCATGAATATGGACTCGACATTAATATTGAGAAAACAAAAACTATGATAATTAGTAAAACAGACGATAAACCCCACATTAAAGATAAGCGTAAATGGGAAAATCCTGGAACAAGTCAAGAGCTACGTATATCTTGGTCATATAATAACAGAAGATGGCAGATGTGAAACAGAAATCAAAAAGAGAATAGGAATGGCCAAAGCTACATTCAACAACATGAAACATATACTGACATCCAAACAGTTATCTCACAAATTAAAACTGAGAATCATAAAGTGTTATATATATTCTGCATTTCTGTATGGTGCAGAAACATGGACGATGAATAAGCATTTGGAAGAAAGAATTGAGGCTCTTGAAATGTGGATATATAGAAGAATGGGGCGTATCTCATGGAAAGAGATGAAAACAAATAAGGAGGTCCTAGAAAATCTAGGTATGAAAAGAGAACTAATGAGAGAGGTCAAAGTTCGGCAGCTAAAATACTTTGGCCACATAAAAAGGCATAACACCTTGCAGAAGACCATAACAGAAGGGAGAGTTGAAGGCAAACGTGCAAGGGGAAGACAGCGCTATAAGTGGGAAGATAGCATCAAGAGATGGACGGGAAAGAGTCTATCAGAGTGTACCACCAAGACAAGAGACAGAAGACGTTGGAGATCCATTACAGCCAACCTTCGTTGTGGAGATGGCAACTGATGATGATCATGATGTATACATTTTTACAAGAATCAATATGAAACAATTACAAAAATTATTCCCCTTCGCATAGCTTGTAACAATAGTTTTTATTTGCCCTGCCTTCCATGGAATGTTTCAAGGGTTCCAAACGCAAAATTTGTGTACCTGGGATGTGACTATTGTCAGGAGACAGTAGGCGGAGATTTATGTCCCTTCAACACTCGAAACATTCGTTAGCCTCTCGACACACCCAAACTAACCTTCTCTCTCCACTCTCGACACATATTTTCTTTTGGAAACAGTTTCCCGTCAAACATTGATTAGCCCGTGAACATATCACAGCCCCTTCTATACTCTGTCCACTTCTACAGCACAACTCCCTATCAAAACATTCCCTGCACAATCACGTGTCACACGTGTGCCTGCCCCAAAAAAAACCCACTCTCTCTTTATCGAGGTTGACGTTACAGTACACAGCACTACACAGAACTGTGTGTGACCTTTGTGTTCAATTCTCTTTGATGCGCGTGCACCGTAAATACCTTCTCGCAAAAGGGACGTTGTGGGCAGTTGTGGCTTAGTTTTAATGCATCTTTGGATGTTTCGAGTGTAGAGATTAAACTCAGTCAGTATTGAGGCTTGACGAGGTGTACATGTATGTGCAGTGATATTATACTAAAATTTTCAATATGTCAGCAGTAAAGAGAAAGTGTCGACAATATTCAGTTAAATATTTGAAATTCGGTTTTGTACTTTCGCCGTAAATGAACAATTACCAATGTGTTTGCTGTGCGAGGAAGTGTTTTCTAATGAAGCAATGAAACCGTCACGGCTTAACAAGCATTTTACCAATAAACACTCAGATAAAGTTCGCAAAGATATTTCTTACTTCCAGGATTTAAAACAAGAGTTTGAAAGCCGCAACACTGTCACTAGCGTATGTTTAAGAAAATGTATAATCACAATGATAAAGGTCTCATTGTTTCTTACAAAATTGCACACATGATTGTGAAATGTGGTAAACCTCACAACATTGGAGAAAACTTAATTTTACCAGCTGTACGGGAGGTAATTAGCACAGTGCTGGAAAGAAATCCAAGTGACATCATTTCTTCTATTCCATTGAGCAAAGATACTGTTTAAAGAATAGATGAGATGGCAAGCAATATTGAAAATCATGTGTGTACTGATTTGCAGTCTACTGAACTTTCACTACAGTTGGATGAAAGCGTCGTGCATGATAACGAAGCTTTGCTGCTCGCTGTGATAAACGAGCGCAAAGGCCTTATTGCTCTATCTTTTCCTACATCTTTCGTATTGTATTTTCTCCGACATCTGCTCTTTCATCTCATATGTGCTACCCACATTTGCTATTTCATCGTTGTGATTACTCGCGACCGGTATCTAGAGAACCACATTTGTTCTTTCATCGGGGAAAATAAAAGTCCTTTGATTGAGTCGCCATGCCCGACATTATCGTTTGAAGCCCACATTGCATCGTGATAAATCTGGTAAAAACACATATGGTCATCCTAATCAAACATCGGGGCATGCTGTAATTTCTGTGACACCACATTGGACGCCCAGATTGGCCAGGGGAAAACGTCTCATGCTGTAATGGTGTTATCTTTAGTCGGCCGCGGTTCAGACAAGCGTTGGTTTACCACATTGGACGCCCAGCTTGGCCAGGTGACTTCCAGAAATATATAATACCGCATAATCTACTAGAGTGAAGCAGTTCAGTTTTTTTACCTTGTGAGGAAGAGATTAAACCCAAAAACGCATAGCCTAATACACATGTTTATTCAGAGTGGATGATAATTCAGTTCTGTGATTAATTGTGTTCTTAAAGGATTTTGCGAAGGGAAAAGAAGGTTAGTAGATCTTATACTTATTAATACATTTTCTTATTTTTGTTTATTTTAACCTCACAGCTAAAATGTGCGAAAGATAAAGTTTCAAATAATTCTTGGCATAACTGATTAATAAAATCAGAAGATTTTCCTAGAAGATGATAGGATGATAGGAGGTAATTAATAGTTCATATTTCACCTTTATCATCATCACAGTCTCCCATGCGCACACACTCTCATGCACAAGATATTTAACATCATTAGAATTGAACTCAGAGAGAGAGAGAGATGAATAATGAGCAGTAGTTTAAATGAAAGTCAACCAGTGATGTTAAATGTGAAAAACTTACGAAGACTTTTGTGTGTCTTCAGTTCATCAGAAGTCTGAGTCTACACGCAACGTGTCTGACGTCTAACCAGAAATAAGTTATCAAAAACGGACATTTGGCTAGCAGAATTCGCCATAGGACATCTTTCATTCCTCAATTAAAAAGGAATATTGTCTCACCCACAAGTCATAAGGTGGACGCAGCATTTTTCGTCACCATATACTGCTTGCTCACAAGTTCAATACATCGTTATCACAAGTTCAATACAGAGTCATCATAAATTCAAATCACTCGAAAGATCATTATTATCTGAAGTCAAGCAAAAGAGCTCAAAAGAGGAATCGCATATTTATAGCAAGTGCAACACCCTCTTAAGCGCATTCTATGAAGCAGACTCGAAAGTATATGAAACACGACTACATACGCAAGATTATGAGTCTACATATCACTAACATTTCGTGAAGATATCCAGTCTGACCAGTAACGTCGGGAGATTAGACAACAGACCTTTTGTTCATATGACAGCTATTAACTGTTGATCAACACTACAGAGATATACTCAAACAGTGAAGGAATATACATAGATATCTCGTCAGCGTTCTCCGTACGACAACAGTATTCATCAGAACGTCCTCAGCTTAGAGATACCCCACTCGACATAACGTATAACAACTTGGGACATTTTATGCATACATGTGAATCCTCATATCTAGGAGAAGCATTTAGAGACACATGGACTGTGTAGAGTACTCACCATTTTGGTAACACGTATCATATCACATCATCATTTCACTTTACACCAGTTCATTCTTAATTAACTATTACTTAATTAACTGTAATTTTATTATCTCATCTGTGTGTTTTGTGTGAATCGTCTTTCACCATCATCACGTTCTAACCATTACTAACCCTATATGTGTGGATATTTCATTAATAAACCCAACGATCGGTTGATCATTATCAAGAGTTTGTTAATGTATCACTCGTGCTGTCGGTGTTACATATTCACCCATAGGAACCTTTCTCTACTCAGATGAGGTTGGGGGCTTTTTCTTTACGGGATCTAAGGGCAGAAGCTAAGGTCGTGGGGAAACAGAACTCTTTCCATAATTAATTAGAAAACACTGTCTAGTGGAAAGCATTCGCATTCCTGTCTTCTTGTCCCTATCTCGAATAGGTCTTTATTCTTTCTTAACGAGCCAATTTCTAGAGACCTTATATCTATATCTCATAGATTATTCCCGGCAAAAACTACTGTAGTAGTTGCCCCAGTGACTCACCACACGACAATTGGTGGCTCGTCCGGGATTAGTGAACCCGGACTTAGAAGTGTGATAAATCACATTTTCATCCCTGCTATACAGTTGCGATAATTGCAAAATTTGTTGGCATTTTGAGGGATTACCTTCTAGACTGACTCTTACTATAATTTGTCTATTTCATATGGGGGATAATTTATATCTCTAAAGCACGAGTGATACTTTTTAAATTAAGTGACAAACGGACAGATTAAGCACTTTTTGAGAACAAAGGATACTGTAGGGTACTGATTTTTAAAATCTTTTTCTGTAACTGCTGGGAAAATTTTGTCATAAATATTTAGCAAATTTTTCATAGAAAACTTCGAGATAATCTGTTACATAATTTTTCAGAATATGCTGAGTGAGTGATTTTTTAAAGAACTATTTGAACTTGATTACTAATTTAAACCTAGCTGGTTTTAAAGAGATAATTACTTGTGCGAGTCTAAACAATTTGCTTGGAGGTCACTACCAATTTTTCCCTTCGTGAACCCATACTGCATATCATGGCAGATGCCGCAAAAATTAGGACTAGTTTAATGGAGGCAGGGCGTGAACTCGGGTTAAATGGAAAAGACCTGATGAAATATGTAAGCGAGGAAATTGATAAACACCATGAAAGAGAGATGGAAATGCAGAAACTTACAATGGAGAAGGCCGCAGCAGAAGCAGCGGAGCGGAAAGAGAAAGCCGCAGCAGAAGCCGCGGAGCGGAAAGAAGCAGCAGAAGCAGCGGAGCGGAAAGAAGCAACAGAAGCAGCGGAGCGTAAAGAGAAAGCCGCAGCATAGCATGCACTTAAGATGAAGCAACTGGAAATCCAGGGACAGACCAATCAAATAGAGCTGGCAAAAAGTGCAGCGGCTTCCAACTGTGATGGAGGGTACACACCCCGCTCAGATGGTGTGCATACTTCGCAACCTGCGCCACCCGATGCCATGAACTTTCCGCTGGAACCTTTTTCAGAAAGGAACGATACCATGGACGCCTTTTTAGACCGCTTCGAACGCTTTGCAACAGGGTTTGGACTTGAAGAAAGGAAGTGGAACCTGAAACTTTCCCAGGGCCTAAGAGGAGCCGCCTACGAAGTTTTTAATAAACTTCCGGCCGGAGAGCAAGATGACTATCAGGCATTGAAAAAAGCTCTCTTGGCGAGGTACGAGCTTCATTCAGAGGCTTACCGAAAAAAATTTCGAGGTTCTAGGAAGGAAGCCGGAGAGACTTTCTCACAGTTTGCAGCCCATATTGAAGACTACCTAGTGAAGTGGTGTACACTAGGAAACTTTACCGAGAACTATGACGGGTTGAAAGAGCTGATTGTGATAGAGCAACTAAAAGAATCTATGTCGGTGGAAATGCGTAGATTTCTCACTGAAAACGGCGCTGACCGGTTAGAAAATATTCTTACACTGGCAGAGCGATTCCAAAATGCTCTCATGAAGTCTCAAGGAGCCAGAAAGAAGTTTTCGGATCAGGCGCCAAGGCAACCTGCTCGCTCCCAACCAGACCAACAAAGCAAAGGACCACACATCTCGCATAAACAGCACGCAAAACAAGATAACTACAAAGAGCAAAACAAGAAAAATGCTGCGCCACACCAGAGACATGGAGATAAATGGTGCAAGTACTGTCGCTGGAACAATCACAACACTAGTGAGTGCAAGCGCAGACCTCCTCCCCAACATGCTGCCTGTCTGCAGACAAAATCATCACCCCGGAAGGAGCAGAGGACCGGAAACGTTTCTCATCCTCCCGTCATCGAATCAGTCCTCGTGAACGGACAATCTGTGGAGTGCCTTTATGACACTGGACTTGCTTTCGATGCGGTGGTCAGGGCATCTCTTGTCACCCCTGACCAGATAACAGAAGAGAGTGTCGACATCCAAGGTCCGACGAAGGATGTTGCACCCATGACACTGCCAATTGCACTTATCAGAGTGGAATCTCGTTATGTGACAGGAGAGATTCGTGCAGCTATCATGGAAGAACCAATCTACTCTTTAATCTTGGGATGTAGATATGTGTTCCTTGGAGAACCTACTCAACCATTAGTCATGGCGGCCGTACAGACTAGAGGACAGTCAAGAAAAGACGCAGAGCAGGAACCTTACTTACTTACTTAGTCGTTCCCCTTCTACTGTGAGGTGTAGAGGTTTGGAAGAGAGAGCGCCAGACCATTCTATCAGCTGTCTTCTTCCTGGCCTGGTTCCATTCTAGTCCTCGGTCCTTCAAAGATTGTCTAATGTTGTCCTCCCAGCGAACTCTGGGTCGTCCTGGACGTCTGGATCCCTGGCTCTTTGTTTCCCATGCTTGTCGTGGTAGCCGATCTTCTCCCATTCTGCAGACATGGCCAAACCATCTTAGTTGGGACTGTTCTATTTGGGTCTGCAGCGGATGGGATTTCAGGCCTTGACGTATCGTCTGGTTGCGGACTATGTCTCTTCTTGTTACTTCAACCACTTTCCTCAGATACCTCATTTCTGAGGTTTGGATCTGGCTTTTGTGGGTTGTAGTCATTGCCCACGACTCGCATCCATATGTCAAAACTGGGACATAGGTGGAGCGGTATACAGCCATCTTCGTTTTCTTACCAACCTCTTTCTTGCTGAGGAATCCACGATTTATGGCCTGAAAAAGTCTCCCAGCCGATGCTTTTCGAGTGGCCAACTCTTCTTTGATGCCTCCCTTTCGGTCTATAATAGCTCCGAGATATTTAAAGTGGTCGACCTGCTCCAGGACCTGTTCTCCCAACTTAATCTGATGTTTTCTTTCTTCTCGTGATATCACCATGGATTTTGTTTTTAGAGCTGCTTATGACCATCCCTCTCTTCTCCAGCTCTTCCTTCCAGACTTGCAGGTTGGATTGGAGATGTGCCTCTGATTTAGCAATCAGGGCAACATCATCAGCAAATGCCAGCTCCGAAATATAGACCTGTCTCATCTTCCAGTACCCCACTGAATACTTTCTTGTTCTCTCCTTACATGCCTTGATGACATCGTCCATTAGGAGTATGACAGGAGAGATTCGTGCAGCTATCATGGAAGAACCAATCTACTCTTTAATCTTGGGATGTAGATATGTGTTCCTTGGAGAACCTACTCAACCATTAGTCATGGCGGCCGTACAGACTAGAGGACAGTCAAGAAAAGACGCAGAGCAGGAACCTCCTACAATATCCTCCCCGAGGAATTGAAGAGGGCCCAAATGGAAGATTCCTCACTGGCGCCCTGTTTTAAAAAATTACCTAGGACACACAACCAACCTACCAAGGGAGACTTCTTTATGAAAAATGGATTGATGTATCGCCGAGCTGGAAATGAAGGTCAGGAACACAACCTATTAGTAGTTCCTGCAACCTATAGGAACCAGGTGCTTGAGATGGGCCACTCTATCCCATTTAGTGGACACATGGGAATGAGCGCCACCACTCAAAGGATCGCCTGCCACTATTATTGGCCAGGGATCACCGGCGACATTGAACGTTTCGTCAAGTCTTGTCCTCAGTGCCAGAAAGTTGCACCAAAACACTGGACGGCACCCGCGACCCTTGGGGAGATGCCAATCTTGGGCACCCCATTTGAAAGAGTGGCCGTGGATATAATTGGACCTCTGCTGAGAACTAAGAAGAGGAACTCCCATATCCTTACCTTAGTGGACACCTGTTCCATGTGGGGCGAAGCCATAGCCATGCCAGCATGCGACTCAGTGCATGTAGCTGACGCTTTACTGAATATCTTTACTAGATTGGGCTTCCCGCATGAAATTCTCACAGACAACGGGTCACAATTTAGAGGCAAGTTGACAGAGGAGGTGCTTAGAATATTCAAGACTAGGCATATCCATACTTCGCCTTATCACCCCCAAAGTAACGGGCAAGTAGAGCGGTTTAACGGGACGCTCACCTCTATTCTTCGGAAGTTGGCACAGGAGAAGCCAGAAACTTGGGATCAGTATCTTCCTGCCGCATTATTTGCTTATAGGGAAGTACCGCATGCGTCAACTGGAGTTCCTCTGGCCACATTACTCTTCGGAAGACCTATTAAAGGTCCATTAGAAGCATTACTAAGAACATGGACAGATGCCAAAGCAGTCGACACTGTCACATCAGCCTTCCAGTACGTCACAGACTTGAAACAACGCCTGAAGACTGGCTGGGAATTAGCCACAGCGAAAGTACGGGAGGCTAGGCGGAAACATGCCAAATATTACAATCGCAATGCGAAGGACCGAGAACTAGCAGTAGGAGAGAAGGTGCTACTTCTTCTGCCAAGTAGCAGTAATAAATTGCAGATTTGCTGGAGGGGACCCTACAAAGTGGCGGAAAAGATTTCTCGCACCAACTATAAAATCGCCGTGAACGGAAAGCAGAAAATTTATCACTTAAATCTGCTTAAGAAGTTTTACGTGCGAGCCTCTGCCGAACCAGCGCACCTCATGACTATGGCCATTGCTATGCAAATGGAAGAAGAGCCATTATCATCCGTAGAGTACCCGGTGATACAGGAGGAATCACATTTAGATGTGAAAATAAGCTCCACCTTAACGGAAGCCCAACAAGAAAAAGTAAGGAGATTGATGGAAAACCACGCCGACTCTCTGACAGACAAACCGGGCCGGACAAACCTGATGGAGTTTGACATGGAAGTCACGGATCCTACGCCCGTCCGAATGAGAACCTATCCGATTCCGTATGCCAGCGACGGCATTAAAGCAAGAAATTGATTACTTACTTAAGGAAGGCATAATTTCGAAGTCGGAGTCCCCTTACAGTGCGGGAGTGGTGCTGTTACGCAAACCCAGTGGAGAACACCGCCTGTGCATCGACTACCGACAGCTGAATGCGTTAACACAGTTCCAGCCAGAACCGTTACCGGACCAGAACCAGCTATTTACTAAGCTGAGCAGGGCTCGCTATTTTTCAAAGATCGACCTCAGTAAAGGGTACTATCAAATACCGGTAAAAGCTGAGGTGAGGAACCTGTTAGCCTTCAGTACTCCAGATGGACACTTCGAGTTTAATGTGATGCCATTTGGACTGAACAATGCTCCTAGTGTCTTCACAAGGATGATGCGAAAGTTATTGGATCCTTTGAATCATCCCGCCATCAGCAATTTTATGGATGATATCCTAGTAGCTACTGAATCGTTTGAAGAACATATATCAGCGCTATCCTTGCTGTTTAACAGACTCAGAGAAGCGGGACTAACCGCCCGCCCAACCAAATGTCAAATTGGGTGTGAACAGCTAGGGTTCCTAGGACATACTATATCCCATGGGACCATGTTCCCCGAGACTCAAAACGTTGAGAAGCTGAGAAATGCACCGAGACCGTCCACAAAAAGGGATGTCCGGTCATTTGTATCTCTCTGTGGATTCTACCAGAGATATATAAAGGATTTTAATAGCCTCTGTGCGCCGCTTACATCGCTAACCAAGAAAGGAAACCCAGATAAAGTGACATGGTCAGCAGAATGTGAACATGCATATGCACTCTTAAAAGAGAAACTCACAACAAAACCTATTTTACGGCTTCCGGATTTAACTAGAAAATTCATCTTGCGCACAGATGCCAGTAACATTGGAATCGGGGCTACATTACTACAGCCAGATGACAGAAGCCCACCAAATCTATTTCCGGTCGCATATGCGAGTCGGAAGTTAAACCGAGCAGAACAAAACTATTCCACAATCGAAAAGGAATGTTTGTCCCTCGTCTGGGGAATACAAAAATTTCAAGCATACCTGTACGGAAGGAAATTTACAATCCAGAGTGATCACCAACCTCTGACCTTCCTCGCCAATTCAAAGAATTTGAATGCTAGACTGATGAGGTGGTCGCTTGTTCTACAACCTTACACGTTCCAAGTGGACTATATCCAAGGAAAACATAACGTAGGAGCGGATTTTTTAAGCCGTCATCCTATGAGGCAGGACGGAGAGCACAGACAAGTAGCGGAAAGGGTGGAAACCGAAGAGAAAAACGAAGATGAGGAAAAGGATTAAAGAATCCCGAGCAAGAATGCTAAGCTCTCCTGAGTACGATTGACATCACACTTGAGGAGGGGCTATTGTGATAAACGAGCGCAAAGGCCTTATTGCTCTATCTTTTCCTACATCTTTCGTATTGTATTTTCTCCGACATTTGCTCTTTCATCTCATATGTGCTACCCACATTTGCTATTTCATCGTTGTGATTACTCGCGACCGGTATCTAGAGAACCACATTTGTTCTTTCATCGGGGAAAATAAAAGTCCTTTGATTGAGTCGCCGTGCCCGACATTATCGTTTGAAGCCCACATTGCATCGTGATAAATCTGGTAAAAACACATATGGTCATCCTAATCAAACATCGGGGCATGCTGTAATTTCTGTGACACCACATTGGACGCCCAGATTGGCCAGGGGAAAACGTCTCATGCTGTAATGGTGTTATCTTTAGTCGGCCGCGGTTCAGACAAGCGTTGGTTTACCACATTGGACGCCCAGCTTGGCCAGGTGACTTCCAGAAATATATAATACCGCATAATCTACTAGAGTGAAGCAGTCCAGTTTTTTTACCTTGTGAGGAAGAGATTAAACCCAAAAACGCATAGCCTAATACACATGTTTATTCAGAGTGGATGATAATTCAGTTCTGTGATTAATTGTGTTCTTAAGGATTTTGCGAAGGGAAAAGAAGGTTAGTAGATCTTATACTTATTAATACATTTTCTTATTTTTGTTTATTTTAACCTCACAGCTAAAATGTGCGAAAGATAAAGTTTCAAATAATTCTTGGCATAACTGATTAATAAAATCAGAAGATTTTCCTAGAAGATGATAGGATGATAGGAGGTAATTAATAGTTCATATTTCACCTTTATCATCATCACAGTCTCCCATGCGCACACACTCTCATGCACAAGATATTTAACATCATTAGAATTGAACTCAGAGAGAGAGAGAGATGAATAATGAGCAGTAGTTTAAATGAAAGTCAACCAGTGATGTTAAATGTGAAAAACTTACGAAGACTTTTGTGTGTCTTCAGTTCATCAGAAGTCTGAGTCTACACGCAACGTGTCTGACGTCTAACCAGAAATAAGTTATCAAAAACGGACATTTGGCTAGCAGAATTCGCCATAGGACATCTTTCATTCCTCAATTAAAAAGGAATATTGTCTCACCCACAAGTCATAAGGTGGACGCAGCATTTTTCGTCACCATATACTGCTTGCTCACAAGTTCAATACATCGTTATCACAAGTTCAATACAGAGTCATCATAAATTCAAATCACTCGAAAGATCATTATTATCTGAAGTCAAGCAAAAGAGCTCAAAAGAGGAATCGCATATTTATAGCAAGTGCAACACCCTCTTAAGCGCATTCTATGAAGCAGACTCGAAAGTATATGAAACACGACTACATACGCAAGATTATGAGTCTACATATCACTAACATTTCGTGAAGATATCCAGTCTGACCAGTAACGTCGGGAGATTAGACAACAGACCTTTTGTTCATATGACAGCTATTAACTGTTGATCAACACTACAGAGATATACTCAAACAGTGAAGGAATATACATAGATATCTCGTCAGCGTTCTCCGTACGACAACAGTATTCATCAGAACGTCCTCAGCTTAGAGATACCCCACTCGACATAACGTATAACAACTTGGGACATTTTATGCATACATGTGAATCCTCATATCTAGGAGAAGCATTTAGAGACACATGGACTGTGTAGAGTACTCACCATTTTGGTAAAACGTATCATATCACATCATCATTTCACTTTACACCAGTTCATTCTTAATTAACTATTACTTAATTAACTGTAATTTTATTATCTCATCTGTGTGTTTTGTGTGAATCGTCTTTCACCATCATCACGTTCTAACCATTACTAACCCTATATGTGTGGATATTTCATTAATAAACCCAACGATCGGTTGATCATTATCAAGAGTTTGTTAATGTATCACTCGTGCTGTCGGTGTTACATATTCACCTATAGGAACCTTTCTCTACTCAGATGAGGTTGGGGGCTTTTTCTTTACGGGATCTAAGGGCAGAAGCTAAGGTCGTGGGGAAACAGAACTCTTTCCATAATTAATTAGAAAACACTGTCTAGTGGAAAGCATTCGCATTCCTGTCTTCTTGTCCCTATCTCGGATAGGTCTTTATTCTTTCTTAACGAGCCAATTTCTAGAGACCTTATATCTATATCTCATAGACTATTCCTGGCAAAAACTACTGTAGTAGTTGCCCCAGTGACTCACCACACGACACTCGCATGTGTGAGATACATAAAGAATGAAAATATCATAGAGGATATGTTATTTGCAAAACTACTGACAGCAGATACAAAGGGGTTGTCATTCTTTGAAACCCTTGAAACACTCTTGTTGGAAAAAAAATATTCCTTTTTCCAATGTCATCGCATGTGCGACAGACGGAGCACCGGCTATGGTTGGTCGTCATCGTGAGTTTCTGGCCTACTTAAAAAATGTGGCACCAGGTGTTTTAACAATTCATTGTATTATTCAGCGACAACATTTAGTCGTTAAGCATCTTAATGACAGACTCCACAAATCATTGAATTGTGTTATCAGTGTTACTAACAAAATTAAGGCGCATTCGTTGAACGATAGATTATTTCGTAAACTTTGTTGTGATAATGGTGAAGAGTTTGAACGTCTTCTCCTACACACGGAAGTACGATGGCTGTCCAAAGGTAACTGTTTAAAAAAATTATGGGCATTATTTGATACTGTTGTAGAGTTTTTGGATTCAATCAAAGAAGAGTTTAGCATCGAAAGAGAAGTATTGCGAAACGATGTGGCCTATCTTTCAAATATGTTTGAAAAGTTGAATGAGGTTCTTCGTAAGCTACAAGGAAATGCGATCAGTCTGATTAAAGTGAAAGGAATTATCATGGGATTCATCAACAAATTGACATTATATAAAAATAATCTTAGTCGCCGAGAACTTTCTCCTTTTCCATGTTTACTGCAGTTAGGTGGGGACAGGCTTAAAGATTCAGATTTAGAGGTATACTGCAGTCATTTGACGCTATTAAAAATGATATGAGCATAAGATTTAAAGACGTGCAAGAGCTAATAACACCGGATTGGGTGATTAATCCGTTTGAATCAGACGTGGAAAAAGTTAGTCAACATTTACAAGAAGAATTAATTGAGCTTCAAAATGACTTCGAGGCAAAAGCACGATTCAGTCACACACATTACGAAAAATGTTGGCTCCAACAGAGACTTGCGTATCCCGTTCTTTGGCGTGAAACTAAATTGCTAATTACAGCATCCCCAACGTCGTATTTGGTGGAGAAGGGGTTCAGTGCAGTAGTGTTGCTACTACAAAAGCAACGAAACCGACTGCAGATTTGTAACGGAGGAGATTTGAGACTTCTTCAAACTGGCTGAGTGACACCAAGCGCAAGGATTTCATTAAGCTTCATTAGTAAGTGAATTTTTATAAAATTATACCATTATTATCAACTAATAATTTTTCTAATTTGTTCATGTTTAAAGTGGTTAAATAAGGAGAGGCTTAAATATTCAGATTGGAAGATGTATATGCAGTCATTTAGGCGGTATTAAAATGATATGATTGTGATAGTTATAGAGTTGTAAGAACTAATTTTATATCATTTGCTCCGCCAATTTGTAATTCAAGGATAATGAACTTGTGGTGTATATAATTCCGTACTTAAACACATATTTAATATAACTATGGTTTTATAAATGTGCTTTCTCTTTTTCTTTATATTATAAGAAAAGATAACTCATTAACTGCATTGCTTTTTAAAAAGTATGGTGGAATATATGTGTGTGTGTGTGTGTTTGTGTATACACGATAAAGAGCAAGGGGGTGTTAAAAGGGTGGGGGGGGGGGGGCTTTTTAAAATATTAGTTGTCAAAAGGGGGCGATGCTACTATCAGGGTTGAGAAACACTGAGCTAGAGGAAGGACAGAATGCAAGAGGGAACTGTGTGCCCGATTTTCAACCCTTGGAAAATTAATTTCCTTCGTATCTGTCCGTCACACTATCTACCCAGTCTGTCTGATTCTGCCCTTTAGTTAGGGGAAGGCAGAGACAGCGAGGAAAGGAACTAGTTACCCCATCTTATGATGCTCGACCTAGTATTGCGAAGGCTTTAACAATTCACTCACTACGGCAGTATCTGTTATGAGACTAAAAGCCACTCACCTCTGGTAAAATCTCTCGCATACACTGGAAAACACGACGAGTTCCTGGTCATTCAATAGCAGACTGTTCGAATATTTCATGAGTTAATATAACACGCCATCCTAATCTGATTATGTCTCAAATCATTGTCTAATTTACTGTATGAAGAGTTCGAATTTTGTCAGTCTGTTTGATTGTTTTTTTAAAAAAATCGTTTTTGTCGTTACTTTATTGGTTTTTTTAAAAATTTATTTTAAATACATACTTTTATTACGATGGATATTGCAAATGTATGATGTTATATGTATTACTTTTATAATGATACATGCCTAAATAATGCTTAAACTAAATGTCAGGATCAAAGGATACAGTATGCATGATATGAGATAGATAGATAGATAGATAGATAGATAGATAGATAGATAGATAGATAGATAGATAGGTATATATATGTATATATATATATATGTATATATATATATGTATATATATATATATATATATATATATATATATATATATAGATATATATATATATATATATTTGATATATATATATATATATATATATATATATATATATATATATATATATATATATATATATATATATACGAGGAGCGTTCAGAAAGTAATGCACCACATCGTTTTTCTCCGCTAATAATGAAGATAGAAGCATGACATTTTGCACACTTCAAATATAGCATGTGCCAATTGTGTGCACCAAATTGCACCGCAACCGACCAAATAATACGGCTGCCCTAAACCGTTGAAATGGAGCGTGTTAGCAACTTGCGTTATAAACAGCGAATTGGGATAGAATTTCTTGTTGCAGAGAAGGAAACTGTTGTGAACATTCACAAGCGTTTATGTGATGTGTATGGGAGTTTTGCAGTTGACAGGAGTACAGTCAGTTGCTGGGTTCAGAGAATCAAAGAATCAGGAAGTGGAGATACGGAGCTGCTTGATCGGCCGCGCTGTGGACGTCCTGCCACAGCCACCAACGCAGAAATGTTGAAATGCGCTGAGGGCACTATTCTTACTGATAGGCGAATCACTACTCAACAATTGGCCTTACAGCTGTCAGTCAGCATTGGTAGTGCAAATGCAGTTATAAAAACTCTCGGATTTCTAAGGTTTGCGCAAGATGGGTTCCTCGAAGTCTCACAAATGAAACCCAATTGCAAAGGAAAGCAATTTCTTCTGAATTGTTGGAGCGTTTCAATGCTGATGGAGAGAACTTTTTGGCTAAGATCGTTACAGGTGACGAAACCTGGGCACATCATTTTGAACCTGAGACAAAAAGACAGTCAATGGAGTGGCATCATCCGCAATCACCAAGAAGAAAGAAATTCAAGACTATTCCTTCAGCTGGAAAGGTCATGATCACTGTCTTTTGGGACATTGAAGGTGTGATTCTTGTGGACGTTATGCCAAGAGGAGAGACAATCATATCGCAAGCTTACATTAAGACATTGAAAAAACTCAATCAACTTTTTCACAGAGTTCGGCCGCATAAGAATCCAGCAGACCTGCTTCTCCTTCACGACAATGCGCGCCCTCACACAAGTCTGGCAACACGGGAAGCAATCACGAAATTGGGTTGGACGGTACTACCCCATCCACCCTATAGTCCCGATTTGGCACCCTCTGATTTTCCTCTATTTGGTCCACTTAAAGATGCACTCCGTGGGACAAGGTTTGAAGATGACGAAGGAGTGATTCATGCAGCGAAGAAATGGCTACATGATCAAGACAAAATCTGGTACGGCTAGGAATACATGCACTTGATTCGCGCTGGCATAAAGCCGTACAAATTGATGGGGATTATGTTGAATAATAGCGATGTTTACATGACATATCCATGTATATTGTGTATAAATTTCATGCTTTTTGAATAAACAGCTCCTGAGAAAAACGATGTGGTGCATTACTTTCTGAACGCCCCTCGTATATATATATATATATATATATATATATATATATATATATATATATATATATATATATAGAGAGAGAGAGAGAGAGAGAGAGAGAGAGAGAGAGAGAATGAGAGGGGAAGGGAAAAATGTCAGATGGGCATTTTTACCCAAGTTTTAACCCTTTGAAAATAAAGTTCGTGCGTTCGTTCACTTTTTTTTACATTCTGAGGCTGGCAACCCTGTGCACAAAATAATATAAGCAACCGCTTAAGGCGTTGGATGAGAGAAGAGTAACCCTTTCCTTTTCGTGTCTCCTGAGAGACCCACGGGAACTACCCAGCGGAGTACAGACTTTCAACAAATGTTCGTCAAGCCATCTTGTCCTGTGTCTCTCCATGTTTTACTGATCATCATCATCACTATTATCATCATCATTATCATCATCGTCATCCTCGTCATCATCATCGTCATCATAATCAAGATTATCATCATCATCGTCATTACAATCATCATTATCATCATCGTCATCACCATCGCTGTCATCATCATCAGCATAATCATTGTGACAGAATTGTCCGTTCTCTTTTCTTAACATTCATGTTTATCGCCGACACTACTGCGCCACGTTTTATTTTCTGTACTTAATAATTGTTTACACTCCCTGCCCTCAAGTCTTGTCGTGTCGGGGCTTGAGCGACACTCTTTTGCTGATTGGGTTATCAATGACTTTCGTTTGAACTCATGTTGACACCTGGGATCTGTAGAGAGATGTGGTGTTTACTAATGTGTAGCACATTTTCCTACCAGACAGTGCGTGGGCGCACCCGATTAAGAAGTAAACAACCTTGGGATGACCAGAGTCGATTATATTATCATGGATAATAGTTCTGTCTGACCAGTTTGTTGATTGTTGGCTAGACCGGGTAAGTGACATAACCATTGCCGGACAAGACTTGTCGGAGAATAATTATCCATCTTGAAAGAGATTACACGTGATGGATTATGAAGTCGTGAGTGTAAACATGATCGGTAATAGACGGAAGCTGACATCCGATATAGGGGGAGGTGACTTGCAAACAACACATTTTTTTGCGGGTGTCACACAGGATATTTCCGTGAGAGGTAGGGGAATATACCCCACCAAAATACATGCAAATTGCATGCTATTGGCTTTGCATTTGAGATATAAAAATACATTATCTCTGATTGGAGCCTTGTCACATAGTAGCAATCTGGATGCGTGCCGAATGTTGCATATAATCTAGCGCCTTTTGAGTTTACGGCACTATGAAATTCAACTCGTCAATAAGACAGCCAGACAAGCCAGAATAAGGAATAGGATCACGATTCCATTTTTAAGGACCAGACAACAAGTTTGTGCATCTTATGGATTTACACAACGACAACTCTACATTTATTAATACGGAAAGCCGGAATCCTAGTAACCTGAACATTAAGTCATAGTGGGAGTCTATTGTAAAGTAACACCACAGACCACGTGTAACAGGCAACTTAATCAAGTTGCCGAAACTATTTCTCTCAGCCAGAAGTCTATATTCCCAAAGATATTTTGGGGTAAGTTGTTCATTCTATAATTCTATATTTTGCATTTATTAACATGTGAAAATTCCTAGTGGATTTCAAAGTCATATGAACCTGGCAACCTCAGCATATATAATGATGATTTCATGACCTACCGCTGCAAGAGCTGGTTGTGATAAATTTAACCGTGATACAACGTTAAAATGTCTCCAACTATCAAGATAGAATGTAGGGATAAAAATAATGCATAAGCTACTAGAAGACATGATCGCCCATGCCGCGGTTCACTACCCTCCATGGAAACTAACTTGTTAGACGTGCAGACAAAACGTTTACCCTTGGAGACGGGAGGGAACGGAGATCAAAAAGAAAAAAAAATGACTGAACACGTGTTTGAAACTAGCAAGGCTAAAAGGACGCAATTGGTGGGGAAAGGAAAAAATTCACGTCCACTAGTGACACAATGTAAAGAAATGGACAAAAGGGACCTTAGCTATTATATGCAACAGTCATTTCTTGGACGCTTTTGCGATACTTGGTTGTTTATTTGAAATCAGCGGCAAACGCATTACAGAAGCTTCTCGAAGATATTTCAAAAAAAAAAAAAAAAAAAATAGACGAGAAAAAAAAAATATGTTTTCTTAATAATAATGTTACGAAAATAAAACTTAGCTAGTTTGATAGCACATCTTGAGCTGACAAATAATATACTTTAAATTATCCAGACGAATAGATAGTAAGGAAGATATTGACAAAAGACTGTATTGTTCATATCAGACGAACGACTACACTGTTAACCCATGTCATTAAAAATAACCAAAATCTTGGCCTTGAGTCTGCAAACGTAAAAATCTAGTTGAAATGAAAGAGAGGGAATGTGGTGGAGAATTGTGGCTAAAAATAACTTTAAAGGCAAAATTGTGTAGGGGACGGCAGAGTTGGTTCAAAAAACAAGTGTGTTTTTTGTGAAAACGCAAGTAGAGACAGACGGACCAACAGACAATAATACATACTTGACTGAGGTATGACTGAATTGACTTTTGGTTGTAGGTTTGAAATTTGAAAGGGGGAAAGTCGGTGATTGGCCAAAGATAATCATATTATTGGCGCACAGACGCGCATTTTTGCCATTCAACTAAAAGCTGTCCAGTAGTAGACACAGTAAATAATTCAGTGGTGTATTTCCCAGAAAGCTATTCCATATTTAGAGGGACGCCATACTAGAGCCAGCAGCTCAGCTGAGTTTTGCTAGAATATAACTGTGTTCTCTATTCGTAATTCTGGTAAGAATGAAAGCATTTCTTTTGTATATTTTAATATTGTTTAATATTTCGAGTGATTTGATACTGCCATATCAAAATCTGTCTCTTACAACAAGTAAGGGGTTCGCTCTAGATCCCCAGCCCAAGTTCAGGGTCTAGAGATAAACAAAATACATAGACGCCAGCAAGGATTATGAAGGGCGGATCAAGTATTGAGATATGTGGGAACATATCACCTATCTTATTGGATAATAGAAAACTATTGAACATATCTCATATGCACTGCAGACTTTGGGGGAATTGATACAATATGAAACCAACTTACCAACAGGCTGATCACCCGTTTGCCAGTCACTTCGATTACGGAAACAACAGCAAATGGATTGATTTGCCGTTGCCCTAAAGACGCCAATAGGCGTGATGGGAAACAATGGCAAAGAAAACCTATCTGCTGTTGCCCTAAGGCGCCACTAGGCGTAATGGCCACTGACTGCTTTGACGGTCGGTGGCTAAGGACGAAAGAAGAAGAAGAGAAACCAACTTGGTAAGATGTGCTGTATGGTCAGAGAGATCTGACCCATTTCTGTATATTGTTGATGTGTTGTGCTGTGTAAAAGTGGTGCAGTGTATAGAGTACTGACACAGCACCAATTTTGTTTCAGAAGTGTGAGTTTCTGATGTGGCACTAAGCTAGTGCTACATAAGTATTCAAAGTTACACCAGCAGACGTGTATGCAGGCAAACAGCGTATAGAAGCAGACTATCGTTCTATTCTAGCTGTCGAGAGAAGTGGACCACCTGATTCTGCATCAGTTCTTCGCAGACCAGATGAGTACTAAATGGCCTGCTGAAGATTCACCATATTTCTAAGGAACTTATAATAATTTCCCCACCACGGTTTACTGAGCTTTGGGAAAGACACAGTATAAAGTTGTAATCTAATGGACACAGCTCCTGTAGTTACAGAATGGGAGTGATGACGCCACCCCATCAGCACATCCATTAATCATTCTCCCAGAGAAATTTAAAATATAAACAGTATTAATATTAACTAGTCTTGTAAAATACATATGTATACACCTTTCATTTTATTATGACATATATCCATGCATTTCATTCATAACTTCATAACCTTTCATATGTTCTGACCAAAATAAAACCTTGGTTCAGAACAAATAAACTTAAAGAAAATTTCTATATCTAAAACTAAAACAGCTGAGTCAGTTCAGTGTGTTATAAATTTTATTAATATTATTACACTTAGTAATTATCTGTGTGTGTGTTTGTATATATTAATACAACACAGTACATATCAGTACCCTAGAATTTAACGTAGCCACATTCATTAGTAAAAAAGATATGTGTGAGGTCGTAAGTGGTAGTACGAAGGGCCTTCTGTAATTCACATCTACACTTATCTCAGGAGCCTTCACAACTGACCTCATACACCCCACTAAGTGACATCAACCATACAATACCATCAAAACCCACTACACTGGTGACTTCTTTAAGCGGGTTTGTCATAGAGAACCAAAAACAGAGGTAGTCCCAAGTTCCATGGAGTGGATGATGATGTACATACTTATTATTATAACTTCAATCAGTGCATATATAAATGTAAACACGTTCAATATAAATGCAATGGGTGCTTTCCACTCACACTGGGATTAACATCAATGCTCAGAGAGGATAAAGTTCTGATGCAGATGGGATGGTGGAATAAAAGGGGGGAGGGAGAAGACTCCTGATTTTGTGTCAGGAGACCCAATACTCAGGCGGGTATTTGTTTGTCTTATTTCATGATACTAGTTGGTGGTACCAATTGGTGGTGCTATCTGTGAAACAAGTGTGGTATAAGTGGTCTTCAGTCAAAGCTAGATACCTAAAGCAGACAGGTCTTAACAAACGATGGACCATTTTCGCAATTACCTAACGATAATACGAGGGACGTGTTGCGGCCACCAGACTTGACCAGTGACAAGAGTGAACCAGTCCATAACCTGCAAAGAACAAGCATCAGCTTGAGCAGAAACCAACCGACATCTTACTGGCAGCTAAGTACCCACTTATAGCTGCCAAGTGAACTTTTTTCATTAAGAAAAATTTGAAACAGAAAACACACTATCCAGATCATCCGCCGTGATGAAATTTTAAAGACTATCTAATTCATCCAACACTTATTTATTTTACATTTGCTAATGATAATTGATTATTAAATTTGTTATCTGTAAATATACAAATTTATGGTTGATTTAATATTTTTTTTAGTGAAATGCAACTGTATGTCTCAGTCATTTTAAATACCTATAACAGGTCTATTGAAGTAATATCTTACTGAGTTAAATCAGTTGGGGGTTCATCAGAATGAGCAAAATCCTTATTCATAGAAGGTCAGGAAAGATAAATGTTTTGCCCGGCCTGGATCCATCAGCTGTTTTGTCGGATTTCTTTAAATTCCTATAATGCTCCCTAGAATTGAAGCACCATTTTTTAATTCGCGTCTCTGTCACGAGTAATTTTGAGCGAAAGGTAGACACCTTTGAAGACCCTCAGTAGATACTCTGAACTTTGGCCACTGTTGCACCATCACTGCAGAGCAAGGGGAGTAAATAACGTGACAAGCATCATCAACGTCGTCATTATCATAATCATCATCGTCATCATCATCATCGTCGTCATTATTATCATCAACGCCACCATCATCGTTGTCATCATAATCATGATCATCATCATAATTTATCGTCATCATCATAATCATGATCATCATCATAATTATCGTCACCATCATCATGGTCATCACAACCATTTTCCTTTGAGTTCAGTAAGGATCATGGCGTAGCTACTTCAGCTGGTTTCCTTGCAGACAGCCTGCACCAAGAAATCACATCTTCTTGCAGCGGTGATTTGTGTGGCAATATGTTTTATATGATGAATCTGCTAGCCACATGCACAATTTCATATTACAACATACACTAGTCAATTTCTTCTTTGTCTCTAGGCAACTGCGGGAACTACAAGGGTTGACGTTGTAGATAAATCATTTGTGGCCAGATAAAATCTACATTACATCAGAGTTACAGCATGCGTTTCGTAATATTTTCTCGTGACAATTTTTGTGTTCACGTAAAAATAAAATACTACCGGATTATTTCGGTGAAAAATAGTTGAGTTATGTTTGTATACTAGCCGTGCCAGTTACAGTCTTCTTCGTCTATCTAGAGAACCAAAAATACCATGCAATAGAAAACTGGTTAGATTTCAACCACCGAAAACAGGCAATTTCATGGTGAAGGAACTCTCGGGTCAGACGAGGAGATGCTGTGGTGGCATTGGTTCGTCCCAACTCCGAACCGGGTCGGGAGAAGCTCCTCCATTTTCTTTCTTAAGGGGGATGAGGAAAGGGGGGGTGGGGGGGGGTGGATGTCACGGCGCTATTTCGCCGAAATTTCAGATTGGCCACTTTAGGTGGTTGGCAACCCTGAGAGAAGCGGTTTGTCCAGATCAGGTGACCGAACAGGAAGCGGGAACAAGTTTTGGCGCAAAAAGGCAGTTCCCTCCTAGTCAGCGGCCGAGGAAGGTCGCAGATATTTTCACTCGCCAGCATTCTTGTGGTGAATTGTATGCCATGTTTGGATCGTTATAGTACTTGCCATATTTCATGCTGAGTGGATTATATTTTATAATTCTAGATGTGGATAGGATCTAGTGGACATTTTCCCATAGATAGCAGAGTTGTAAAGTGTCTATGTGTTGAGAGTACCATTGGCACAGTGGTTTGCTAGTGAGCGATAGTCAGCGATAATGTTCATTCGGGAGGGCATACTAGAATGTATTATGTTAATAGATTGAGCTGGTAGTGAGGCAAGTTGCAATGGTATTTACTTACTTACTTACTTAGTCGTTCCCCTTCTACCGTGAGGTGTAGAGGTTTGGAAGAGAGAGCGCCAGACCATTCTATCAGCTGTCTTCTTCCTGGCCTGGTTCCATTCTAGTCCTCGGTCCTTCAAAGATTGTCTAATGTTGTCCTCCCAGCGGACTCTGGGTCGTCCTGGAGGTCTGGATCCCTGGCTCTTTGTTTCCCATGCTTGTCGTGGTAGCCGATCTTCTCCCATTCTGCAGACATGGCCAAACCATCTTAGTTGGGACTGTTCTATTTGGGTCTGCAGTGGGTGGGATTTTAGGCCTTGACGTATCGTCTGGTTGCGGACCATGTCTCTTCTTGTTACTTCAACCACCTTCCTCAGATACCTCATTTCTGAGGTTTGGATCTGGCTTTTGTGGGTTGTAGTCATTGCCCATGACTCGCATCCATATGTCAAGACTGGGACATAGGTGGAGCGGTATACAGCCATCTTCGCTTTCTTACCAACCTCTTTCTTGCTGAGGAATCCTCGATTTATGGCCTGATAAAGTCTCCCAGCCGCTGCTTTTCGAGTGGCCAACTCTTCTTTGATGCCCCCCTTTCGGTCTATAATAGCTCCGAGATATTTAAAGTGGTCGACCTGCTCCAGGACCTGTTCTCCCAACTTAATCTGATGTTTTCTTTCTTCTCGTGATATCACCATGGATTTTGTTTTAGAGCTGCTTATGACCATCCCTCTCTTCTCCAGCTCTTCTTTCCAGACTAGCAGGTTGGATTGGAGATGTGTCTCTGATTTAGCAATCAGGACAACATCATCAGCAAATGCTAGCTCTGAAATACAGACCTGTCTCATCTTCCAGTACCCCACTGAATACTTTCTTGTTCTCTCCTTACATGCCTTGATGACATCGTCCATTAGGAGTATGAAACGATAAGGTGACAGGATATCGCCTTGTCTTACACCAGTGGTGGTCCTGAACTCTTCTGACTTATAGTTTGCTGTCCTCACATAATTTCTGCAAGACTTGTAGAAGCTCTGTATAGCATGAATCAGAGGTGCTGGAATGTTCTTCCTTGCCAAACAGTCCCAAAGTTTGCTCCAGGGGACCCTGTCAAACGCCTTTTCCAGATCTATGAAACAAAGATGGATCTCACTCTTGTACTCAAGGGCCTTTTCACTCAGCTGTCTGAGTGTGAAGATTCGGTCTTGAGTACTTCGGTTTGCTCGGAATCCGCACTGGGCTTCATCCAATTGTGGCTCAGCTAGGCATAGGAGTCTCTGCTCTAGGATTCTAGAGTAGATTTTACCAGGGACACTGAGAAGGGATATGCCTCTGTGGTTTCCACATTGTCGATTGTCACCTTTTTTTGAAAATCGGTGTTATGATGGCAATCTCCCAATCCTTTGGTATGGCCTTGTTGCACCACGCTGCCTGTAGTACCCTTAGGAGTAATAGGTCGCCTGATGCTCCCATGTACTTAACCATTTACAATGGTATTTTCGTATTGTAATTCATACGTTTTTTTCATGGCCGTGTGAGGCCTTTATTTATGTGTGTATATCATATTAAAGGGCAGTACCTGTGGAAGGTGTTATCTTGCTGTGTCAGCCATTATATGTTGTGGTCGTACCTTTGGAAGGACAAACCTTATTTACCATTAGTATTGGTGTTATTATAAATCCACAATATTAGTGGTCTTGACAGTCACATTATCTGATCTTTCTTCTTCTCATAACATGATTACAGAAACTGAATTGTTTCTTTGTGATGTTAGCGATAATGTTTCTTTGCACGCTGCTTCTTTGAGGCTATCCCCGAAACTCTTGTTTTTTTTAGATGACCATGACATACTTTATATTCTTCTGTAAACCACATATCTATGGCCCCCTGGGTTTTTCTTGTTTGTTTACTAACTGTCAATGAGTCACTTTTATATGTTACGGTAGGCTCTAAATAATAGTGATTAGTTTTCTTTCTTTCTTTTTTTTTTTCCTCTATTTCTTTCTTTATATCTTTATTTTTCTATCTTCTTTCATTGACAATTATTGTTTGTGCACAAAGCACTTTTTTTTTGTATTGAATGCTGCGGTGGCCTGGGTTAATCTGGTGTCTTATAAGACAAAGTCAGAATAGCACTATAGTCTGTAGTCTTACTACAATCTGTAGTCCTCTTATCGCCTTTTACGACATGGACCAGAAGTCTATGTCGTAAACGGCGACTAATATGACGATGTGCACGTTGACGGCAGAAATTGCTACAGAGACCACTTGTCGCATAGAGATTTATGATCAATAAATTTTCTATATTCTTTTCTTTTCTACCCGTGCCCTCTACTTTATGTATCGCTCTTTTATCCTTTTCCTGTTTTTCGCATTCGTTAGTTTGCGACAAAATATATTTTCCCATTCTAACTTTCGCCATTTTCTTTTCTCATTTAGAAATGCATTTTATTTCGTAATGTGTCAGTTCCTGGCTGAACGAAAGAGTGTGAGAATCCGCCTTGTCAGACATAGAGAGCAGACATTTGTCTACATTTTCAAGCTGTCACGAGTTTTCTTCGGCTAAGAGTCTAGCGTGAGGTGTGAACGGCGCCCTCATGCTCGCTCAGAAATGAGACATGTCGGTGTGAGGTGTGAAGACGCGTTTTGGCAGTTATGGCCAGCGTCTAGGTTATGTGAAGTGTTAAGACGGGAAGGGGAGACTATTTTTCGGATTTTCGAAATAACGTGGGATCCTTTGTCGGGTTTTCAGATATCTTACCAGGAGTTTAAACTAGACTTCATTCAGTTCTCCAGATTCGCAGTAGACAGGTCGCTCGTGTAAAAGAATAAGCTGTGTAGCGAAGTTTCTCAGTTTGTTTCGACAATTTGCCGAGCTTCTAGACTTCAAATATATATCAGCGTATAATTCTTAGTTTGTGCGATCGCCTGTAGTTCTGTGTGGAGGTAATATACATATATCTAGTAGTGTTGAGTGTTTTAATGATAAATCGCTTATTTCATTTTACTAGTTAGATTTCTGTGCAGTAGTAATTAAATTGTAAGACTGTTATATTCTCTAGCTGACGAGTTTCAGTGGAAAGCAAAATAAATTATAATTTCTAGCTTAAACTCATGCAGCTATAAATAAATTTTATTAAATTGCTGGTGATCAGTCGAGAATATTTTAAACTAACTTATAACTGCACTGAGTCATCATTGAGTATTGACGAAATACGTATGTACCTTGTATTTCTAATTCATGATGATTGATTTTATTAGTATAACTTATTTCACGGGAATTTAAACGATAAGACCAGCTCTACGCTTGCAGTTTATAATGTAAGTTATAACCGAAGAATAGTATGTATAAGTATTTTATATGTTGTTTTCTCTTTATTCAACAAAAATTGGGTTAGCCCAACTTTGCCATCGTTTTAGTGCATGAGGAATATCTGTGAAGAACTAAAACATTTTTTTCTTAAAGACTTGGGTGTATAAAGTAAAACCTGTCTGGCATTGCGTTGGCATCCAGAACGACAGAGTACCCATTTCATAAACACTAAGATTAAATGAAGTAACGGGCCTATCGCGCCAGATTTAATTCTTCCTTATAATAACTCAAGTACATTTCAGCCCGTGTGGCAAGTAAAATATTTCAATCAATAACTTTTTCCGACATTGTTGACAAATTGTGGTGTGACCAAGAATTTTACCTTTGATCGAAGTTAAAAACCTGACATTTTTCCTAAGTAGTGGAAACCTCGTGATTCTGACATTGTGAGCCCGCTTAAAACTAATTCTTACCTCGTGATTCAAGTGACACTAACCTTAGTCTGAAAAATATTCGCATAAAGAGGACGCTCCCCGGAACCCATTGGATGAACCCAAAAATCTGCAGAGCTGGGATCCGCTTCATAAAAAGAAAGACAGTTTAAAGGGTGTGGGTGTCCTAAAGTTTGCGCCAGACGGCGAACAACAGCACGATTGTAGGTAAGAATGTATGTCAGGGCCCTGATGAATGAACAGAGAGAGAAAGCAGGAACGAGTGACTCTTTTATGGTATACCAAATTTCACCCACTTTGTATTTCTTTATGCAAGTTTTGTTGCTAACAATATTTTCCTTAGGATAGATCAGAATATCAAAGTCTGTTCATACCTTTAAAAGGGAAAATCTTAGACTAAAACATATGTATCTGTGACTCTTTTGGGCTATCACTTTTCTTCTAACAGGACTGTGGGCTATACATCGAGGGAAAAGATCATACCAATATCAAAGTCTGTTCATACCTTTAAAAGGGAAAATCATTAGACTACAGCCGATGTATCCGTGACTATTTGGTGGCTATCACTTTTCTTCTAACAGGACTGTGGGCTATACATCGAGGGAAAGGATCATACCAATGGGTCTATCATTCTTGTAGCAATTCATTGACTTTATGACTATTTGTATATGTTTTGATGTAATTTTATGTGTTGTGATGGAATTTTAGTCTGATAATTAAAATTCACTTCAACTTATTCCAGTGTGCCGGTCAGTTCGTTCCCAATTATCTATATTTTCATTGTCATAGTTTCACGTCTGTGTGTCTATTGTAGTCACTTATGTGTGTGTGTATGTGAGATATATATATATATATATATATATATATATATATATATATATATATATATATATATATATATATATATATATATATATATATATATATATATATATATATATATATATATATATATCTTATACTAGATGGTCTGACAAATCGTAATCTGTTGTAGATGATAGGCTGACTGAGAGAAATCATCTCGAGGGTCAGAGACCGACTCTAATATATTTCCTCCATCTCACTCGTGAAATCTATTTCTACTCATATCTCACTGAGCTATCACTTGTTTCTATTGCCATTCAGAAGGGACCAACCCAAGTCTTAATTCACCTATCACAAATCTACGACACCACTGTTGTAAGACCACGTAAATGGTTTCTGCAGGCTTGCTACAAAGGGGTCAAATGCAGTGGTGACCCCATGACCCATAGGGAGCAGAAAGGAAAATGAGAGAGTCATCTTACATCTAATGTTATTAACATCTCAGAGAGTCATCTTACATCTAATGTTATTAACATCTCAGAGAGTCATCTTAACATCTCAGAGAGTCATCTTTCTTCTAATGTTATTAACATCTCAAAGAGTCATCTTATATTTAATGTTATTAACATCTAAGAGAGTCATCTTACATCTAATGTTATTAACATCTCAGAGAGTCATCTTACATCTAATGTTATTAACATCTCAGAGAGTCATCTTCCATCTAATGTTATTAACATATCAGAGAGTCATCTTTCTTCTAATGTTATTAACATCTAAAAGAGTCATCTTTCATCTAATGTTATTAACATCTCAGAGAGTCATCTTTCATCTAATGGTATTAACATCTCAGAGAGTCATCTTACATATAATGTTCTTAACATCTCAGAGAGTCATCTTTCATCTAATGTTATTAATATCTCAGAGAGTCATAATAAATCTAATGTTATTAACATCTCAGAGAGTCATCTTCCATCTAATGTTATTAACATCTCAGAGAGTCATCTTACATCTAATGTTATTAACATCTCAGAGAGTCATCTTTCATCTAATGTTATTAACATCTCAGAGAGTCATCTTTCATCTAATGTTATTAACATCTCAGAGAGTCATCTTTCATCTAATGTTATTAACATCTCAGAGAGTCATCTTTCATCTAATGTTATTAACATCTCAGAGAGTCATCTTACTTCTAATGTTATTAACATCTCAGAGAGTCATCTTTCATCTAATGTTATTAACATCTCAGAGAGTCATCTTATATCTAATGTTATTAACATCTCAGAGAGTAATCTTACATCTAATGTTATTAACATCTCAGAGAGTCAACTTCCATCTAATGTTATTAACATCTCAGAGAATCATCTTTCATCTAATGTTATTAACATCTCAGAGAGTCATCTTTCATCTAATGTTATTAACATCTCAGAGAGTTATATTTCACCTAATGTTATTAACATCTCAGAGAGTCATCTTACTTCTAATGTCATTAACATCTCAGAGAGTATTCTTTCATCTAATGTTCTTAACATCTAAGTGAGTCATCTTTCTTCTAATGTTATTAACATCTCAGAGAGTCATCTTTCTTCTAATGTTATTAACACCACAGAGAGTCATTTTCCATCTAATGTTATTAACATCTCAGAGAGTCATCTTTCATCTAATGTTATTAACATCTCAGAGAGTCATCTTTCATCTAATGTTATTAACATCTCAGAGAGTCATCTTTCTTCTAATGTTATTAACATCTCAGAGAGTCATCTTTCTTCTAATGTTATTAACACCACAGAGAGTCATTTTCCATCTAATGTTATTAACATCTCAGAGAGTCATCTTTCATCTAATGTTATTAACATCTCAGAGAGTCATGTTTCTTCTAATGTTATTAACATCTCAGTGAGTCATCTTTCATCTAATGTTATTAACAGCTCAGAGAGTTATCTTTTATCTAATGGTATTAACATCTCAGAGAGTCATTTTCCATCTAATGTTAATAACATCTCAGAGAGTCATCTTTCATCTAATGTTAATAACATCTCAGAGAGTCATCTTTCATCTAATGTTATTAACATCTCAGAGAGTCATCTTTCATCTAATGTTATTAACATCTCAGAGAGTCATCTTTCATCTAATGTTATTAACATCTCAGAGAGTCATCTTTCATCTAATGTTATTAACATCTCAGAGAGTCATCTTACATCTAATGTTATTAACATCTCAGAGAGTCATCTTTCATCTAATGTTATTAACATCTCAGAGAGTCATCTTTCATCTAATGTTATTAACATCTCAGAGAGTCATGTTTCTTCTAATGTTATTAACATCTCAGTGAGTCATCTTTCATCTAATGTTATTAACATCTCAGAGAGTCATCTTTCATCTAATGTTATTAACATCTCAGAGAGTCATCTTTCATCTAATGTTATTAACAGCTCAGAGAGTTATCTTTTATCTAATGGTATTAACATCTCAGAGAGTCATTTTCCATCTAATGTTAATAACATCTCAGAGAGTCATCTTTCATCTAATGTTATTAACATCTAAGTGAGTCATCTTTCTTCTAATGTTATTAACATCTCAGAGAGTTAATAACATTAGAAGAAAGATGACTCACTAACATCTCAGAGAGTCATGTTTCTTCTAATGTTATTAACATCTCAGTGAGTCATCTTTCATCTAATGTTATTAACAGCTCAGAGAGTTATCTTTTATCTAATGGTATTAACATCTCAGAGAGTCATTTTCCATCTAATGTTAATAACATCTCAGAGAGTCATCTTATATCTAATGTTATTAACATCTTAGAGAGTAATCTTACATCTAATGTTATTAACATCTCAGAGAGTCATCTTTCATCTAATGTTATTAACATCTAAGTGAGTCATCTTTCTTCTAATGTTATTAACATCTCAGAGAGTTATCTTTCTTCTAATGTTATTAACACCACAGAGAGTTATTTTCCATCTAATGTTATTAACATCTCAGAGAGTCATCTTTCATCTAATGTTATTAACATCTCAGAGAGTCAAGTCATCTTTCTTCTAATATTAGTAACATCTCAGAGAGTCATCTTTCTTCTAATGTTATTAACATCTCAGAGAGTCATCTTTCATCTAATGTTATTAACATCTCAGAGAGTCATCTTTCTTCTAATGTTATGAACACCTCAGAGAGTCATCTTTCGTCTAATGTTATTAACATCTCAGAGAGTCATCTTTCTTCTAATGTTATTAACATCTCAGAGAGTCATCTTTCTTCTAATGTTATTAACATCTCAGAGAGTCATCTTTCTTCTAATGTTATTAACACCTCAGTGAGTCATCTTTCTTCTAATGTTATTGACACCTTAGAGAATCATTTTCCATCTAATGTTATTAACATCTCAGAGAGTCATTTTCCATCTAATGTTAATAACATCTCTGAGAGTCATTTTTATCTAATGTTAATAACATCTCATAGAGTCATTTTCCATCTAATATTATTAAAGTCTCCAGGTATTTGAAGCTACTGAATTATTTCAAAACTGTTCCATTCACTTTGGTGATGCATTTGGAGAAACCTTCTAACTATAAAACAGTCTACCAATGACTATGACTGGTTACCCCATCCTGTAAAAAATTTAAACCACAACAAACTTCAACAAACATGGACAAGTCAATTAAGGAAAATAAAACACAGCCATCCAAGACATGGGGAAGGTCCTCTCGCAGGGAGGCGTATGATGCAACACAGAGAAAGCCGAAAGGAGTCTGTGTTGCTGACTAACCTTCTTTTTTCTAGGAGAACTTCCAGATTTGGCACCTGGAATTTTCGAACATTAAACGAATAAGGGAAAGTGGCACAAGTAGCAGCAGAAATGAGGGAATATAAAATTGAGGTTCTGGGAATGTGTGAAACAAAGTGGAAGGCGTAGACAGGAAGAAACTCATCACAGGTGAATTGGTGCTGTCCTCAGGACATGAAGACGAAAGTTCACACCACAGTGAAGGGGTAGCTCTTATGTTATCTAAGGAAGCACAGAAAGCACTCATTAAATGGGAAGCTGTTGGACCCAGCATAATAACAGCTACCTTTAAAACAGCTAAAAAGAAAATACATGTAAATGTCATCCAATGTTATGCACCAACTAATGACAAAGAAGAGTCTGTGAAAGAAGCATTTTATACTAGACTACAGGAAATTTTGGATAAAGTAAAAAGAAGAGACATCACAATTTTGATGGATGACATGAATGCAAAGATAGGTACAGTCAACACCGGATTTGAAGAAGTCATGGGAAAACATGGGCTAGGAATAATGAATGAAAATGGGGAACTATTCTCAAACTTCTGTGCTTCAAATCAAATGGCTATAGGAGGAAGCATGTTTCCACATAAGAGAATACACAAGGCAACATGGATATCACCAGACCATAGAACAGAAAATCAGATTGATCATATATGCATAAACAAGAAGTTTAGATCATCATTGCAGGATGTAAAGGTAAATAGAGGAGCAGATGTGGCATCAGATCACCACCTTCTGATAGCCAAAGTAAAAATGAAACTCAAAAGATATGCAACAATGCAAAATTATAGACAACAATTTAATGTAGGACATCTAAGAAATCGAGAAACAAGAGACAAATTTGCGGTCACAGTATCCAACAAATTGCAAGTGCTCCAACAGCTGGAAGATATAGAGAATACAGAAGACTATTGGCAGCAGGTCAAAACGGTATGGAAGGACACATGTGAAGAAATACTGGGGAAAAGAGAACGACAACAAAAAGCATGGATAACAACAGAAACCATCAATAAGATAAAAGACAGAAAAACAAGAAAGCAAATGTAAACACAAGCAAAACCAGAAGTTCCAAAGCCAAGCCTCAAGAAGTGTACACAGAAGCAAACAAAGAAGTAAAAAGAAGTATCAAAAGAGACAAGAGGAAGTATATTGAGGAGTTGGCAAGAGAGGCAGAAGATGCTGCAGCCAAAGGAAATATGAAAGAACTGTATAGCAGCACAAAGAAGCTAACAGGGAAATACAAGCAAACAAGTTGCTTCATAAAAGACAAGAATGGAAAACTGCTCAGCAATATACAAGAGCAAATGAAGAGGTGGGCAGAATATTTTGAGGACCTTCTCAATAGACCAGCTCCACAAAACCCCCCGGACATCCAGCCAGCAGAAGAGAGCTACAAATTAACGGTGAAAGACCAACGAAGGAAGAAATAAAGAAAGCCATAAAGCTTCTAAGAGATGGAAAAGCGTCTGGACCTGATGGCATTCCAGCAGAGGCCATCAAAGCAGATATCGACACGGCTACAGAGATATTATATAAATTACTTGGTAAAGTCTGGGAAAAGGAAGAGATACCAGCAGAATGGAAGGAATGATATCTGGTTAAGTTGACTAAGAAGGGAAATTTACAACAGTGCACAAATTATAGAGGAATAATGTTACTATCAGTGCCAGGAAAAGTATTAAACAGGATTATCCTTAAGAGATTAAAAGAGTCCATAGACGAGAAACTGAGAGATGAACATGCAGGTTTCCGACAAAACAGATCATGTACAGACCAGATAGCCACTTTGAGAATAATAGTTGAACAAAGTCTAGAATGGAATTCACCACTATACATCGGATTTGTGGACTACGAAAAGGCATTTGACAGTGTAGACAGAGAATCACTTTGGAAATTGATGAGGCACTATGGAGTTCCCCTGAAGATCATTAATTTAATTTAAAAAACACATGAAGACATGACATGCAGAGTTCTTCACGAAGGACAGCTTACAGAACTGTTTGGGATAAGAACAGGAGTGCGACAGGGATGCCTCTTGTCTCCATTTCTTTTCTTACTAGCAATAGACTGGGTTATGAGATCATCGACAACACACAACAGAAATGGAATCCAGTGGACTCTGACTAAGCAGTTGGATGATTTGGATTTTGCTGATGACTTGGCTCTTCTGTCCCATAACCGTAATCAGATGCAGGACACATTGAAAACACTCGATGAGAGGTCACGGCAATTGGGTCTAAAAATACACAGGGAAAAGAGAAAAATTATGAGAATAAATGCAGGTAATGATAACAGGGTTGAACTTAAAGAAACACCAATACAAGATGTAGAATCGTACACATATCTTGGCAGCAATATAGACAAAGTTGGAGGGACAGACAGCGATATCAAAATAAGAATACAAAAGGCAAGAGGAGCTTTCATTGCATTGGGAAATATATGGAGATCAAGAGAAATCGGATCCAACACGAAAATAAGAATCTTCAACTCAAATGTGAAGTCAGTCCTATTGTATGGCTCTGAGACATGGAGAACAACAAAGACAACAACCAAAAAGCTACAGACTTTCATAAATGGGTGCTTGCGTAGAATAGAGGAATTAAAATGGTATGACAAGGTTACCAACGTGGAACTGAGGACAAGAAATAGACAAGTGCCAGTGGAGCAGGAGATGAGAAGAAGACGATGGCGATGGATTGGACACACACTGAGAAAACCTGTTGATAGCGTTACAAGGCAGTCCTTGTTCTGGAACCCCCAGGGCAAGAGAGGCAGAGGTAGACCAAGAAGTACAGGGAGAAGAGAGCTGGAAACAGAGGTAAAAATGATGAGGAGAACGTGGAAAGAACTTGAGATGATGGCACGTGACAAGAAGACTTGGCATGTGTATGTCGAAGGCCTATGCTCCTTTGGGTGTGGAGGGTTATGAATGAATGAATATGAATGACTATAACATGGTAGTGCGACTACTTATTTCTTTTACCATCAATCTGTCTCACTGGCCCTTGACTAGAAAGTTTAACCGACAATTTAGTGGGAGAGGTTACGGCCCCTCCATATAGACGTTTGTCACTTATTAAGTTGCATAGACTATTTTAGCAGATAAAACATACTTTTTCCTCGAACCAAACAAATAACTCGCCTCGCCTTGTGTGAACACATTTTATTTTAGCCGATGCCTGCTTATAGATATAATGATAAAATAAATGATTTGATGAATTAAAGATTCCGTCCGTTCGTTCGTTCGTTCTTTATTTACGAGAAATGCAGCTTTTCTTTTTTTTTTTAAATAAAATTTTGCCTCGTTTTGGCCAGGCGCGTCCCGTTCAACCTAGTCGGTTATATTAGGGCGCATGTCCAAATATAAAAAACCTTTAGCTTTCCTCTACAAGTGTAGCCTCTTTATATACACTCCAACCGGCGGCCGCGCCTCCTAGAATCCTAGAAAGAGAAGGTTCTGATTTCACTCAGTAGCCTGCATTTTCAAACGTGAGTCACAAATGCACTTATCTAAAGTTTCTATTCTCTCATTTAAAAAAATAATTTTTTTGCAAACTTGTAACTTTTCCCAAAGTATTCAGAATTTTTGTTCTATATTTCCGTAATAATTCTGGTTGATTTATTCTAAAAATGTGGGCTCACGTTATAATACTTTTTAAAAAAAGTATTGGCTTTTCATATTGTCTTTTAAACTTGCTGTAGCAATCGATACCGTTTAAGGCTGACTACTGTCTCAAAGTAAGATCCTCACTTTGACTCCTTCCACGAACTATAATGGGGAAATTATAAAAGCGTTTAGAATCACTTTCACAGGAATATAAATTCCCCCCGCCCCCAAGAATATAGCTTTTTTCATATTTCAAATCTTGAACTGTGGAGATAAAATTATACTTTGTGAAAATTCTGAGTTGGTCTTCAATATGGAGGTATATAAATAACTTTGATACGGCGTGTACTTTGAAGTAATCAAGTCTCCTAACGAAGTATTCATATATTACTATCTTTGAGTGCACAAAGACCTGTTGATAACATTACCAGACAAGTACCAGTGACAAAAAGCGTGGGGCGCTTAAGCGCTTATCATACATTTTATCCATAAGTGTCTAATGAAGTATAAAGCAGAAGTTAATTTCATGCAGAATCAGCGCCCCACGCTTTTTGTCAATTTGATGTTACATGTTTTTACTGCAAGCTATAAACTGCTTGAAAAATTATTTTTGGGTTTTTAGTGCTTTAAAAGCGTGTGTTTTTAATATTTTTTTTATTTTCTTCTTTTTAGTGTTAGAAAAATTATGACATACTGAAACATAAACAATGTTTTTACTTATTATAAATCTGGTCTAAAATGTCTTAAGCGATCCATTTCTTTTAGAGCGTCAATTTTACGCGGCTTTTTGCCTGTTAATTTGGTGCAATCAATTTCTTCAGTTTGAAGGCCATCTAGAGATCGAACTCGACTTTCCCGTGATTTATAATTTTATAATTTGGATTGTTTCCCTTGATTTAGCAAGACACATGTTTGAGTACTGCCCTGTTTTACGCATAGAAAAAAATAAAGCATTCCACGTACTCTTGAATTTTTAATTAACTTGATTATGGCCCCTGATTTGTTTACGTTTCTTTACGAAAAACTTTAATTACTCATAATGTCATAATTACAATATTAAATTGTTTAATAATTGACTGATTACCGTATTGTCATCGGGAATACACAACTATGCCAAGTTTCAGAGCTATTCCTCATCTGGAAGTGATTGAAAAATCGATTGCAAGATTTGAAAGTGACATGAAAGTGACATACAAGTGAAGTTAAATAAAAGCGTGTGAAAAGCAATTTATCCGCCAAGAGATGGCTGAAAAAAAAAATTATGGTTTGCGCTTTCTGCCGCATTCCATGATGATGGAAATACTTCTTATGTGGTCATGTACCTGAATACATTTTATGACGCTGTGGAGCAACGCTGCAGAATGGAATAAAGAAATTGAAAAAAAAATATGCCAGAAAGCTAATGTAGTGATTTACCAGCTGTCATCTTTACTCAAAACATCAAAATATCGTAATGGAAACTAAACAACAGTTGATAAATACTCTATTTTTACCAACGATTTGCAATCAGTGTCAGGTCCTTTTGTTTAAATTGAAAATGAAAAATATCCCGATCAACCTCTGATTGGTTTTTGAAGTAGAAATAACACGGACGATTGCCGATATTTGAAAGTGGCATCATATATTCTGTCCAATTATTGTAAATAGGACAAATCAATATTACCTAAATGTGTGTGAGCTTAAAGAACGAAACAAAAATAAATTAATTTATTAAAAAGGTTAACAAAAAACTCCAAACAAAAACAAGAAACGGAGGAGGGTGGAGTGTAAAGACCTTTGGGGTTTAGTTTGATATTTACTTGAGTTTAATTTGTCGTAAGTAATAAAAGAAGTCAGCTACTGACCAAAACACAGGAGAGCAAAATCACACCTTGTGAGATGAAGAGCTTAAGGAAAGCCATTACTGTTACCAATAGAGACAGAATGAGAAATAATGACCCCACATTGAACTTCATCCTGGATTAAATATAGAGGCAGAAAATAAAGTGGTTTGGCCATCTCATGAGAATGGAGTCCAATATATTACGATCACGCGCTTACTAGAATAGACGACCTGGTTTCAGAGCGCGGGAAAGATCAACACGCAGACGGATAAACAGCATCATATAAATCCTACAACAACACGGATTCACAACAGCCGCATACTTTCTGATAGAGGAACCACACTGCCACGAATGCCAGGGAAGAAAAAAGAATAGACAACTACCTGATACCATGTAACAAATACGAGCAACATAGACATGAATTAAAAATGTACCTTAGAAATCACAATATAGACATTTCAGGTGATAGGTGTTAAGTATAGATGCCCCAGGGGAAGTCCAATTGATATTACAACGGTATATAAACAAAACAAAATGTGGGAGCGTATTTTTGTTTCCCAGCTCACGTTGCAGGCAAACGCTGCCCCCATAAGACTGTATATGGTCCTGGCTGCCGGGTCTTCCCAAATCAGATGGAGCAGAGCTGCGTGTCTATGTAGATGACATCCTTCGGCAGGCTGGTAGGGGCGGTGGCTGCACCATCGCCGCACTATGACCCCCTTTGCAGGGTAGAGGACGTCCTCCACGTGGCATTGCACACACGCCAATTAGTCGGGGGTTCTCTTGGGTTGCAACAAAGCCCACAACTGTCCGTTGTCTGGCTGCTCCTGCCAGTTATCGTCTGCTTGTCTCGGAGACATAACCCCCCTTTGCCGTGTAGAGAGCCATCAAACCTCGGGACATTACACACACGCCAAGGTGGGCCTGGTGCAACACGCCGCTGAGTCTCGGAAGCTCTCTGGGGTTGCAAGAAAGCCCAAAACCTCTACCCCACATTTTGTTGCTAGGGTAAAAGAGTGAATAACTCGAACACGTGGGGATCGCTTACAACAACAACCACAACACAAAACAAAGGAAAAGATATAAGGTTAATAACAGTGACAATATTAGTAATAAAATAACGATACTAATACTACTTCAGAAAAACAATTCAAACCAATAATAATTAATAAACAAAAATTAACAAACCATTTAAAAAAAAAAGGAATCACGCATTAAAAAAAAAAAAATACGGACTACTCAAAATATAAGGACAAACAATGATGTAACAGAAACACGACTGAAAAAGATCACATTTTTATATAATTTGAAGTCATCAATTACAAAAGACAATAGTTATCTGAATATAACACAAAACTGAGAGTAAAATGACATTCTTCTTCTTCTTCGATCCTTAACCACCGACCGTCAAAGCAGTCAGTGGCCATCACGCCTAGTGGCGTCTTGTAGGGCAACAACAAATTGATTCCACTTTGCACGGTCGGTGGCCATCCTTCGTACAGTGCCCCAACTCTGGTTCATTCTTTGCATCTCAGCCTCCACAGTCCTCCGCCAAGTTGTTTTTGGTCGGCCTCTCTTTCGCTTTCCTTCAGGGGTCCAAAGCATAGCTGTTCTTGTGATGGCATCGGGGTCTCTTCTGAGGACATGACCAATCCAGCTCCAGCGTCTGCCAGCTATGATGGTATGCATGTCCTCTTGCTTGCTACGAGTAAGCAGATCTTGGTTGGTGATGGTATTCGGCCAAAAGATTCGGTGAATTTTTCTTAGGCATGTTGAGTGAAAAGAGGACAATTTTGACATTTCCTTCTCTGTGACTCTCCAGCATTCCGCACCATAGAGAAGCACAGAAAGCACGCAACTCTGGTATAATCTTAATTGTGTGCTTGTGCTGTATTGGGAGGACTTCCAGATGTTATTTAGGCTAAAGAAGGCTGTTCTTGCCTTATTCATTCTGATGTTGATGTCTTTGCCTGCCCCACCGTCTGGTGTTACTATGCTTCCTAGGTATGTGAAGGTATCTGTCTGTACCAGTTGCTGATTCCTTACTGATATGGGCTCAGGGTTGCTCACATTGAGCGTCATGACCTCAGACTTCTTTAAATTGATGTTCAAGCCCACCTGCTGGCTAAATTTATTAAGTCTATCCGTTTTTTCCTGGATGTGTTGATGTGAATGTGCCAGCAGTGCAATGTCATCTGCATATTCTAGATCTTCCAATGTTGAAAATGTAGTCCATCTTATTCCTCTTGGACTGCCCTCTGTTGTCTGGCGCATCACCCAGTCTATGACTGTTAAAAATAGAGTGGTTGATAAGGGGCATCCCTGTCGTACTCCTGTCTTCACCTCGAAGGTTAGGTTGCTCTGCCCAACACTACACGTAAAGTTGGCATAGAGGCTTTTTATGATTGACACTATGCAGCTTGGAATTCCATAAGCCCTCAGTATTTTCCATAAACTGTCCCTATGTATGCTGTCAAAAGCCTTTTCAAAATCAACAAAATTTATGTAAAGCTGTCTTTGCCATTCTGAGCACTGCTCTATAATGTTCCTGAGAGTGAATATATGGTCTACACATCTTCTGTTCTTTCTAAATCCTGCTTGTTCTTTCCTCAGTTTGTAGTCTACTGCCTTTGAAATTCTCTGTATAATTATCCTGCCTAGTATTTTGCTGGGAACTGAGAGAAGAGTGATTCCTCTCCAATTATTGCAGTCTGAAAGATCTCCCTTCTTGGGCAATTTGACAATTATTCCTTTGTTCCACTCTGATGGTGTTGTCCCCGTTTTCCACACTTGTGCAAATAGTGGTTCTAATAGTTCTGCTGCTAGCTCAGGGTCTGTCTTAAATAGCTCTGCATTTAAGTTATCATGGCCCGGAGCTTTACCGTTCTTTAACCCTTTGATTGCTGTGATGATTTCTTCTTTTCGTGGAATGTCTGTATTTACATCTAGATCGTTTTCAGCCTCAGGAACATTCAATTGTGTCTCTGGTATTTCCTTGTTCAGAGTTTCTCTGAAGTGCTCTGCCCATCTTGTTTCCTGTCCCTCTGTTGTCTTGATGAGATTTCCTTGCTTATCTCTTACTAATGTAATATTGTTTGCACCTTGTTTTCCGCTGATGAATTTAGTTATTTTGTATACTGTGCTTTGTTCATTTCTCAGTGCTGCCTCTTCTGCCTGTTGTGCAAGATCGTCTAGGAAATTCCTTTTGTTGGCTCGGGTTTGGCGTTTAACTTCCCTGTCCAGTTGACTGTACTGTTCGCTATATAGTTGCTTTAACCTGGGGGACTTCGCTTCTGTTTTCTTTCTTTTCATTTCCTTTCTCATCTTTATGGTGTTTAGTGTTTCTGGTGTTATCCAGTCTTGCTTCTTCCTTTCCTGGAATCCTAAGCATGATTTGCTGCTTTCCTTATATATTGTTGAAATGGTCTTGAAATTCTGGTCTATATCATCAGTCAATGTCTTTTCCTGGCTTTTGGCAAATTGATATCGTTTCTTAATGTCGGCCGCAAAAGCTTTTCTGGTAAGGGGGTCCTTCAATTTGCTGATGTCAAACCTTTTCTGTGTAGTTACAGTTGGTCCAGCCCTTCTTAGTTTCACTTTCAGTTTTGCTACTACTAAATGGTGATCACTTCCCACATCTGCACCTCTTCTTACCTTCACATCTTGTAATGCATGTCTCCATCTACCGTTAACTATGATGTGGTCTATCTGGTTTCTGTCCCGACCATTTGGTGATTCCCATGTTAACTTGTGAATTTCCTTATGTGGGAAAAGTGTTCCTCCAATGACCAGGTTGTTAATGCTACAGAAACTTATTAGCTTATCCCCATTTTCTTTTGTTATTCCGCTGCCGCATTTCCCCATTGTTCTTTCATTATATGTATTGTGTGTACCAACTTTCGCATTGAGGTCTCCCATTACTATAACAAGATCATATCTAGGTGTGTCTTCCATTTCTTTCTGCAGTTGTTGATAGAATTCATCCTTGACCTCCTCATCGCTATCATTCGTTGGTGCGTAGCATTGTATTATTGTAGTGTTGGTGAATCTCCCTCTCAATCTCAATCGTATCAGTCTGTTGTTGATGGGTTTCCATTCCAGTAATGTCCTTTCTATCCCTTTCTGTAGAATAATGGCTACGCCTTCACTGTGCTGTCCATCCTCTCTTCCAGAGTAAAGTACTGTTTCTCCTGTTGCTGTTTTAACTTTTCCTGCCCCTGTCCATCTGCTCTCGCTTATCCCCAGGATGTGTAACCTATAGTTTCTCATTTCTGCCGTGACCTGTCTTAGTTTACCTGTCTCGTACATTGTCCTGACATTCCAAAATCCTATTCTTGTATCCTGTTTTGCGGTCAGGACATCCGTTTTCATGTCAGTAGCTTCCTTTCGGCTTTCACCACTGACAGTCATACGAGCCACAGACTCCGAATGTCCATCCCGCAGCAAAGTTTGTTCATTTGATGTTGTTTCCGTAACTTCATTATTTTTTTTACATAGACAGGGGTGTCAGCCCTATGCTAAAACCCCCAACCTGGAGGACCAGGGTACCAGCTTTTGTCTGACCCCTACCCACACAGACCAGTCCAGCTTGGTTGAACCTACCAGGAGTAAAACTCCCACTGGCATAGCTCTGGGGATTGTCAGGGTACGCAAGCTGCCATACCGCTACAAGGTATAGGTACCATTGATGGCAGCAAAATGACATTAAATACCATAATTATAACCGACAATTAAGTTGAACAGGGTAGACCAAGATGGTGGAGGAGCAGAAGCAATAACGATCAGCTGTTACTAGCCTCTCTACACACTTTAAAAAAAAAAAATTCACATCAGCCAGTGCGACACACTTGGCTCAAGAATGCAAACTGCATCTCCCCACAACTCTTCACAGCAAACACTGGAACCAACAAGTAATTACAGTCAATAATTCATTTTAGATAATAAGGTTGCCAGCTTTAAGCACCTGTGAGCCTTTTACGACATGCTTGAGAGAGCCAGAGACCTTTCCTTTCCTCAAGACCCGTGGGAGTATCATACTGTAAAACCTATTATGAACGGACTAATAGAGGAGTCAACGTTTTCTACACTGGAAGATTTGGAATATGCAGATGACATTGCACTACTCGCGCATTCACACCAACACATTCAAGACAAAACCGATAGACTGAATAAGTATGGCCAGCAGGTTGGCCTGAACATCAATTTGAAGAAGACAGAGGTCATGACACTAAATTTGGGCAATCCTGAGCCAGTAACAGTAAGGAACCAGAAGTTAGAACAGACAGACACATTTACTTACCTAGGAAGCATAGTAACACCTGACATAGGAACAAGCAAGGACATTAACAACAGAAAGCTAGAACAGCCTTTGCTGTTCTCAACAACATTTGGAAGTCTTCCCAATACAGCACAAACACCAAATTAAGACTGTATGAGAGCTGTGTACTTTCTGTGCTTCTCTATGGTGCGGAATGTTGGAGAGTAACAGAGAAGAAAATGTCGAAACTGTCCTCCTTCCACACAATCTGCCTAAGGAAAATTCTCCGAATCTTTTGGCCAAACACCATCAGCAACCAAGAACTACTTATTCGGACTAACCAGGAGGACATGCACACCATCATAGCTGGCAGACGCTGGAGTTGGGTTGGCCATGTCCTCAGAAGGGACCCTGATACCATCACAAGAACAGCTATGCTATGGACCCCCGAGGGAAAGCGAAAGAGAGGCCGACCAAAGACAAGTTGGCAGAGAACTGTGGAAGCTGAGATGCAAAGAATGAACCACAGTTGGGGCACTGTACGAAGGATGGCCGCCGACTGAGCAAAGTGGAATCAATTTGTTGCTGCCCTACAAGACGCCACCAGGCGTGATGGCCGCTGACTGCTTTCACGGTTGACGGTTATGGATCAAAGAAGAAGAAGAAGAATAGAGGAGTGGGTGGTTCGACAATGTCGATTTCCGTAACTTCCAAATTATAAAATATCGTATATAAAGATGGAATCATCCTCAAAGATATTTTCCACCGTTAAATGGCAGACCATAGCCGAGATTAAAAAATTTGTGCAAGCGAAACTTGAAGGAACTGGACATAAATCCAAACAACCTGGGAGGATGAAGCTGCCGATAGCACCAAGTGGAGATGCTTCATATTGCGACACCTCACATTGGACGAAAAGAAGTTATTACAACACACAGAACAGACAATAAGACGCGAAAGGTTCACCAGGTAAAAAAAAAAACAACTGAGAGCTACCAACTCAGGAGCGCATTCCCATAGTAAGGTGTGACTGAAATGGCGGTACTATATCTACATATGTAGTCTATGTGTGCATCCTGCAAGTGGATCAGATGTAGTTGCTTCTCCATGCTCTGTAAGGGGCGTAAAGGAAAATAATTATAACAGCAGAATATGAGTAGCCATCATCATGTGCATATAACCTGAACATATAAGAGACCTGGAATAAAGCACAGGTCGGGAAATAAGCGGATGAAGTGGGTGACAAACATCTTAAAGAAGCATCGCATGACAGCACACCACATCCGAATACGCGCACTTATAAAAATTGAATAAAAAACTACTTGAGCTACGATTCATTTCGGGAATTCATCATCATCTCAACCCGTAACCCGTCATGGGTCGTAAGGGTGCCATGGTGGAAGCATCACCAGACAGGGTCCTCCACTGCTCTCTATCCTCAGCAATGCGTGCAAGTGTGGAAAAACCGTGTCCTGCCCATTCTTTGATGTTATCAGCCCAGGATTTTCTTTGCCTTCCTCTTCTCCGTTTACCTTCGACTGTTGCCTGGAGGATCGTTTTCGAAAGGGAGTCATGGCGAGTTACATGCCCAAACCAGGCAAGCTTTCGACGTTTCACTACTGACAAAAGTGGTTCTTGGTGGCCTGCATAGGTGTTTATTTTCTCTCTAACATAGACATTTGTTTTGTGATCTTTATAGCAAATGCACAAAATTCTTCTATAACATTTATACTCGAAAGCCTGAATCCTTCGCTCCGTATCTGCAGTGAGTGTCCAGCCCTTACACCCATACAAGAGAACAGATAATACAAGTGATTTGTATAATTTGATCTTCACAGGAAAACTAATGTTACTGTTCCAGATCATATTCAGCCTTGTCATGGCAGCTGAGGCCATCTCAAGTCTTGTCTCGATTTCTTTACTTGATCTTCCATCGATATGGTTGTTTTATAATCGTAGAGAGCCTCCTGCATAATATGTTCTAGATATATATTAAAGAGCACTGGGGACAGGATACATCCCAGGCAAACTCCTACAATTGTTTTGAAAACGGTTTTGAAAAATTCTCCAATGTCATTGCTTGCAAAAACAGCACTGCTTGCGTCCTTGTATAGTGCTTCAATGATATCTATGATGTTGGTATCAAAATTGAATTTTCTCATTATTTGCCATAAGCCTTCATTTCAGACTCGATCGA
>JAMPIV010009152.1:0-102388 GCA_024509875.1 Oreohelix idahoensis | reverse complement strand
GGGTGTGAATAAATAATGTAAAAAACAGGTAGTGACTTTTCAATTACACCGTATATATTTGACAAAATTGTGGTTTACGATATTCGCTAGTTCTGGCAACTGTGGCTGCTTTAAAATTGTACTTGTGCCCAGAACTCTAGTTACTTTCTGTACATTTATGTGATGTGTAATCTAAAATGGTATTTTCATAGATGTCTGCGTAATTTGATATAAAAATCGTAATTTGTTACCCAAAAAAATAATATACTGCAAACACTGGTGTCTGATCGAAGATACATTTTATTGGTTAGTTTGTTAAAATTGGCCGTGCGGATTTGACGCTGGTAATTTGATTTGTAGATCAAATATATTAGGAGTACAGTTGGAATGACGGAGTTTTCAATATGAACTTCGGACAGGCATTGATTTTGCATTGTTTACCTTGGGAGTTGATTCCTAATTGGTTAAGTTATAAGTTGATGTGCCGTGGCCTTTGATTTTAACTTGAAGATTGGTTTGGTTGGTTTTAGTTTTAAAGAACATCTTCATTGCACACGGACAACTCCATCAATGCTCCGATCTCTGTTTGATCACATAAGGAGGATCACAGTGCACGAATTCTGTAGCACCGGCAAGGATCCCAATGTGTGAATGCTGGAATCACACATGCTATAAATACTTTTCTAGTGGGTAGGTTTCTAATTTTTAAATTTTGCTAGGGCAGCAGCCTAATGGGCTACTGTTTACGATTTCTAGCTGTCGTAGGATTTTTAACGTGCTCAGCTTGCACACAGGACCTCTTATTTTGTCGCACTTATCCGAGAAGGCATCTGATCTCACTACCCACGAGACCAAGGGGGAGATTGATATCATTAGGACCACTTGTTCTGAAACAAATGACCGTAAATGATATTCCTTTTTGTGGGAATCGAACCGGGCACCGTTAGAATTAGAGGCGGACGCCATATCTCTTTGCCACTCCGAACCCTCCCCCACCAAAATTAAAAAAAAATGAAGATGCTGTAGTGAAATTGACAGAGATACAACGGTAAAATACCTCCAAAGATAACATGTAAGGATAACAACATAATGCGTAGGCTGCTGATAGTACATGATCGCCCAGACCGCGGGTCATCACCCTCCATAAAAATTGACTTGCTAGACCGGAGGGGAACGGCGGATAAAAAGGAAAAAATATGACTGGAAAGATTGCGTGAGACTAGAAAGGCTAAGGAGACGCAATTGGGGGTGGGGGGGGGGGGGGGGGGGGGGGGGGGGGGGGGGGGGGGGGGGGTGGGGTGGGGGGTGGGTGGGGGGGGGGGGGGGGTGGGGTGGGGGGGTGGGGGGGAACGGAGAAAAGTCACGTTTCCCAAGTTGACATAAAAAGTAAGGAACTCGACAGAAAGGACCTTAGATATGATACGCCACAGTCATTTATTGGTAACGCTTTTGCGATACCAAGCTTTTGATTTGAATTGAGCGCAATGAACGCAGTTTACTTGAAACTATTACAAAATTTAAAAAGTAACTTTTTCTTAATATTTAATGTTAGGAATATATAAAAAATTAGCTGGCCGGATGGCCCATTCTGAGCAGTGAACTAATATGTTCTTAATTTTACAGACGGATAGATAATATGGAAGATAATGACAAAAGACAGTGTTGTTCACATCAACGACAGACTGCATATGGATCTAACATATCGTTATTTGCCACACAAAAACACGACCTCGAGACGCAGGTGTTCAAATCTACTTAGTAGGGAAGCGAAGGGACATTGGTGGGAGCTGTGTCTAAATATAACTTTTAACGACAAAATTTTGGATGGGGAGAGAAAGGTTGGTTCAAAAATCAAGTACGTTTTTAAAAAAAAAACAAGCAGAGACGGACAGGCTAACAGATAACCATCCATACTTGACTGAAGCATGACTGAAATGACTTTAGTGTAGGAATTTGAATTTTAAATAAACCTAGGCAGTGATTGGCCACAAACAATCATATTATCAGCGCTTAGACGCGCAAGTGGGGCCATTCTTCAATAGTTGTTCAGTGATAGACACAGATTTTACAGTGTGGTGATTTCCATATGAAAGAAAGTGAAATAAGTTTAGGGACGCCATACTATAGCCAGCAGCTCAGCTGAGTTTTGCTAGCATTTCTGTGTTATTTATTCATAATCTGAGCTGTGAGTTTCAGTTGTCAACCAGGCGGTATCAACTCAGTTGGTGATTTTTCTCGAGTGTATCTGTGCAGTACGTTGTGACAGAGACCACTATTATTGCCCGCCAGCACGGAGAGGTGGGACCACCAGATTTCAGCACCAGAGCTACATATGCAAGATGAGTGAGCCTCTGGTCTGCTGGAAGTTCACCAACGCCTTTTAGTTACTAATACCCCATAACATTCCCGCAATGTACTGGACACTGTGTAGTCAATATAGACAGGTGTGATGAGGCCACCCCAACAGCACAAACATTAACTATCCTCCCAAGTAGATGACTACTAGAACATTTTAATAAAACTAACTAGTCTAGTACTTATATATGTACACTCTTGCATTTATTATGTAACATTCCATGCATTTCTTTCATAATTTTTAAATCTTTTTTTTTTTAAAAAAAAGTTCTGGTCAACATAAAACTTGATCCAGAACAAAATAAATGTAATATAATTCTATCAAAAAATTTTACACTCTTGAGTTAGTTCAGTGTATTATAATATTTGTTAAATATTATTAGTCTGCTTAAATATCTGTGGGTGTATCTATAACTATCACACCACATTACATATCATTACCCTAGACATTTTACATAGCTACATTCATTAAGAAAAAAAATTGAGTGTGAGGTCGTAGTGGTAGCAAGAAAGGCCTTCTGACAATTCACAACTACATTTTATCTCAGGAGCCTTCACAGCTGGCCTCATACATTACATTTAGTAATATCACCATCATACAATACCATCAAAACCACTACATACATTGGGGTCTTGTCCAGGGATAATTAGCCCAACAGTAATATTAGGATCTCCTGGTTGGAGAAATAAAATTAGGGGAAAGAAATTGTGAAATTCCCTTTAAAATTAAAAGTGTCCCTGCAGATAAAAGTTGGTGAATCTTCACAGCCAGTGATAATTAATTAGTTAACTGGTTAGTTAGAATTAGTTAGACTATAGTCATAAGAAGTACTTAGTGTATTTACTGGTTAGAGATTTAGCTTGTATATTATTATATTGTCTAAAAAGTATGGCGGAGCTAGCAAAATTCCGATCAGCTGCTGTGCTGACCGCAAAGGAGATGGGAATGGATGGTCAGATTTTAATTCAATATGTAACGGCTGAATGTGATAAATATATTGAAAGGGAAGATAGAAAGGTAGCTGAAGAGAAGAGGTTACAAATTGAGGCTGATAGAGAAATTAAGAGGCTGCAGATTGAGGCAGAAGAAAAACGACAGCAAAGGGAGGCAGAAGAAAAAAGATTGACTGCCGAAAGGGAGGCAGAAGAAAAAAGATTGACTGCCGAAAGGGAGGCAGAAGATAAAAAGGCCGAAAGGGAGGCAGAAGATAGAAGGTTGCAGAGGGAGCACGAATTACGACTAAGGGAGCTGGAATTACAAGGCCCGGCTCCTGAAAATGGTGCCAGCCCTTTTGCCTCAGATGCTACGCCCAGTCTGGGAGCCTCAAACTCAGCTATGGGGTTTCATTTAGACCATTTTGTTGAAAAAGACGATGACATAGAGGGGTACCTAGGACGTTTTGAGTTATTAGCTACTACATATGGGTTAGAGAGAGAGAGGTGGAGTTTAAAGCTATCACAGGGATTGAGAGGTACTTCTTATGAAGTATTTGCCAAAATGAACAGGGAAGACCAAGACAATTATGACATGTTAAAGCAGGCTTTGTTATTAAGGTACGAGAAGAATGGTGAATTTTATCGTAAGAAATTTAGAAATGCCAAACTGTTGTCTGGGGAGACATACCACCAATTCTCTGCTAGACTAGAAACCTATTTGGAGAAATGGACGGCTCTGGGGAAGACCCAAGATCTTAAAGAAATGATCATGATTGAGCAATTGAGAGAGTCCATGGCTCCAGACATGAGAAAATTTCTCATGGAACAAGGTGCAGAGAAGTTGGGGGAAATTTTAAATGTTGCTGAGAGGTATCAGGCAGCTCAGGCAGAGGTAAGTGGTGCTAAAAAGAAGCACATAGACAATTTTAAAGCTCCACAGCAATTTAATAAATTTGATAATAGAGAGCAGGGAAATAAAGGTAGGACAAACTTTGAGCGGCCAAGAAATGACTATCGCGACAGAAACTCACAGTTCAATGACCAAAAGTTCAATGAAAGAAAACCGTTGAACCAAGGAAAAAGATGGTGTAAATGGTGCATGAAGGATAACCATAACACCGAATTTTGTAGAAGGAAACCTTCAAACATTGCTGCAATGAAGTCGGGGACGCAAAGATTAAAGGTTAATCCTAATGGACAACAGGAACCTTATCACCCCCCCCAGTTTGTGAGGATGTTATTTGTAATGGGGTCACCATAAGGTGCCTTTATGATACAGGTTTGGATTATGATTCAGTTGTGAAGTCTAGCCTAGTGGACCCAAGTCAGTATACCACAGAAACAGTGGAAATACAAGGGGCGACTAAGGACATACCACTCATGACACTTCCCATCGCAAGGATAACGGTGAAAACTCGCTATGTGGAAGGAGAAATCAGAGCAGCAGTGATAGATGAACCAATATACCCTCTGATATTGGGGTGTAGATACGTCTTCTTGGGGAATCCCGAGAAACCTGTGATCATGGCGACAGTGCAGACCAGGTCACAGAAGAAGGAGGAAGAAGGTGAACCTATAAATGCTCATCCAGAGGAGATGAGGAAGGCGCAGGCTGAGGATAGGACACTCAAGCCCTGTTTTAAAAAATTGCCCAAATGCCACACACCTCCGAGCAAGGGGGAATATTTCATGAAGAACAACCTCTTATACAGGAAGGCCGGAACTGGAACAAATGGTCACAACCAGCTGGTTCTTCCCACTTCATATAGAGATAAAGTGATGGAACTCGGGCATGCGATTCCCTTCAGTGGTCACATGGGGATCAGCGCCACAGGACAGCGTATAGCTTGTCATTACTTCTGGCCAGGGATAACGGAGGATATAAAAAGATATGTCAAATCCTGCCCAGAATGTCAAAGGGTAGCTCCAAAGCACTGGACTGCTCCTGCAACTCTAGGGGAAATGCCCATAGTGGGAACACCTTTTGAGAGGGTTGCAGTGGATATTGTAGGACCTCTCACTCGGACCAAGAGGAGGAACAGTTACATCCTTACTCTGGTGGACACTTGTTCTATGTGGGGAGAGGCGGTAGCCCTGCCATCAATTGATTCAAAACATGTAGCAGAGGCACTACTTACAATATTTACCCGATTAGGATTCCCGCATCAAATCTTGACGGATAATGGTTCTCAGTTCAAGGGAAAACTAACGGAAGAAGTTTTTAAGCTATTTCAAGCCAGACACTTTCATTGTAGTCCGTACCATCCACAAGGGAACGGCCAGGTAGAGAGGTTCAACGGGACTCTCATTTCTATCCTGAGAAAGCTGGCACACGAAAAACCGGATCTGTGGGATCAATTCCTGCCCGCCGCATTGTTTGCGTACCGGGAGGTACCACATAGTTCAACCGGGATGGCTCCCGCAACTCTGCTATTTGGGAGGCCAATAAAAGGTCCATTAGAAGCTCTATTAAGGACCTGGACAGATGAGAAGGCGGAAGAGACTGTTACCTCATCGTATCAATACGTGAACGAACTGACCACTCGTTTGAAAGCTGGATGGAAACTGGCAAATGATAATTTGAGCAAGCCAGGAAGAAACATGCAGCATATTTTAATAGGAAGGCAAAGGACAGGGAACTGGCAGTCGGAGAGAAGGTGCTGCTTCTACTACCCGGAAGCCAGAATAAATTACAAATTGGTTGGCAAGGTCCATATACGGTTCTAGAGAAGGTGTCTAGAACAAACTATAAAATTGACAAAAAGGGGAAGGAGAAAGTTTATCATGTAAACCTGTTAAAGAAGTATCTGGACAGACCACTCCAGGAAAGCACCCCCTTATTGACCTTGGCTATTGCAACCCAGATGCAAAAGGAACCACTCACCTCACATGAATACCCATTACATCCTTGTGAAAACCGCAGCACAGGTAAAAGTCAGTAAGCACCTGACTAAAAACCAGAGGGAGAGAGTTCAACAGGTTCTGGAGGAACATACAGATGTATTAACAGATAAACCAGGCCATACAAATTTGCTACAGTATGACATGAAACTGGTAGACTCAAACCCAATCTGTATGAGAGCCTGTTCTATTCCGTTCGCGAAGGAGAAGGCATTGAAGGAAGAAATAGAGTATTTGTTGAAGGAGGGGATTATTTCGCACAGTGAATCATCTTTTAGTTCTAGTGTCGTTTTGTTGAGAAAACCGGCTGGGGAACACAGACTGTGCATAGATTACAGGAAACTGAATGCTGTCACAGAAGGACAAGTGGATCCATTACCAGACACAAAACAGTTATTTGCCAGACTGAACAAGGCAAAATACTTTTCAAAGGTGGATCTTAGTAAAGGCTATGACCAGATCCCAGTGAAGCCTGAAGTGAGACCTTATTTGGCTTTTAGCACTTCGGATGGACATTATGAATTCAATATGCTACCATTCGGACTGAAAAATGCTCCGAGTGTGTTTTCAAGGATGATGCGCAAATTGTTGGATCCCCTGAATAACCCATGTATCACGAATTTCATGGATGATATTCTCGTCGCCACAGAGACATTTGAAGAACACATTGAAGCTCTGGAGATGTTGTTTGATAGACTTCGGGAGGCGAATTTAACTGCTAGGCCAACAAAATGTTGTATTGGATGCAAAGAGTTGGAATTCTTGGGACACACTGTATATCAGGGTAATATGACCCCTGATCCTAAGAACTTGGAAAAACTGCAGAGAGCACCTAGGCCGCAAACAAAAAAGGACGTGCGATCATTTGTGTCGTTATGCGGATTTTATCAGAAATACATCAAAAATTTTAACGCTATTTGTGCTCCTCTGACTGATCTGACTCGCAAGGGACTTCCAGATAAAATTATTTGGACTGCACAATGTGAACTAGCGTTCCAAGAGTTAAAGGAAAAAACTCACTAGCAAGCCTATTCTCAAACTGCCTGATTTGACACAGGACTTTGTCTTAAGAACCGATGCAAGTAATGTAGGACTAGGAGGGGCTTTGTTGCAAAGATCATCTTCACCTGATGGGGAACTGAAACCAGTCGCTTATGCAAGCCGTAAATTGAATAAGGCGGAACAAGGATACTCCACAAGCGAAAAAGAATGTTTAGCGTTAATCTGGGCAATAAAGAAGTTTCAAATCTATCTGTATGGTAGGACTTTTGTGGTGGAGACGGACATCAGCCTCTCGTATTCTTATCTCAGGCTAAGCATGAAAACGCAAGATTGCTGAGGTGGTCTTTATTGCTTCAACCTTATCAGTTCAGTATCCAATATATCCCAGGCAAATTGAATGTCGGTGCAGATTTCCTCAGTCGGCACCCCTGTGATCAAAATTAGAGTAGTGGCAGACGTGAGGAGTAATTTTACCTATGTGTATCGCTGGTTTTGGAACTTGCCATAGGCATGTTTTCAAGTGGGGAGATGTGTAGTGAAATTGACAGAGATACAACGGTAAAATACCTCCAAAAAGATAACATGTAAGGATAAAAACATAATGCGTAGGCTGCTGATAGTACATGATCGCCCAGACCGCGGGTCATCACCCTCCATAAAAATTGACTTGCTAGACAGGAGGGGAACGGCGGATAAAAAGGAAAAAATATGACTGGAAAGATTGCGTGAGACTAGAAAGGCTAAGGAGACGCAATTGGGGGGGGGGGGGGGGGGGGGGGGAGAAAAGTCACGTTTCCCAAGTTGACATAAAGTCAGGAACTCGACAGAAGGGACCTTGGATATGTTACGCCACAGTCATTTATTGGTCGCTTTTGCGATACCAAGCCTTTGATTTGAATTCAGCGGCAGAACGCAGATGTTTGGAATATTACAAAAATTAAAAAGTAACTTTTTCGTAATATTAATGTTAGGAATATAAAAATTAGCTGGCCGGATGGCCCATTCTGAGCAGTGAACTAATATGTTCTTAATTTTACAGACGGATAGATAATATTGAAGATAATGACAAAAGACAGTGTTGTTCACATCAGCGACAGACTGTATGGAATAAAAAGTGTCGCTATTTGCACAAAAAAAACACGACCTTGAGACGCAGGTGTTCAAATCTACTTAGTAGGGAAGCGAAGGGACATTGGTGGGAGCTGTGTCTAAATATAACTTTTAACGACAAAATTTTGGAGGGGAGAGAAAGGTTGGTTCAAAAATCAAGTACGTTTTTGAAAAAAAACAAGTAGAGACGGACAGACTAACAGATAAACATCCATACTTGACTGAAGCATGACTGAAATGACTTTAGGGTAGGAAATTTGAATTTGAAATAAACCTAGGCAGTGATTGGCCACAGACAATCATTTTATCGGCGCTCAGACGAGAAGGGGGGCCATTCCTCAATAGTTGTTCGATGATAGACACAGTATTTTAAAGTGTGGTGATTTCCAAATGAAAGAAAGTGAAATAAGTTCAGGGACGCCATACTATAGCCAGCAGCTCAGCTGAGTTTTGCTAGCATTTCTGTGTTCTTTATTCATAATCTGAGCTGTGAGTTTCAGTTGTGAACAAGGCGGTGTCCATTCAGTTGGTGATTTTACTCGAGTGTATCTGTGCAGTACGTTGTGACAGAGACCACTATTATTGCCCGCCAGCACGGAGAGGTGGGACCACCAGATTTCAGCACCAGAGCTACATATGCAAGTTGAGTGAGCCTCTGGTCTGTATTATATAATATTCCATGCATTTCTTTCATAATTTCTAAATCTTTAAGTTCTGGTCAACATAAAAATTGATCCAGAACAAAATAAATGTAATATAATTCTATCAAAAATTTTACACTCTTGAGTTAGTTCAGTGTATTCTAATATTTGTTAAATATTATTAGTCTACTTAAATATCTGTGGGTGTATCTATAACTATCACACCATATTACATATCATTACCCTAGACATTTTACGTAGCTACATTCATTAGTAAAAAAAGATAAGTGTGAGGTCGTAGTGGTAGCAAGAAAGGCCTTCTGACAATTCACAACTACGTTTTATCTCAGGAGCCTTCACAGCTGGCCTCATACATTACATTTAGTAATATCACCATCATACAATACCATCAAACCCACTACAGATGCAATAGTTTTGTCTCCCCAACAGTTTTTCTTCGCTGAATGGCTATAGGCACAGACTGGAGATAAGTTTAGCGCTAGTCATTTATCGCGAGTCCCCTGTAGACTGTCTTACTGAAACGTGTGTAACTAACAATGAAGCTGCCTAATCAGCTTTTCGAGAAAATAAGGAAAAGGCGCAAATCGCACCATGAAAGCTAAATTAACAGCCGAACATCTGCTGCAGCCCTGCCCAACATACAGCAGTGAACGGAGTAGCATTTAACAACAACCTACCTACCTCACTCCATGAAAAGCTGTTTGGAGATGTCAGGAACCTTGAGCTGATTACTACCTTTATTAGCGTCATTGATGTGGAAGTTTGAAGGCGAACGGCATGTCAGGAACCTTGAGCTGACTACTGCCTTTATTAGAGTAATTGATGTGGAAGTCTTAGGGCGAACGAGATGTTAGGAACCTTGAGCAGACTATTGCCTTTATTAAAGTCATTAATGTGGAAGTCTTAGGGCGAACAAGATTGAAGAAGAAAAAATTGAGCACCGGTTAAAAGAGTACGCAGATCTTTTAGTTTTTATTTTTATTTTCTTGGGGCCTCGACCATAAGTCGCAAGTTTGACTACAAAGATCCAGTTAAGTAAATGGAATGGACCCGAGTAAAATCACGAGAGGTAAATTAGTGACGCCATCAAGACAAACAGCAGAAGGAGCACAACAAAGTTATTTCTTGCAATGTTTTTTTGGCGAGTTACGCACTCTTATTACCAGAAGTTATGCATTTTATGTTGACTGTACATCCTGATCCTCTCGCCACCATTTTAGCCAAGTACCAGATTAAACAAAATTGAAAAGACTTTGAATTTTCGAACGCATTCATCAGACTCTTGTGGCGAAATTCTTTTTCTTCTTTGATCCTTAGCCGCCGACCGTCAAAGCAGTCAGTGGCCATTACGCCTGGTGGCGTCTTGTAGGGCAACAACAGATTGATTTTACTTTGCTCGGTCGGCGGCCATTCTTCGTACAGTGCCCCAACTCTGGCTCATTCTTTGCATCTCAGCCTCCACAGTCCTCCGCCAAGTTGTTTTTGGTCGGCCTCTCTTTCGTCTTCCTTCAGGGGTCCATAGCATCGATGTGATGGCATCGGGGTCTCTTCTGAGAACATGGCCAACCCAACTCCATCGTCTGCCAGTTATGATGGTTGTAGTGGGTTTGATGGTATTGTATGATGGTGATATTACTAAATGTAATGTATGAGGCCAGCTGTGAAGGCTCCTGAGATAAAATGTAGTTGTGAATTGTCAGAAGGCCTTTCTTGCTACCACTACGACCTCACACTCAATTTTTTTTCTTAATGAATGTAGCTATGTAAAATGTCTAGGGTAATGATATGTAATGTGGTGTGATAGTTATAGATACACCCACAGATATTTAAGCAGACTAATAATATTTAACAAATATTATAATACACTGACTAACTCAAGAGTGTAAAATTTTTGATAGAATTATATTACATTTATTTGTTCTGGATCAAGTTTTATGTTGACCAGAACTTTTTAAAAAAAAAAAAAAGATTTAAAAATTATGAAAGAAATGCATGGAATGTTACATAATAAATGCAAGAGTGTACATATATAAGTACTAGACTAGTTAGTTTTATTAAAATGTTCTAGTAGTCATCTACTTGGGAGGATAGTTAATGCTTGTGCTGTTGGGGTGGCCTCATCACACCTGTCTATATTGACTACACAGTGTCCAGTAAATTACAGGAATTTTATGGGGTATTAGTAACTAAAAGGCGTTGGTGAACTTCCAGCAGACCAGAGGCTCACTCAACTTGCATATGTAGCTCTGGTGCTGAAATCTGGTGGTCCCACCTCTCCGTGCTGGCGGGCAATAATAGTGGTCTCTGTCACAACGTACTGCACAGATACACTCGAGTAAAATCACCACCTGAATGGACACCGCCTTGTTGACAACTGAAACTCACAGCTCTGCAATCAAAGTATTGGCTATGTGTCAAAATTCTATTCTCTACCCACGTCTGGACACAACACGGACACAACAACCACATCATACAGACAGGTCAGATCTCTCTGACCAAACAGCACATTTACCATGGTGGTTTTACATCAGATAGGTCCTCCCAGACTATAGATTCTGAAAAATATTTATTAGTTTCCTTCCCTAAAAGTGGATAGGTAATATGTTTCATTATTCTCAACACTTGATCTGTCTTTCCTAACCCTTGCTGGAGTTTATGTATATTGTTGGTCCCTAGACCCTGACTTGGGCGGGGGGTCTAGAGCAAATCCCTACTTGTTTGTAAGGCTAGATTATGATATGGCAGTATCAAATCACTCGAACATTGAACAATATTCAAAATATACAAAGAAATAATTTCAATCTTACCAGATTATGAATAAAGAACACAGAAATGCTAGCAAAACTCAGCTGAGCTGCTGGCTATAGTATGGCGTCCCTGAACTTATTTCACTTTCTTTCATTTGGAAATCACCACACTTTAAAATACTGTGTCTATCATCGAACAACTATTGAGGAATGGCCCCACTTGCGCGTCTGAGCGCCGATAAAATGATTGTCTGTGGCCAATCACTGCCTAGGTTTATTTCAAATTCAAATTTCCTACCCTAAAGTCATTTCAGTCATGCTTCAGTCAAGTATGGATGTTTATCTGTTAGTCTGTCCGTCTCTACTTGTTTTTTTCAAAAACGTACTTGATTTTTGAACCAACCTTTCTCTCCCCTCCAAAATTTTGTCGTTAAAAAGTTATATTTAGACACAGCTCCCACCAATGTCCCTTCGCTTCCCTACTAAGTAGATTTGAACACCTGCGTCTCGAGGTCGTGTTTTTTTGTGCAAATAGCGACACTTTTTATTCCATACAGTCTGTCGCTGATGTGAACAACACTGTCTTTTGTCATTATCTTCAATATTATCTATCCGTCTGTAAAATTAAGAACATATTAGTTCACTGCTCAGAATGGGCCATCCGGCCAGCTAATTTTTATATTCCTAACATTAATATTACGAAAAAGTTACTTTTTAATTTTTGTAATATTCCAAACATCTGCGTTCTGCCGCTGAATTCAAATCAAAGGCTTGGTATCGCAAAAGCGACCAATAAATGACTGTGGCGTAACATATCCAAGGTCCCTTCTGTCGAGTTCCTTACTTTATGTCAACTTGGGAAACGTGACTTTTCTCCGTTTCCCCCCCAATTGCGTCTCCTTAGCCTTTCTAGTCTCACGCAATCTTTCCAGTCATATTTTTTCCTTTTTATCCGCCGTTCCCCTCCTGTCTAGCAAGTCAATTTTTATGGAGGGTGATGACCCGCGGTCTGGGCGATCATGTACTATCAGCAGCCTACGCATTATGTTTTTATCCTTACATGTTATCTTTGGAGGTATTTTACCGTTGTATCTCTGTCAATTTCACTACAATGGTGTGCATGTCCTCTTGCTTGCTCCGAGTAAGCAGATCTTGGTTGGTGATGGTATTCGGCCAAAAGATTCAGTGAATTTTTCTTAAAGAGGAAAAGAGGACAATTTCGACATTTCCTTCTCTGTAACTCTCCAGCATTCCGCCCCATAGAGAAGCACAGAAAGAACACAGCTCTGATATAATCTTAATGGGCGAAATTGGCTGTAGACTTATCCAGACTAAGATTACACTAATTTCTTCGATGGATCATCTGAGAGTTTTAACCATGAGCTGTTTTTTCCCCCATAATATCTTAAGAATTCTACGTGTAATCGTCATGCCCGGTTACAGTTTAGGGCACATACGGTTGTTGTTGTTTTTTTAATCAGTGCTGCAGGAGCTAAACTTGAGGTTTTTTTTTTTATTACGTAAACTTCTGACATATTATTGTTATTTTTATTTATCGTAATTCTGACATAGTTTAGGTCAAGAGGTCATCTGTCGGCATGTTGCCGCAATTTTGGGGCGCACAAAAAAAAAGGTAGATTTGGTTTGGTTTTAAGGACTATCTTCATTGCACACGGACAACTCCAATCAGTGCACCGATCTCCTCTCTTAGATCACCGATCTCCTCTCTTAGATCACACAAGGAGGATCTCAGCACAGTCCCCGAACTCTGAAGCACCGGCGAGAATCAAAATGTGTGTATACAAGAATCACACATTCTATAAATACTTTTGTGGTGGGTAGATGTCTAATTTTTAGATTTTGCCAGGTCAGCAGCCTTATGGCCTACTCTTTACGATTTCCAACTGCCGTGGTATTTTTAACGTGCGCAACTTGCACATAGGACCTCTTATATTTTCGCACTTATCCGAGAAGGCTAGGCATCTGATCTCACTACCCAGGAGACCAGGGGGGAGATTGACATCATTAGGACCACTGGTTGTGAAAAAAAAAAAAATTACCGTAAATTAAATTCTGGGAATTAAGTACTGGGAATCGAACCTGATACTTTTAGAATTCAAGGCGGACGCCATACCTCTTAGCCACTCTGACCCCTCGATTGTAGATTTTGTGGGAGAATGTTGTCAGAATATAAGGCGGGAATTACGCGCTTAGAATGTTGTCAATTTAGGTAACAAACGAATATGGCATCGTCAGTTTGTGACGATCTGTAATGATGTCGTAAATTTATGTGAGATAGCTCGTAGAAAAAGTGATCCTGTTAGAGTTGAAAATGATGATGAAGGCTCTGTGATAATAAGGGTTTGAAAGTAAAGAATAGTTGATTCACAGAGAGCTGGAAAGAGTAAAGGACAGACTCTTTTACGACAATTTCTCTTTTCTCAATCTACTCCTAAATCTCTTCTGGTCAAATAATTGTTTGCCAGTTTCCAAACACACATGCGCTCACACCAATTTGGTGCTTCAAACACACGGACGTTACGTGAATACTAACTATGTTAAACGAATAGGGGTAATTTGGGCTTTGGTCTTCCAACACAGAACTAAGAGTTTTAGTATGTTTATTTATCATTAAACAAATCAAATCACAACATATATCAGATTACAGGCAATGTTCATAGATACAGAAAAATTCAAATAGTGGGGGGTGTGAATGATGGTATTAAATCTGCCCTTCCCGCTTGTATTAACAAAGAAAATAGGCCCAGTCCCAAAAGACAGGGGGTGTTATCAGAGATAGATAGTTTAACTCAACCAGTAAATTTAATACTCTGATAAGAGGTGTTGCAAGATTTAAGTATGGGGTAGGAACAGGTCCTATTATTTTCTCAACCAATGTTTTCCCTTGCCTAGCAAATTTAAGGGGGGGGGGGGGGGAATGACAAGAGTTAAGAAAATCTCACTTAAGAGAACTAATACAAGGAATACGGTAAAAAATGTTACCAGGTAGAATCAATTACAATGTTTACAAATAACTCTCCTCCATTCATGCGCTCGTGATGGCCATCCATCAGTTTCTCACACACACTTACCGCTTTGTGAAATCTGGCACTCCAGAGAAAAATTTTTACAACCGTAATAAACACTAGACAGTCAGCTGGACAAGGAAGTTAAACGCCAAGCCCGAGCCAACAAAAGGAATTTCCTAGACGATCTTGCAAGAAAGGCAGAGGAGGCAGCACTGAGAAATGAACAAAGCACAGTATACAAAATAACTAAATTCATCAGCGGAAAACGAGGTGCAAACAATATTACATTAGTAAGAGATAAGCAAGGTAATCTCATCACGACAGCAGAGGGACAGGAAACAAGATGGGCAGAGCACTTCAGAGAAACTCTGAACAAGGAACCACCAGAGACACAATTGAATGTTTCTGAAGCTGAAAACGATCTAGATGTAAATACAGACATTCCACGAAAAGAAGAAATCATCACAGCAATCAAAGTGTTAAAGAACGGCAAAGCTCCGAGCCATGATAACTTAAATGCAGAGCTATTTAAGACAGACCCTTAGCTAGCAGCAGAACTATTAGAACCACTAATTGCACAAGTCTGGAAAACGGAGACAACACCATCAGAGTGGAACACGGGAATAATTGTCAAATTGCCCAAGAAGGGAGATCTTGCAGACTGCAATAATTGGAGAGGAATCACTCTTCTCTCAGTTCCCAGCAAAATACTTACTTACTTACTTACTTAGTCGTTCCCCTTCTACCTTGAGGTGTAGGGGTTTGGAAGAGAGAGCGCCAAACTATTCTATCGGCTGTCTTCCTCCTGGCCTGGTTCCATTCTAGTCCTCGGTCCTTCAAAGATTGTCTAATGTTGTCCTCCCAGCGGACTCTGGGTCGTCCTGGGGGTCTGGATCCTTGGCTCTTTGTTTCTAATGCTTGTCGTGGTAGCCGATCTTCTCCCATTCTGCAGACATGGCCAAACCATCTTAGTTGGGACTGTTCTACTTGGGTCTGCAGGGGGTGGGATTTAAGGCCTTAACGTATCGTCTGGTTGCGTACCATGTCTCTTCTTGTTACTTCAACCACCTTCCTCAGATACCTCATTTCTGAGGTTTGGATCTGGCTTTTGTGGGTTGTAGTCATTGCCCATGACTCGCATCCATATGTCAAGACTGGGACATAGGTGGAGCGGTATACAGCCATCTTTGTTTTCTTACCAACCTCTCTCTTGCTGAGGAATCTTCGATTTATGGCCTGAAAAAGTCTCCCAGCTGCTGCTTTTCGAGTGGCCAACTCTTATTTGATGCCTCCCTTTCGGTCTATAATAGCTCCGAGGTATTTAAATGGTCGACCTGCTCCAGGACCTGTTCTCCCAGCTTAATCTGATGTCTTCTTTCTTCTCGTGATATCACCATGGATTTTGTTTTAGAGCTGCTATTGACCATCCCTCTCTTCTCCAGCTCTTCCTTCCAGACTTGCAGGTTGGATTGGAGATGTGCCTCTGATTTAGCAATTAGGGCAACATCATCAGCAAATGCCAGCTCCGAAATACAGACCTGTCTCATCTTCCAGTACCCCACTGAATTCTTTCTTGTTCTCTCCTTACATGCCTTGATGACATCGTCCATGAGGAGTATGAAAAGGTAAGGTGACAGGATATCACCTTGTCTTACACCAGTGGTGGTCCTGAACTTTTCTGACTTATGGTTTGCTGTCCCAACTAAGATGGTTTGGCCATGTCTGCAGAATTGGAGAAGATCGGCTACCACGACAAGCATGGGAAACAAAGAGCCAGGGATCCAGACCCCCAGGATGACCCAGAGTCCGCTGGGAGGACAACATTAGACAATCTTTGAAGGACCGAGGACTAGAATGGAACCAGGCCAGGAGAAAGACAGCCGATAGGATAGTCTGGCGCTCTCTCTTCCAAACCTCTACACCTCACTTTAGAAGGGGAACGACTAAGTAAGTAAGTAAGAGAATGGGAAACCGAAAAAGTCGTGGAGGGAAATTAGAGATAGGCATGTAAGCGGTAAAGGAAGCGTGATAAGACCGTGAGTGGATGACATCAGGGCCGGATTATCCTTTTGGCTAAGTTGGCTGAAGCCTAGGGGCCTGGAGCTCTTCGGGGCCCGTGCATAAGTTAAATCGAATAAAAAATGCGTAGATTTATGTACAAAAAGAAAATGTTTGCACTTTGCAATCGCATTTATAACGTTTTAAAAAGATAATAAAAACAAAAGTAGCTTACAAGACCTAACGCACCCCGGGCAAAATCATAACGTCGCATCAACTATTTGTTATACTAATAAACATTAATACAAAAATAATTACTAATAAAAGAGGTAAGCCATGCTTACAAACTAATATACTTTTTCTATTATCCACACCTGGTGACTTCCCTCCTTTCATCGAACATATAGCCTCTTCCACTTCTTCCCATAATATTGCTGCATTTCCGAGTTCCCTGTTTTCACACTATAGTCAGTGTCGAGTTTACAGTTATATAATTCTTTACAATATTCTTTCCACCTTCTCATTACAGCTGTTTTCTCATTCAGCAGAGCCCCATTGCTATCTTCTATGATAGTTACCCTGGGCTGTTAAGGTTTTGATAGTCTTCTTAATGTGTCGATAGCTGCCTTGCTGTTACCTTTTATTAGCCCCGTATTAATGGACTCACATTGATCAGCTACCCATTTTTCTATGGCCTGTTTCATTTTCTTTCTAATATTTTTATTCACCAAACTGTATTGCCATGCTGCTTCAGGAACCTCTCTCTTAGCCTTTTTCATTTCCCGCCGTGTATCACATAACTTCAGAATGTCATCTGTAACCCATGGTTTGTTTATTTTCTTTCCTTTACCAAGTATTTCTGTTGCTGATTCAATGAGCACGTCTTTCCTGTTCTCTGTGATTGAGTTGATATCATCCTCCAGAAACCTGAGAGCTGCAAATTTTCCTCCAACAGTTGCCTCAAAGATTCCCGCGATTTCTGGATCCTTCAGTTTGTCTAAATTGAATCTTAATTGAGAACATTTGTTTTGATTATAATTCTTTTTTAGTTTAAGCTTGAGTGTCATCAATACCATGTCGTGATGATCACTACCAATGTTGGCGCCAGGAAAAGTCATGGTCTTGGCTTTATTAAAACTGGACTTGAATCTTTTGGATACAAGAATAAAATCAATTTGGCCATGTATTTCAGATTTCAGGGCATGCTACGTTGTATTTCTTGATAACATGAGGAAATAGTGTATTTGCAAGGGTTTTTTTTATTTTTTAAAGTTGCTGGCAAATTCTAGTAGCCTTTGTCCTCGATCGTAGGTTTCTCCTTTCCCAAATTTCCCCACTGTGCCAGCCCACTGACCGTACGCATCTGGCCCTATTTTAGCATTCCAATCACCTAGCACGATGAGAAGATCTTTCTTTGGGATTTTCTTAATTGTTTCATCCAGATTTTCATAAAATGTATCAATTGCATCATCCTCATAGTCAGTAGTGGGGGCATATACCTGTATGATGGAGATGTTCTTTGGATGTGCTGCAATATGTATGGTGAAACGCCTGCTATTTACTAGGGTGCAGCTGATGACAGAGTTCAATCTATCTTTATGTACAATAAAACCTACACCATGTTGATGTTTGGACTCATCTTCACTAAACCAAATTTTGTAGTTGTTTATAAATATAATATTTTCATGTGTTGAGGCAAGCCTCGTATGACTTATATAACCACTTAGCAAGGAAAACAATGTCAAATTCACATAGTAAAATATATGTTCACAACTTACCCCAAATGGGATCTACAATCTCCTGGCACAGCTGAATGGACACAGCCACGTGTGTTAGATGCTACGAACACTTGGTCTGGGGTGATCTTAGAATCTCTCTTGTGATGGGTGCTCCTGAATCCTAATGTTCACAATCTTGGTATTTAAAAATTCGGGTTTTCTTTTATGTTACAGAGATGCCCAAATAGTTCAGTCTCGTGTCACTTTTAATTTGGAAGATAAAAGTTAACTTTGTTAAAACGCTTTCAGCACAGTTCTTGACTTCTGAATATCTAGTGAACACTCTCTCAAGATAGAAGTATCATCATCCTTCTATTTACCCATCTGCCAAGAGTAATCTTGTACGAAGGTAGATACCTTTGAAGACCCACCTGAGATACTCTTGAGTTTTAGCCTTTGTTAGACCACTACTGCAAAGCGGGGGAGGCATCCCGTGACAAGCATTCATTTTTATAGCAGGACTTTTAATTTTTTTGTTCAATTTTCTGCTTTTGATTTTCGCTGATTGTTGAGTTTCTTGCATTGATAATTTTTTTTTTTCGGTTTTGGATTTCCACTGCTTTATTATAGTCTTCACCTGTGTTATTATATTTCATGTATATTACGTGTTTGTATTGTCTTTAGTATTTTTCTTTAACCTATCAATATTTCTTGTCCTTGTTGAGTGATTGTAGCTGCTGCTGACGAAGGGTACATTAGTTTGAAGAAAAAAAAATAAAGTATAAATAATTATAACATGGCAAACTAATTTATTACCAATATCTTCTTCTAAGCAAGAAAAAAGACTCAATGCCTTCCGTCTACAGTGTCTAAGCCACATACTTTGTATTTCGTGGAAGGGCAAAGTGACAAATGTTAAGGTTCTGTCACGTGTTACCCTTCGAAGCATGTCTTTACTGCTTAAACAGCGCAGACTACGCTGAATTGGCCATGACCGCTGTTTGAAAAGTGGTCGCATCCATAAGATATTATCTGTGGACATTGGGCAGATGGCAGTAGAACAGTTATGCGATCGCAGCTGAGGCTCATAGTTATATATATATATATATATATATATACACACATAAAGAATACAGTCATTAACAGTGGTTCCCAAACAGTGTGTCGCGAAAGGATGGCAGTTGTGACACGGAAGATTCAAATACAGTCAAGGATTTAGTGAGATTTTAAAAAACCATGTACCGAAATTAAATATGAATTTAATTTTTTGATTTATTTTTATACCTGTAATTTAATTAGGGAAACATATATCTAGAAACTCGTACAATTTTCTAGGGAAACAGTACAGATTCTTCCAGAGTGTATGAAACAGCGGAAGAAGAAAGCACCAGACGAGACCTTCTAAGGCTGTTCCCTACGGTAGGTTTATTTCTTACTTACTTACTTAGTCGCTCTTCTACAGTGTGGTAGAGGTTTGGAAGAGAGCACCAAACTATCCTATCAGCTGTCTTCCTCCATGGCCTGGTTCCATTCTAATCATCTGTCCTTCAAAAATTGTCTAATGTTGTCCTCACAGCGGACTTTGGGTCGTCCTGGAGGTCTGGATCCTTGGCTCTTAGTTTCCCATGCATGTCGTAGTAGCCGATCTTCTCCTATTCTGCAGACATGGCCAAACCCTCTTAGATGGGGTTAGTTTGTTTCTAATTAAACTTAATTGATTAACTCATGTCGTAGATTTTTAGATAGGAGAATTAAGACTTGGGGTTGGTCCCTTCTGAATAGGTTGGAATAGGTGATAGTCACGGTGAGAGTTAGTAAAATGAAATAGAATTTCCACAAGTGAGATGATAGACTGTGATAAAGAGGCTGTCTCTGGGAAAAAAAAAACGAGGAAATCTCTCTTTCACCTATCCTCTACGACAGCTTTTAAGGCGTCAGACAGTCTAAACACAGATATATATGTTACATATATTTCTATCTACTCACGGACACGCACATACACGTGACGACAGTTAAACACACAGACGTGGGAAATCTATAACAATGAATATATATATTTTAGAACGAGCTGACCAACGCACTGATTTAGTTCAAGAGAGATTTTTATTATTATCATCTAAAAAAAATCTTCTCACAACATCAAAAATTACATCAAGGAAAAACATATACAAATAGTCATAAAATTCAAGACAATGCTACAAGGATGATAGCCCGTTAGATCTTACTCTAGGTTTAGCCCACAGCCCCGTTAAGAGAACAGATGATGGCCCAAAGAGTTATAGATACGTAGGGTTGAGTCTAAGAGGTTTCCTTCTTTCTCGTAAATGTATAAACAGAGTTGGATAAATCTGATTTAGCCTAAGAAAACAGAAACTCTAGCATTTTGTAACAAATTCTGCAGGTTAAAAAAAGTTAAGACAGCAAATGGGTGACAATAATACACCGGTAAAATAACACTCAGACCTGTGTACTCTCATTCATTCAGCCATGGCCTTTCTTTCACATATATACTCACAACTTTGCTCGCTGCCTCTGGGAACATAATAATTTTAGGACCTTCACACAGACCCGAAAATGCAGTCATCGACCAAGAAATCCCCAGTTCCAAAAGACGTATTGAACTCTCTGTCTCAGGGAACGATTTCCTTTGGTGTTCTTATTTTTCCGAATGTCTGATTAAGTCGCATAAAATTTGTCCAGGCACGAAAGTTAGCAGAGCACAATGTCATTAGCTTTGGATTCTAGAATTAAGGAATGTCAGATCGGTGTCTACTTCCAGGAAGGTACTATATTTGGTCACCACAATACTAGTCACAATCTCTGTCGGAATGTTAATGTTATTCTTGTAATTTTTCTCACCGCCAGGCAGAAAATTTACGTAGAGTTTATGAAAGAATTTAAGATCTGGCGCAAAGGCCCCGTATTGATCATTACAGTCTTTGAAACCCGTTAGTGGGATATAGTATTTCTGTCTAACTCTGTTGGCATATTACTTTGTCAGACCAGTGTTACTTGAGAAACCCACGTGGTTCAAAATAAGGACTGTCTATTTCTTCACAAATATGAAACTCTTATTAAACGCCGGTAAAGTTCGGGTCACCCCAGTATGTCACTGTATAAAAGGAAAAGCACATATAAATCATTTACATATTATGTACTCAATATAACTTACATTTTAAATAGCACGCCGACCGCTTGACTTATAATTTAAAACTTCCCGAGAAATAAGTTATATAAAAAAAATATCGTTCATCATGAATTAGGAATATCATGCTTATTCCATCAATATTCACTGATGTCGCATCTAGCATTTATAAGTTAGTTTTAAAAAATATACTCGACTGAGTAGTTAGCAGTTAAACCAAATTAATTACAGCTACTTGTCTAGTGAGCTAAAAATATAATTTATTCTGCTTTCCACTGAAACACGTCACTAGAAAATAATACAGACCTATTATAAATTCTCCTCTGCGCTAAGCGAAATATATTTAAAAAAATGAAATAAGGCGATTTAACACTTTAACACTCACAAAAAATCTAGGATATCTATTATATTATATATTACCTCAACCACAAATTACTAGAACTTAAACCACTATATCGACCAACACTAAAGGCCGATCTCTATAATAGAGAATTTTATCTAGAAATCGAACGTAGGTTGTTCCTAGATCTAACTGCAAAAGTTACTGAATGCATATAAAGTTTATCAAACTTGAGTTAAATTTATAAACCAGACAAAGGGGTGAACTATTTCCCCCGCCCCCGATCTCTCCCCCTCTCCATAACAGCTATGTTTTTAGACTTAGAGTGCGTGTCCCGTAACTGCCACCACGTGGCGATTACGCACCTGCGTAAACAAACTGACCGGGAAAAGTCGCGTGTCAGTTGCAAAATCTCTGACAACCGTCAGAAACTGCGACTATATAGTTGTAAATATTCTGCTCCTACTTAAGCGTTGTCGGCCTGATTGCAATTCGTTGTTGACCGGTTGTGGGAAAACGCAGAGGATTGTAGGCTCTCACCTAAGCATTCTCCACGCGTTTAAGTACGTGGAGAATCCTAAACTCAGGAGTGTCGTGTACCATCATGAAGGTGGCAGACCCCAAGTCGGATCGATGTCTGAGATAGCTGCAGCTATAATCGCACTTCTCTGTCTGACTGAAACATCTATGTTAATAGAATTACGCATCCCAGTAAGAGAAAAACACAAGTGTAAAAGTTTGAGTAATACTGGAATGAAATTATTTATTTCGCAAACGAGTGATGAGAAAAAATACAGGAAAAACGAAGTAAGGAAAGTTAATAGAAGATAATGGATGCGAGCGTGGTGAGAGAATAGGAAGAAGATGTAGGCAATTTAATGATATAAAGAACCTACGGGACAGGGACGTCCCCACCCTTATAAGTGATATGGAAGCACTCCATGTCTACGTTATGGCATTTAAATTTCCTTATAAACTGAATGCTTCGGGGTTTTGTCTGGGTCTTCTTCACCTCTCATCTTCCCCCTCCATCTCTCTCCAATTCCTATCTCATGTCTCCTCCCAAACGTTTCCTTCCTCTGGAATGTCTCCCATGCGCGCTTGAAAGAGCGTCGCCGCTTTCTGAACCATTTTTCAAAGAGATTTTCGTGTGTGCGCAGTGGAATTTTCCCTGTCCCCTATCCTTCACTCTACGTCAGTTTTTGGTCGATCGTCAGGAGGATTGTCGTGAGGTTGGCAAATGTTTTTCCAAGATATTCTCCTTTAAGAGATTTAAATGGATAGCTTATCCTTTCCTTGAATAGAGATCTGGTTAGTTAGCCTTAGTAGAAATCATTTTTTTTCAGGCCGCGTAAACGGCCTTGCCATCCGATCCTCAGATTGGTTGTTCTCCGGAAGGGGAGTAAAACACCTAGACTTCTCTCACTGCTTCTAATTCTCTCTCTTTCGCGACTGTTCCCTTGTATCGTTTAGCGGTGCTTTGTTGTTGCCGTGCTTGCTTAAAGTTATTCGTTTTGCCTAGGTCCCATCATAGTAGGTTTCAACCATTTCCTTTAAAAACGACACATATTTACCTTGCTGAGACAACTGTCTCCAGTCAGCCTTCTCGTGGCTGTCAGAGAAGGATGTAAGGCTTCATGTGGCCCCTTGATAGGTCTGCCTGAATACAAAGAGTAAGCTGGCAGGAAAATCCTGTGGATGTATGAATGGTAGGAATTCTCTGTAGCCTAATGAATGCTGCAGGGAATACAAAAGAGCCCATATCTTCAGGTTTCAACTTGTGCCAGTTTTTACTTAGCATCTATGTTGCGGTTTTCATTAGCACTTTTCCACTGAGCCCAATTCCAGGCCGGAGTAGAGTTATATGGCTTCTTATTGTGGATGTTGCCTGGGTCCCATCAAGGATCTTAACGTTCTCATCCATCAACAGGTTTTCGTGTATGGGGATCCCTTTATTCGTCAAACACTTGCTGAGGGAATCCCAACCGAGTGAAAATCTGCACAGAGGGCTTCTGCGACATGCGTTGGCATCTGGCGAATGTTAGCGGTATAGCTCTGCCCATAAAGTGCATGTATCGACTAAGGTCAGGATAAAACCTGATTCCTTCCTTTTAATCCTGTTCTAGGGTTCCTAAATTGTACGATTACAACCGCGTTCGAATGGTGGTTCCCATTATTGGCAATTTTCACCACCATAGAGACTGGGGTTTGCCTCGTTGCTTGGGTGGCACCACGTTGGCAACCTCGGGCAACAGGATTTGACATACCTGATAATTATCAGTGTTTTTCTCCGTTGGCCACCAATATTGAGTGGTTATCCGTCCTTGGGTTAGTGTGGCGTTCCTGTCCCATTATGTGTCCCGCTGAATGTGAAGAGAGTGCCCCCATTTCTAGGATTTGGCTTCTGTACTCGTTTTTTGGTAATAGCTAGCTGGTTGTAACCTTGGTCAGGCTAAATTCTGCGATAAAGTACGCCGATCCTTAGAAAAAATGGTCCCCGCTGTTGGTTTCCTTTTAGCCTATGGGCGGTTCCTAAAGCAGGGTGCAAAAGTAGGGTCCTTGTACACTAGTTCCATGGGTAACATAATTAGGCGTCAGGCTAATATTTCTGCCCTCTTGTAGTTACTGCTGCCACAATCGGCTCTTCCGATTTCCCAATACACACGTATCTCCCGCCAAGTATGACTGGGTAGATGGGATCATCCATAACAGCCGCTTTGATCACGCCCCTCGACAAAGGTCAGAGTGTATTCTCCCCATAAGCGATGGGAAGCGCTGTAGGTGCATCACTCTTACGACTCCACAAAATCCTCTAGATGTCTCTTGATATTACCATGATTTCTGGTCAAACAATGCAATCATAAGAAAGGCCCCGTTACAAATAAGCAATGAAGTTTGAAACCGTTGCAGTTGTACAGTAACAATCGTTGAGGGACTATTCCCCAACAGGTTGGAAATAACTCTAATAATTCCGCCTATGCGAGACTGTTAATATAGCAGAGCGTTAGGGCTCGGTGTTTCTCGGTCGAACCCCCGTGATCCAGGGGTTCTCCTTTGCCACCTTGTTTTTCTGGCGGCTAAGTGGCTGGTCAAAGTTGATCAGACTATTTTGGGGTGCATATTGTTCCTTATAGAACTTGTGATTTTTTCAGGCGGGGGGGTTTTTTGAGGTCCCAGTTAACTCTGTGGTTTATTCTGATTAGAAGCCTGAGACAGATTGTGCTCTAGGATTATTTTTCCGAAAATGCTCCTCTGTCGGTTTCCGCTTAGTGGCCTGTAGTTTTCAAGCCAGCGCATTATTGGTAACCCTCTCTTCTCTAAGATGTCTTTCAAAGTTTTTTCTGACTCCCTGCTCAGCTAGACATCTTTCGTTATCTGCAGACAAATGTGTTTTTATTAGAGTTAAAACAAGTTCGACCTTCGTCGGTAGAAGGGGAGCTGCGCGACTGCTAGTGCCCAGTTGTCGATAACCCTTCACGATGACGAGAACTGCTGAAAAAGTTTCAGAATTCTCTTTCACGTGTTGCAGTAAAAACAGTTGCAAAAAACTTGAACGTTCATTTCAAAAGCGCTCCCGTTAACACTTTCTTCAGCACATCGTAGTCGTCTTGTGGCTATTCCAGCTTAGAATCATCATAAGCAGAACCTTTTAGGGCCCTGGGTAACATAATTCCAACGCGACCTCTCTAACCCGTCTGAAATTTTTCTAACCCATTGTTGTCAATCCTCTCATTTAGTGTAAATAATTGAAACGCTCCTACTTAGTTGAAGAGAGATTGTTCGTCGGCCGGATGCAATTCGTTGTTTGACCAGGAGTAGAGTGAGCAAGACTCTCCCATTGCTGGATGCTCTAGATGCTTTTAAGTGTCGATGTCGGCTCTCACCTAGCATTCTCTCGCGTTTACATGCCTGTTCTCTCGAGAATCTAACTCAGGGATGCTCCATGTCGTGTCATCTGAAGGTGCAGACCCAAGTCGGCTCGATGTCTGAGATAGCTGCAGCTTCTTAATCGCACTTTGCCCTCTGGCCGTCTGACTGACATTAAGAAAAGGATACTCCTGGGGTTCCTACCACTTACTATGTAATAGAATTACGTATCCCAGTATGAGAAAAACACAAGGTAAAGTTTGAGAATACTGAAGAAAATATTTTTCGCAACCGAGTGATGCAAAAAATACAGGAAAAACAAGTAAGGAAAGATAATAAAATAAAGGATGCGGGTGAGAGAATAGGAAGAAGATGTAGGCAATTTAATGATATAAAGACCTACGTGACAACTCACTACGGTGGTTTGACTGCCAACTCTTTTTGAATCATGTTGTGTAATGCACAGTTATCAGTGCCATATAGTACACTGAGTTGGGGTTGGGAAAGCGTACTAGAGAACGACCAAAGAAGCGTTTGAAAGACAGCCTGAGAGAATCACTTAAGAGCTGCTAGATTAATACAACCACCTGGGAGCAACTGGCACGGGATCGCACAGCCTGGAGATGCGTTATCAAAATGGGTGTTGCAGTCAGCGAGGCCAACCGTATGAGGGCAGCCCAGAAAAAACGTGCAGCCCTAAAGTCAAGCGTGGATGTGCAACCTGTATTGTCTTTGGGCCTTGTATGTCGGTCATGCAACAGAACTTTCCTTGCCCGCATTGGCTTGATCAGCCATATGCGCACTAACTTAACATCATAGAACGAACTGTATTACGAGAGATGTTGATGGTCCTCATGGAATACGATGGACAAATCATCATGTTACACTACATAATTTTTATTATATAAGTATCCATCTTTACCCCTCATTGCATGTGTTGGTCTATTACTTTGCCACATAGTTTAACATAACCTGTTTATCTGTTACGGTTATATTCACATTCTGATTTTACTCTGTCTGTAATTAAATAAAATGTATTCATTCTTGCTTTAAATATTTGCGTCATTGTTTGCTCATTTGCGATTACTAAATCAATTCTACAATTTCTTTTTTTAATAAGGAAAGCCTCTTGGCTCAACAAGCAGTATATAACTAATACTCTCAAGAGTACAAAGTACAGTACTCGAAACTTTGAATATTATCTTTCCTTCGATTTGCTTAAGAAGAATATAGATTACACCGCACCATCTGCTAAAGTATTTCCTGCACTCTCGTATTTATGTTGTCTGTAGCAGGTAGCCGGCAATATGCACAGCTTCACGTGAATCGTCTCTTAACTCATGTCGCACAGAGTAGAGTGTTCTATGTGCTCTTCTTTGTCTCATAGCGTCCCCTTTATGTTACACAGAGTGATCAATAGTGCAGCAGAGTTATATATATTTCAAACGTTAATAAGTTAATAACATTTATTGTAATGTGTTCATTACTTATGTGGTAATGGGTACCTTACTACACTTAAGTTATGGAAAGCAAAGGCAGTGAGGAAGAAAACTGGTCACCACACTTCTCCAAATAGGACCTAGAATAGTGAAGTGTCTAACTCTTTACTTTTCTACGGCTATATTTGCTATAGGATTATTTTTACCTGCATGTCAGACTTTAAAATAATAACAATTCTGGAATAGACTTTCATACCTTTTTTTCCGACAGCAACATTCTATATTGCCTTTAGTTAACCAATCAGTCATCGAAGGAGCATATGCCTTCAACAAACACAAGTTAAGCCCTTATGTCACTGCCAACAGCTCAAGGTCTTTCCATGTCTTACACGTCATTTCTATTTCTGTCTTCATTTCTTTTCTCTGCGCGTTTCTCGTATGCCTCTACTTCTCTTGCCTTAGGGATTATAGAATAGTAGTTGCCTAGCAACGCTACAGACAAGTTTTCTTGTATGCCAAATTCATCGTCATTACCATATTCTCATCATCTGTACCACTGGTACTTGTCTCTGTCTCGTGAACAGTTCCACTGTTGGTGACCTTGTCGCATCATTTCAATCCTCTTATTCTCGCAAGCATCCCTTTATCAAAGTCGGCAACGTCTTGGTTCCTTTTTTGGTTGTCCTCCATGTTTCAAAGCTATACATTAGGACTGACTTGATATTCGAGTTGAAGATCCTACATGAGATGAAATTACGTTTTTTGCCACTTTAGTTAACCAATCAGTTCATCTGTCATAAGAACAAACATGTTTTAAGCCCTTATGTCAAACAGCTGTCCTACAGTGAGGGATTATAGAAATTACGTTTTACAGACCAGTTTTCTTGTATGCCAAATTCAACGTCATTACCCATTCGTTTTTTCCAATGCAATGAAAGTTCCTTTTGCTTTCTGTACCTTTGTTTTCATATCATCGTCTGTCTCCACTGACTATCTATATTACTGCCAAAGTAATTGCATGTTTCTACATCTTGTGGGATGTTAACCGTGGAACCCGGCGACTTTTCCTCTGGATGAAAGCGTTGTAATCCATCTGCCAATCGGAGGCTCAGATAAATGCAGTGTTAAAAAAAGGTTTAGAAATATTTGAAGACAATTACATCTTCTTAAAATGTATTGCCTCCTTAACTGAAATTATTAAATTTACAAAAATCTTAACTTATTATAAACAGCTATATTCAGCGGCAGTCCAGAAAATCCAGCGTTTTACATCTAATGATGATAAGGAGAATATTCGAATTTTAGACGACATTTCAGAACGGATAGAAAATCATGTGTCAACATGTAAGTTATGCTTTATTTATATAAAAATAATATCCAGGTTGGATTTTCTATTGCTCGTTGTTCTTTTTCATCATCCGTCATTCATCCGCAGTAAATAGGTATCTATGCTCTTTGTAATTTCAATGTTATCTGATATCATATACCTAGCAAAATCCAAGCTTATATATAATATAGAAACGCACCACCTGTATAATCCAGGAACGGAGTGTGAAATGTAAATATAAGTGTTTACAAGTTTACATATTTGGAATCTTTATTCATTTTCCTATGAATCCATGCTGGTCATTAATTTGTACATTTGATTGTTATGAAATTCATTGCATTCTGTGCAGGCAAGGGAGAAAACCAAAAATGCAACCAATAAAAAAATTCATTCACACTATCCTCAGTATCTGGTATGTCCACCGTGTGCTTGCAAACAAGTTTGGCAGCGGCTCCGCATGGAACGCACAAGTCTCTGAAGGAAATTCCGGGGAATCAAGTCCAAATCACGTGTATATATATATATATATATATATATATATATATATATATATATATATATATATATATATATATATATATATATATATATATATATATATATTCTTCTCTGATCCTTAGCCGCAGACTGTCAAAGCGATGATGAGCGACAATTGGGTTTACTGACAGATGTTTTTGATATAATTTCTCTCTTCTCTCGCTATTCCATCTTGCATGAAATACGACGCCTTAGTTTCATTGTCATAGATTTAGCAATAGCCCTGTCTAGAAGCATTTTTCTTTCCCTTTAAACAGCAGTCCACTAAATGGTCAGCATGTAGAAAAGGAATGTGTGGTTCCGCTGTTAACGGTTAAAAACAACTCGGCATAGGCTACTTTTTCTTTAAAAGGTGGTTATTTTAGGAGGTACAAAATACGAAGTTATGGTCGTTATCTCCTTTTTCATATAAAAATTATTGACGTGCTTCGTTTTTTGACTGTGTGCATCAATGTTGAATTTTTTTTTTTTTTACTTTTAAGAGTGAAGTCACACACTGTGCATTGTACGTTGCACTTGTCCTTAGGATTTGATTCTATCCAATCCTTTAGATATGCACCATGTAGCCAGTCATTATTCACTGCAAAGGTCATGGCTGTTGAAGTGGGCGCAAGAGGGCTTGTGGCTGCATCAGTGTATGATCTATTGAAACTGTTGGGGCTGAGGGGACAGTCGAGAACAAGGGCACTGAAGAGGCTTAGTGAAACTGCTGAAAAGGCATCATGCTGGCTGTGGAACAACCGCAATGGGCAATGGAAATCATGACAATAAACGCTGTGGTACAGAAACACCAGGAATTTTTCTAAGTCCACAATACGCTGAGTTTTTTGGTGTACTAGTGAGCGGGCTGTGACTGAGCGGCAACAGGCGGTGTATATTATAGGGGTGTTCAGTGTCAGAATTTCAGTGGCCAGACGCGTCGGCCTCGCGATGGTGTCTCAGTGTGTGCGACGGAACGAACGGAATAATTTGTCTTTGTTTTGTTACTTTCACAATTGCCTCCACGACTGGCGGAGTTGTGGATTAAAGTTGCTACCATAAGTGAAATGGGTTCATTTTCGATACAAGACAACAGGAGGCTGAGACGCTTGGGCGTCATGACCCAAGTGGGCCCGCCCCCCTTAGAGTGTAAAGGAGTATATGGGCCGAAACACTCGTCGGACGGGGGGACTTCTTCTGATGATCAGATTGCTTCCTGTTGTATCGCTCTGTAAAGAGTTTCCTATCATGGTTGATTGTCCCAAGTCTTTGTCATACGTTTCTTAAAAGGCCTAGATGGGAATGTAGAATCAGCATCTCCTACTTCCTTCCACTGATCACGACTGAGATTAACTAGCACAATTACGATTTTTTAAAATTTCTAAATATGTACCAGGTCCGGAAGTTATAAACACAATCAAAAGCAGTGGCTGTTAGTATGACAGCCGCAGATCTTGAATGTACTGTGCAGCAGGCATAAATTTTGTTACAAATAGTTAGCTAGTTTCACACATCCCGTATCGGCAGTTATTTATCTTATTTTGATATCATAATTATAACCCGTCAGAGGTTGAACGGGATATTTTTCAAAAAAATTAAAATGACTGACTGGCAGGCTCAAAATGTGAGAAAAGAAGCGACGTTCCTCAGAAAATAAACCAGGATGCCAAGTTTTGAATGAAAATGCCAAAATCTGGGGATGGGGGAAGGGGAGGGGGGGGGGGGGGGGGGAAGGAGCCAAAGGGGGGTAACACTGAACACAAATGTTAAAAGTAACTCGGTATCCAAAGGGTTTGGCGAGGCTGAAAATCAGGCTGTGTAGGGTCTGCGCCCTACTTTAACCAAACGACGCTGGTCAGTCAAAATGCTACTGCGCGTATGCTGGGACGGGTCAGATTTGACATGCGGGGGGTAGGGGTCAGAGCTGACGCGCTTTCCCGAAGATAGGTGAATTTGGAATGATCTTTGGCTGTCTTTTACTGGGTTACCACTGGAGCAAAGGTGCCAGCAACTAGATACTATAGGTTTGGTTTGTTTGAAGTTAACAACGACAACGGATATCGGGCCTTTTCAGGTACTATAGGAATATTTACTTCACGTTGAAGATCTGAGCAGCGAATTGGTAGAAAACTTTGAGCTAGTCAGCAATTAAATAGTCGCTGTAACTAATTCAGCCACAGCGACTTCTGGTTGCACAGTAATCAAATTTAAGAATGCAGTAGTAGATCAGGAACCAATCAGGAACCAATCTGGAAAGGAAACATCGGCTGGGACTTAATAAGTCTCCCAGTTTTTTTTTTGTTCCCTGGTAACTTATAGGAGCTTCACCGACAATAAAAACATGCAAAACGCTATAAGCCACTTGCCTAAAATACGGGTCCACTATAAGCTTATAGTAAAGCAGGTCAAGTAGAGTTTACATTATATCAACAATTTCTTCTTCTTCTTCTTTGATCCTTAGCCGCCGACCGTCAAAGCAGTCAGTGGCCATCACGCCTAGTGGCGTCTTGTAGGGCAACAACAAATTGATTCCACTTTGCTCGGTCGGCGGCCATCCTTCGTACAGTGCCCCAACTCTGGTTCATTCTTTGCATCTCAGCCTCCACAGTCCTCCGCCAGGTCATGTTTTGCGGTCAGGACGTCCGTTCTTGAGTCAGTGGCTTCCTTTCGGCTTTCACCACTGACAGTCATACGAGCCTCAGACTCCAAAGCAAAGTTTGTTTATTTGTTATTGTTTCCATAACTTCAATTTTTTTTTACATAGACAGGGGTGTCAGCCCTATGCTAAAACCCCCAACCTGGAGGACCAGGGTGTCTGCTTTTGTCTGACCCCTGCCCGCGCAAACCTGTCCAGCTTGGTAGAACCTTCCAGGAGTAAAACTCCCGCTGGCATAGCTCTGGGGGTAATCAGGGTACGCAAGCCGCCATACCTCGACAAGGTATTGACACCAGTGATGGCAGATCAACAATTTACGTTCACCATAACCAGTTAGCTTGGGAATTCCCGCCGGTCAGCAATGGCTGACCCGGTAACAAAAATAATTAACCACTCCCCCCCCACTTCCTCTTGTTATCGACCACTCGATATTCAAGAGTAGTGCAGGTGAACTTGGCGGGCCTACTTTAGAAATTACAATCCAGGCATAGCATTCAGCCAGCAGTTACGCAATGGTTGTAGGCATGGGTATGCAGACATTCATGTCCAAAACTTTGCCATGTGAGCCCGATTTTAAATGGCCTGCATGTCAATATATTCGCCCGCACGACGCGTATATCAAAATTAATACAAGCAAATCAAAGGCCTGTTTCTGGTTCAGCTGGTCTTATACACTGAATAACATCAATATTTACATTTATGCATATGATAATAAAACCTATAAAGGAAAGCCTTGGTAACCATCTAGGCTGGTTGTACAATATACCCTTAGGAGTCACCAATTAAGCACAACTATATACACTCCAAAGCAAAAACTAGAGCTGGTTGGCCAAACTATTGGACAGGTGTCCACTCTACCAGTCAGGGATTATTCTGAAGACATTAAGCACTAGACAAAGTGCTTCGCTTCGATTTATATGAGCCTTAAGCCTTGTCAAGAGCACTATATGCTGTGGATTTACAAACACACCAGTACTACTGATAAACAAGGCTCGTCCTTCTAAAGGCACGACCACCACATATAATGCTGACAATAAGAAATAACACCTTTGACAGCAATTTCCCTTTAATGATCGAATGCACACAATATCGCCAGACAAGGCTACAAATATATGAATTATATATTTCGACACATAAATACATGCCAGTGCAAACTTTTTTTTTTTAATGTAAAACTTTTGCCTCGTTTTGGCGAGGCGCGTCCCGTTCAACCTAGTCGGTTATATTAGGGCGCATGTCCAAATATAAAAGGCCCTTAGGTCTGAGGATTGTAATGAGCAAACTTCTCTTAATAGATTCGGCTAATAACCGCATATAACACAATATGGCGGCCTAGTATTAGCAATGACTGACCACCGCTCACCATAGCGGCCCTAATTTATAACAGTGAAAAAACCTCAAACTGGACAATGAATACACTGTGGTATGTAGAAAAATGACATTAGTGAACATCCCAAACTAGAATTTCACACTACACTTCAAATACTCCGCAGGAAGGCAAAACTCAGAATATGAAACTCATGGCACATTCTTCTCAGCAAACTGCTGGGCAGGGAAAACTCAGTACGTTCGCTCTCAGACAAGACTCAACGATCACTGCCTATCTTGGCGCCCACAAATCCACTTCCGTCAATCACATGACTTGAGCGGTCAAGTTATCTCAGGGTTGCCAAAACTCAGCGTTAACAAGGTAGCCAATATCATTTTTCGTCACCGCGAAATAGCGGCGTGACAAGCCTACAGGTGGTCGCACATCTGCTGGCAGAGATTCTAGGCTGCCAGCGCATGTGCGTATAAGGGACGTACTATTCTGTAAGGACGGGGCAGTTATACTCGAGTGCGTCCCACGGATAAAAGAAATGACGTAACAAGAACGACAACATACAGAGGACCAGCTTCCTCGTTCGGTCACATTAAAGCAACAAGGTTACTCCCCTGAGCTTCCTGGCTTCTCTCGGAATCAGAAGATAAGCGAAATTCTGCTGACTAGAATTAAAGGCCAAATAGATTTTAGCCGCCTCGGGGAAAGAATTATAATCTGTCCAACGTAAGAGTGACAGTCTGTAGCGAAAGTTTTTTTAAATGTGCAGTGTCAGTATTAGTACTGAAGAAAACAGAAATATAATTCTGTATGAAAATAGTGAAGTCCCAGTGTTGGAGAGAAACACTGGTATCACAAGACAGTCGCGGCTGTGAATGTATCTGCTTCAGAAAGTATTTGGGGTAAAGTCAGATCATACCTTGCCACCATGCTATGTAAATCTGTGATAATTAAATATATCAGAACAACTTAACTTCAACAATTATAAAATTAATAAGTCAGCTGAGTACAATTTCTGAATTAATTATGTACATCTATCTACTTTTGTGCTGGATTGTGAGTGTAGGAAGATGGAAATCAATGGAAAAATATATTACAAAATTTGGATGATGGGTTTATAATTTATGTCATCATCATGTAGCTTATCCTTTGCAGAACGTCACTCTTATCACAGCCTGCCTGAAAGACTTTCGATCTCTAGCCAGCCCTCCTGTCTCCTTTAATGTCATGTTCAAGGTGTCTTCAATGTTCTGTGTCCACCGCCGTCTTGGTCGGTCCCTGCCTCGCCTTCCAGGTACCATACCCTCCATCACTGCTCTCTCTAAGCCACTATGGCGTTTAATGTGGCTAAAATATTTCAGTTTCCGGGACATGATATTGTTTATGAGCCAATTTTCCTCGATGTTCAGGTTGTGTAGGATGTCTATATTTTTCTTCTTCTTGGTCCAAGATATTCTGAGAATTTTTTCTGTAACACTTTGCTTCAAAATATTCGATTTTTTTCTTTAATGTTTGAATAATGGTCCATGATTCACATCCATATGTTGCTACCGGAAAGATGCACGTTCTCAGAAGTTTTACTTTTATTAATTTGCTGATGTTATGCCATAGGTTCTTCATTTTATTTAACCTCTGCATTGCTATGGCCAGTCTCCTTCTGACCTCTTTTGAGCAGTTTCCATTGCCATTAATTATGGAGCCAAGATATTCAAAATGTGTGACATTTTCAATTTCCTCATCATTGATTTTTGGTTGGCATCTTGTTTTGTCTGTGGACATTATCTTTGTTTGTTTTTGTGTGTTCAGGAAAAGGTTCTGATCCTCACTGTGTCTTTTGACAGACAGGATTAACTGTTCTAGTGCCTTGTCACTGTTTGAAAGAATAACTGTGTCATCCGCGTACCTGAGTTCTAGGATTGCATTTCCACCAATTGTGAACGGATCGCAATGTTCACATTCTTGGTCACTCCAAACATTTCTCATTATATTTTCTGCATAGATGTTAAACAAGTATGGAGAGAGGATGCAACCCTGTCTTACTCCCCTGTCTTAATTAAAGTAATTTACTTAAAAATAGAAAGTATTTCCTCAAAATGAACCAGTCCAACCGAATCTCGTTCAGGACTATGTGGGTAGGGGCGCTTTAAAATTCGAAAATACCCTCACATGTTTCACAGTATTAAATGTAATATCCACGCGTGACCTCTTATCATATCGTTGCATGAGACTTCCGCCGGCATCTTGTGCCCAACTCATAAACACCATATGTGAACTCATGTGATGTCCAGATGCTACCTATTGCCAATATTGTCTCTCCAGACAGATTATCGTGATAATCACATACAGTGATGGTCTCGTGAAACGATAAGCACATCTACCAGCTGTGTAATCTGCTTACCTCAGACGGCTATCTCAGACAGACAATATTGGCTTCTATAGATGTACATCGGGCGAACCGTCTTTTCGTGATAAGAATCTCGCTCGCTGACCAGTGAAAATGACTGGGTATTGTTACTACGAGTAACACCAACAGTTCACCTGGCGGAACTTAAATAAATCTGAGTAGTGGTAAACAAGAGAAAGACAGTCCCATAGCAAATACTTCCGTTGGGGAGTAGAGTGTTAGAGACTTTCCCCTACTAGATTTAGGATAAGGAGTAAATAATGATGCATAAAATATGCCACATAGTAATGACAGGGGAGAGAAAAATAAGAAAATATCACTCGCACGGGAATGTAATGCAATCCTGCCTGAGTGGACTTAAGATCGCACAACCATGTCGTCACAATCTAGCTTTGTATTATTTCCAACTATATTTTGATGAACGGCAAATGCACGAGTCAGGGATGCGGATCATGGTATTTAGCTACCGATAGTAATGAAGGTACGCAATCAATATATATATATATATATATATATATATATATATATATATATATATATATATATATATATATATATATATATATATATATATATATATATGCTACCTGCATATCAATCTTGATTCATATAGCCTGGTACAGTCTTTTTTTTAAACTATTGACTGGTCTCTTGAGTACTTGCCGGCGAAAAACTGTCATCTCATGGCGGGGTTGCTATGGTATGCCAAGCGAATACAAAATGCGTCTCTTTTCTCCGTTCATCTACTTGTTTTATGTTCCTTGGCAACTGCACACCATACTTTTGCGTGAATTTATTGAAGATCTGTGCTCCATGTAGAGCTGACCGTAATGAATTATTGCATATTTAAATGTTTCACATGTTAATTTAAGGTTTAGATTGAATGAAAGCACTATTTATCTAAGTTAATGAATGAGTTCTAAAGAATTTTCTTTTCTTTAATATATCTGTAACAGTGGAAGATGCCACAATGGCAACTACACAATATAGAGTGACACTTCGAGAAGGTGAGTTACATAGTAATGTATTCTTGTCCTTTTACATATTGTGAACATCCAGTCACTAGCTTTCACCTCCAGATTTTCATAACTAGTAACAGAAGAGAGAGGTCTTCCACGTTGTTTTTAGTTAGGGTAAGTGTCGTAGAATTATGATAGGGGAATTAAAACAGAGATTGGTCCCTTCTGAATAGACTAGAACAGGTGTTGACTCAGTGAGAGATAATATAAGACATAGATTTTCACGTGTGATATGGTGGAAAAAATAGGTAGAATCTGTCCCTGGACCCGAGAAAGATTCTTTAGTTCAGCCTATTTCTGCAACAGAACTTTGTTTGTCAGACAGATTACCAATATATATATATATATATATATATATATATATATATATATATATATATATATATATATATATATATATATATACATATATATATATATATATATATAAAGATATATATATATCTTCTTCTTCTTCTTCTTCCGTCCTTAGCCACCGACCGTCAAAGCAGTCAGTGGCCATTACGCCTAGTGGCGTCTTAGGGCAACAGCAGATAGGTTTTCTTTGCCATTGTTTCCCATCACGCCTATTGGCGTCTTTAGGGCAATGGCAAATCAATCCATTTGCTCTTGTTTCCGTAATCGAAGTGACTGGCAAACGGGTGATCAGCCCCTTGGTATATCTATATATATATATATATATATATATATATATATATATATATATATATATATATGTATATATATATATATATATATATATATATATATATATAAACCACTCATATATACACACACAGAAGTGACGACAGTTAGACGCACAAACGTGAAAAAAAAACTATATCAATCCAATATGGATATTTTGGGACGAGCTGACCAACACCTGTAAATAAAGTTTATGTAAATTTTATTTATCATAAAGAAACTTCACAACAGCAATAAGTTGAATATCAGTCAAATACAAATACACATAAGTTAATGAATTTATCAAGAAATAGACTCAGGTGTAATCCTCCCTCCCTCTGTTGAGACAAGATTCCGTTAGAAGAAAGTTATTAACCCCCAAGGAGTCAAACGATTTATACGCTATGGTCTAGGATTTCCCTCTACAGTAACGAACAGAGTTTATACGTTAATCTATTCTGAAAGGGACAGCATTAGCAAAAACTTGCATTAAGAAATACACAAAGTGAGTACATGGATTCTACAAGATATAGACCCCTATATGAGAATTATTCATTCATCATTCCTCTCTTCTCAGACGACCGTGGCCACGAGCATTCGTTCTGACCTATACTTGTGTTGTATCTTCTAGAACAATCTTTAGGACACACACACACAGCAAATCCCGTGTTATATTTGGCAAAAAGAACACCAGCTCCTCAAAGACAGATTAACTTCACTTCTCCGGGCAGCGTTCTCTTTGTTATTATTATTTAGGATTACTGTTTATGTCACACTTAATTTGTCCAGGTAAGAAATTTAACGGCGCTCACAGTGTAAATAGATTGAGATTTCCAGTACCTAGGAATGACAGGCTGGTAACTTCTCTCAGTATAAAGTTCTTTGTCACACCACAAATGGTCAAACGTCGGGAGATGTTAATGTTTGTTAGGTCGCCGCAACGGGCTGACTGTAAATGAAATTGGAAAAGAAATCTGGATCTATATGCCCAGTTACAAAGTCACTCTTAATGTTCTTTGGGTTTCTATTATGTCTCTTTCTGGGTGTAAACACAACCTCAGACAGGTTTACCTTAAAGAAACCCAGATACTAATTAAATTATTCTTTTGTATGGTTACTCCCAGATTTAGATACAAGCCGCTGGTAAGGTTTAGGGTTTGACCCAATACTGCGTAAAGGAGAAAAAAAACACAAATACTTAACCATAATATAGTATTCTCAATCCTATCCTTAACCCACGTAAAATATAATATGTATCCACTTCGGTTATTTAACTTTAAATTATAAACTACAAGCTTAGAGCTTGTCTTATCGATTACAAACTCCCGTGAAATAAATTCTAGTGATTTAAAAAAAATTAATCATCATGAATTAGAAATAATTATATATTTCGTCAATACTCATAATGAACAGTGCATTTACTTGTCGGTTAAAATATTCTCTGACTGTTACTAGCACCTAATTAAATTTATCTTATAGCTAGCATAGTTTCGCTAGAAATTATTATACTATTCGTCAAAAGTAAAGGGCTACCCTATTATTTTCAATACACTTTTATATAAGCGCATAGAATGATTAAATGAAGGAAGTTTTTAGTAAAAATGGGTGCAATATCTTCCTCTGAAGTCCTCTATGCACGTTACGCATAAAAACAACTCACCGACAACCATGGTGATCACGTGCAATTTGGTTTGCTGACCATAAATTCACATTTTTAGTCTGTTTTTTCAAACTTCTGTACAACCAAACAGGTGAAGTAATCGTGCTGATTGACATTCCACGTGCAATGGAGACTTTTCGTGAACAGAGTTCACTCTTAATTTGTTTTACAATCAGCAGACTTAGGGTAGTTTCATCACTTGCAAAAACCATGCCACCGAGAAGAAGTCTTGACACCTTACAAAGAATGAGGGCTATAGCGTGGGTTGAAAGTGGTTTATCTGTTCGTGAGGTTGCTAGACGGCTTGCAGTGTCACACTCTACTATCCAAAGAATTTTGGAGAGATTTCAGGCCACAGGAAGTGTGGAATATCGCCACTGGCCAGGTCACCCTAGATGCACCAATAGACATGATGACCGGTACCTCTTGTTGTCAGCCCTGCGCCATCGAACAGTGACTTGTTCCACTCTAAGATATCAGCTAACTAAACGTTAATGTCAGTCAAAGCACCATTCGCAGACGTTTACATGAATTTGGACTTGCTGCTCGACGTCCTGCAGTCAGAATCCCTCTTACTCCTGCTCATCGCAGAGCCCGTCTTGCTTGGTGTCGCGAGCACATCCGATGGACAAGGCAACAATGGAGTCAAGTTCTCTTCACTGATGAATCTCGCGTCACAGTGTCATTCAATGATGGCAGGATTCGAGTTTGGAGACGACCAGGAGAGCAATTTACTGATGACACAATTCGAGAGGTGGATCGTTATGGTAGGGGTTCTGTCATGGTCTGGAGAGGCTTCTACAGACACGGCAGGACCCCACTCTACATCATCCAAGGCAACTTGACTGGCCCAAGATACCAGAACGAAATCTTGAGACGAATTGTTCAGCCTGCTCTGGAGGCCATAGGTGGTAATGCCATCTTCCAAGATGATAACGCTCGACCCCATCGAGCTCATGTGGTTAATGATTTTATTCAGCAACATGGGATCATCAGGATGGCATGGCCAGCTCATTCACCTGACCTTTCTCCGATTGAGCACCTCTGGGGTGTTCTTGGTCGAAGATTGTCAACAAATCACCCCCTGCCAATGGATGTTGCACAGCTGACTGCATTTCTGCTTCAGGAATGGCAAGCTGTTCCTCAGGATACTCTTCGGACCCTTGTGGACTCGATGCGTCTACGCTGTCTTGAATACCTTGCTGCAAACGGTGGTCATACCCGATTTTGAAATGTCTATTTGTCCAATATCTATTGTGTGACTTTTGAAAAGGTGGGTGACACACTTCACAGCTTCGTTGCGTTTGAATGTGTGTTTCCATTTCTTCACGTGACATGTCAATTTGGTACTCAATAAATGCCGTTTTGACTGATACCAATTACATTTATATCAGATTTGTTTTATGGTTTCAACCAAGGTTTTTCTAAGTGGCCCTTGACTTTTGACGAGTAGTATATTTGTTCTGCTAGCCACTGTAACACAGTAAAACCTAGAGAAATATAAATGACGGACTTTTCTAGTAAATCACCCTGCACAGAAAATCTAGTGAAATAAAATACGGACTTAACTATTAATCACTCAACTACTAGTAAATATATTACCTTCACACAAACTTCTAAGAATTTCTCCAATGAAAAACTAAGAAACTTCACTAATACAAGGGATTCTAGAAATCGAAGCTAGATGTCTTTAAAATCTAAGGAGTACTGAATAATTTGAGTCAAAATGCTGGGATTTATATATTAAATCTCCAGAAAATCGCTCGTACTTGCTAGATATGACACCTTCGCTCAGATCTTGGGGAATACGTAAATTCAAAGCCCTTTTTCACTCTAGAACTGAAACCAGGACCTACGCTCTCGCTTCGATCAGGCATCTGCAATTTGCTAATCAGTGTGAGTTTTACACGTCTCTGCTCGTATGGGCCATTCTAGCGAGCAATGTCCTTTGATCTGGCGGTTCGCCGTGTTTAATTACCTTTCAAACGAACGATTCATGGGAAGGTAATAGAAATGGTCTGCCTCTTTGTTCAAAATTATCTACTGAAATTATTTCCCTTGATCACTGCCTGATACTATTACCACGATTTTCAATCGCTGGCGTTTAATTACAGGTAACCGGCTCGACATTAGCTAATAGGTCTGCTGGTAAACCTTCATCAAAGGAAATAGTGAACAGAAATAAATTAGGCGTGCTAAATTAGAAAAAGAGACAGATCTCTGATTGTAGAGGGTTTTGTGATAAAAAACATGCGTAGGTGAAAAATAGGTAAAAGAAAAGTGTAAATAATGAAATAGATATATGAAAGCTATTTTCATAATATGTCACAGTAAGGTATTCAATGACACTGATATTATCCTATTTGTTGTTTGTTCGAGCAACTTAGATTACTGTTAGAGAAATGAGCATTCGTTGATGTGATGCTTCCGCGCTGTTTCTGCGCCCTGCTCTGCGTGTTGTAAGGGTAAAAAGTCTTTCAATTCAAAGGATTTCTAGTTCTATGTCTATTTAGTTTCATCTGATATTTGTTACAAGCTTGATACAGGCAGTATATTTTTTTCAAACACAGCCACAAACTGGTTACACAAAGACAGTGACTTAATATAAGTTAGGCTTCCTAAGCTGTATGACTTAGACAGTGCAAAATAATTGGAAAAACTGAAAGAAGCGTATAAGCAATTAATGGTTTCCAGCCTAACGTGGTACCATGATAGTATTTTAGGAGTCGTTCAAATTATATTATAATCAGAGCGACCTTTAGACGTCATTTTAGTTGTTCTTCATGTATTATATTTTTTTATACAATCTGATTTAAAAAGTTCAGATGACTGGTTTAAGCTTAAAAGTATTATAAAACAATAAATGTGCTGAAAACGTTCACACATGTATTTCTTTTTCTGAGGAATTTAGTTTTTTTTTTAATTTTTATGGATTGCAAGAAAAACATTTTTTTTGAACAGGTAGAAAGCACACTTCTTTCACCGTGCAACCGATGAATAGCAGGAGATCTCGGCTAGAAAACACTGACGTGCAGCAATCGGAAAGCGATGAGGAGGTACCAATAGAAGTATGATTTATTCGTTATCCTTCCCTTTTGTCTATATATTATGTATCTAAAAGATAGAATGAAAGGTCTTCTATAATTGAACATGCACCCTAATATAACCAACAGTCCTTGTGTCTATGTTAAACGTGTCACGCCAGTCATCACTAGGCAACATTTTATTGAAAAAGGTCCTTGCTCCTTATCGTAAGGTGTTTTATACTTGATTATGTGCCATAATATTACCGACGAACCCAGTGTTATGTTAAACAGGGCACAAGGGATAGGTGTGAAAAAAAAGATCGAAGAAAGGTGATTGGTCTTACGAGGACAAAAGACAAAGAAAAATAGCCACATGGCCTTCGCCAGGAAAAGGAAAGAAAGTGAGTGCTAGATAGGACACATAAGAAACTAAATAACTATATAAAACTAAAAAAAACAAAAACTGAATACTTCCCTAAATGCGGCTAAGACCTAGCACGCCTGCTGAAGGGAGAGCGTTTCACAAGAAAAGGAAATGACTGCCACTCCCGGATGTAAACAGTAGATACTAAGAAGCTAAAAAAAACGAAACTGTACAAGAAACTACCCGTATGTACGAGTAATAGTAATGAGTATTAGAGATAGAAGAGGACAGAGTGAGTTAAAAATAAGTAAACAATTAATTAAAACAGGACATATATTAAAAACATTTATATATATATATATATAAAAAAGGAGAAAAATTAAATAGGATAGGAAAGGGTCAAAATAGATTAGGAGTGGAAAGAACGCCTCAGACAAAGGAGTGTAAGGTGTTATGCCAATTGGTTTGAGACACCCCATACGATGGATGAGACGTGGCTCAAGCTGGACTCGGCTAGCAGTGTCAGAGGAGCAGTATCTGATCGCAGTGACCTGAATGTCGATGGGACCTTGGTGGGCAGGCCCATTAAAGTATATGGCAACTGGTGTGGGTTTTTGTCGGGAGATGTCATTCAGGTGCTGGCTGAATCTGTCCCCAAGTCGTTTACCCAGGTGCTGGCTGAATCTGTCCCCAAGTCGTTTACCTATCAAGCCAATATACGTTTTTCAGCAACGTTTGCATATGATTGTATAAATCACATTGCGTGATTCACACGTGAAGCTATTGGTGATGGTAAACATGACCTCAGGAAAAGACACCTTACGGGTTTAAATGACATGCTTGCACGTCTTGCATCGTGTTCGACCACAGGGTAGTGTGCCAAAGTGAGTAGCTATCTCCATTGCCTCGGCTTTTACTTGTCCTACTAAACACATCTCTGACGTCCTCGATGCTCTCTTAACTTTCTCCTCTATCCGAATCTTGGCAGACCACCCCTGTCGTCTTTTCTTGTTAGATGTCTGTTCTCTGTATACCTTCATTCCCCACGCTGATGGTCTACGAGCTCTTCGGTTCTTTCGTGACCTGCGCACAGTTAAATGGGGCACGCCTCGCCGAAAGAAAGCAAATTTAATTTTTAAAATATGGTATTTGATCATTGATCCAAATATAACCAATGGATGCAGTGTCTGTGTTGAACGGTTCTCCTCTCACCAAATAAAGAAGGAAAAATTAAATTTGAAAAATAAATCCTTTTATTCCTAAATAGCCGGGCAACGCCGGGTACTTACAGCTAGTAACTAGTTTAAAGTAAAAAAAAAATAATAATAATACTACACAGCTACATTCATTAGTTCTATCTTCTCATTTTCCATTTTCATGGTCATTTATCCTAACAGAATAGCCTCTACAACAAAACGTGCTCAGTTTGCTTATTGTCCAGACCTGTTTTAAATGTTAACAGAGCTTGCGCCACAGGACATTCTGTTTGTGATGGTTGTTTTGACTCACTGATATACCTGTCAGGTGACGCGGTAATGTAATTTTACATATATTATTTCTTTATCAATTTCATTTTCATTGCATGATTAAGTGAGTGTTATAAAACTCCTAACAGGAATTACAGAAAAATTAAATAATGCATTTGATTCAATGAATTGGGAATCAAGGATATTCTCTTACCCACGTTCACAGACTGGGACATACTTTGATGGTACTGTCTTCCTGCTTTGCAGTAGTGGTCCAAAAGTGGCCAAAACTCAAGAGTATCTAGTAAAGGCATCAAAGGAGTCTATCTTTACACAAGATCTTGGCAGAAATGTTGATAGAAGAGTAGTAAAGCTTCTATCACATAAGTGAAAACAATGCTGGCTGTCGCTAAGCACGTTAATTCTATATATAATCTGCCGACACTTTTATGAAGAATTTAGACAATGATGCTATATATATATAGCTCTGTTTAGAGTGTGTGTTTAGTAACTTGGACTGAGACTAACATGTAGTACATTTAAAAGGATTAAATGGAAGTTAAATTTGTAACATTACAAATAACAAAATTTAATGATCCTTTAAGCTTTAACGGTTGGAAAATAAATTGAATAGTTATGGTAAAATGTTTCATCACGTGATTGGGAGTTAACTGAATAAATAAGGTCACTTTTGGCAGCGAATATTGTCACTTAGCTGCGAACGGTAGTCTCTTCTCCTGCTGGGTCAGTTCCTTTCACTATGCTCTTGCTCGTCTCTTATCAAAGTCAGGCGCCGCACGAGCCCAGAACGGCAAGGAGTAACGGCCACGTTGATTCTGCGTCTGTCTATTAGACCCTCGTATGATGGCGTCTCTAACAATGTCAGTCCACTTCTACCTTCACTTGGTTCCAGAGATAGTACATTCTTCTGGTACCACCAATAACTGGTAATAGAAATAGAAACGATACATTCTTCTGAGTATGGCGCGTTTTCCGACCCAGTTATGAGCGCCCCCCCCCCCCCTTTCTATTCTACCATCCCATTTCAGAATTTACCCTCGATGAGAATTAAATTTAATCCCTCGGGATAAAGCTTCTTTATATTTGAACGGAATGGCTTTAGCTTTACAATACATTTAAATGAAAAGGTTAAACTTACAGATATAGCATGTTTTACATTTACATCTCCACTGTTTGAAAAGTGTGCCCAATATAAATTTATTTGTTTCATTTATATTTACATTTATTGAAAAGTTTGAAACTTCTATTAATTTAAAATGAATATTTTCACATAAGCATTTACACTGGTTTAAAGCTTGAAAACTTACATTAATTATAAAGTGAATATATTTATAGGGACATTTACACTGCTTTAAAAATGTAAGAATTATTCTTATAATGTACATCATTTCTTTCATCTTTCCCTCCCTGCTCCATAGGGAACTTGGAACTACTTTGTGCTTTTAGTTCTCCCCTTACGAAACTTATCGATAAAGCAATCACCAGCCCGTGCAGTGGTGGTTCATGAATCATCATTCTAGATACTGAGGTTGCCAGCCCCAAGTGACTTTGACATCCAATAGCGAGTTTCACACATTAAAATTGTATCTATTTATCTATCTATCTGTCTGTCTGTTTGTCTATGTCTGTCTGTCTATCTATCTTATCTATCTAATCTATCTTATCTATATATATGTATTACTTACATTATATTTTGTGTTTATTTCAGGAAGTACTGACTTGTCCTGTGAACAGTTGTTTACAGACCTTTGAATGTAAGCTATCAGGGAATATTTGTTTTTCGTGTTATTTGTTTTTTCTCTGTTCCTTTTGTAACAGGGAGCATCCCCTTGCTATGCAGTGATGATTCAATGGCCAAAACCTAGAGTATCTAATGTGGGTCTTCAAAAGTCTACCTTCGCACAAGATTACTCTTGGCAGATACAGATGGAAGGATGATGATGCTTCTACATTGATGGAGCTTTCACAAGATATTTCTTCTTCTTCTTCTTCCTCGTTCGTCCTGAAAAGGACGGTGGTTGCGTTGTGTCTGTTTACGCCGGAGCTGTGATATCTGCACCTTTCGGTCGACACATCCGACTTCAGCACGGCATTTTTTGGGACCGGGTTTGCCTTCCCTCTGCAATCCCTACTCTCTCAGCCAGACTGCAGTGATGCAGCCTGTTTCCAGGACCACCACGTGGAGGTGGAGTAGGGTCTTGGTCAGCTCTGGTTCGCTGACCCTGATGCAAGCAGTCAAGCTATGGGTCGCTGACTGCATTCTCTATTGCTGCATCTTTGGGTCCCACAAGATATTTCAGAAGTCAACAACAATGCTGAATGTGTCTTAGCAATGTTAACGTTTATCTGCCTGCCATCTTTTTTGAAGAGGTATTAATTGATTAAATTTAGCTTGCACAGGCTCCCAACTATATTAACAGTAAAATTCGTATTATTAGCTCTATATAGATGTTAATTCATACTTCTCTATAATAATCGAATCTTCTAGGGCTTTGTAAAATAACATGTAACAAATTTAATGATAAATTATTTTACCACAAGTATAATGAATGTAGGTGAAAGATGTGCTGTGAAAAAAGAAATTGTCTCCTCATTGAGGTTAAGGTGGAATTATATTATTGTTGCCTCAGCTGAGTTTTTATTTTCTCTGATATTAATCAGGCGCCTTTCTCGCCGTCCATCCTCTAGTTTTTGTCTCTCAGAAACTTTATATACACTGAGTATGCATCATAATTCAGGGAATATGATGAGAAATCAGGATTATTCTTTACTCAATGTAATGGAAAAAGATTGTGACTGGACAGCGCCGCATGCAATGGTTTGTGCCTTAATGAACATTTAAATGATAATATAAACTATGCACATGCTGATGTAATCATCATTCACTCCCTGCTCCATTTGGAGTCTGCGGGTTACCTCTGCTTTTGGTTCCCTGTGAGAACTAGCATGAATAATTCACCGGTGCTTGCTGTGGTAGTTTACGAACATACTATTTTCATATGCTGAGATTGCCATCCTCATTCAACTACTAGCAAGTTCACACATGTCAAATTCACAATATAAAATATATGTTACAACTCACCCCAATAGGGAAGATACAATCTCCTGGCACAGTTTTAGAATAGACACGGCAACTTGCTTAGATGCCTCGCACATTTGGTGTAGGGTAGTTTTTGAAACCCTCTTGTGACGGGTGCTCAGATTCCTAGATCTCCAGTCTTGTATTTATGGAGTCACGTTTTATTCTTGAGTCTCGAAGATGCCCAAATACTTTGTCCGGCTTTGTAATTAAGAAGTCTTATTCTCTCTAGCTCTCAGAGTTTCTGCTTTGACATTGTGTTTTAGCCTCCGAATTTGCTACATTATATTTCATTTTCCCTCCAATACTACAATTTTGTAGCTCCCTTAGATCACACAAAGAATATCTCAGCATAGTGCACATACACCGTAACACCGGTGAGGATCCAAATGTGTGTACAGAGCAATCACACATTCTAAAAATATTGGTGTGGTGGGTAGGTTTTTTTTAAATCTTTGTAAATTTTGCCAGAGCAGCAGCCGGATGGCCTACTCTTAACGATTTCCAACTGCCAATAGATTGTTAATGTGCACAACTTTCACACGCAACGTCTTATTCTGTTTCCCTTATCCGAGAAGGCTATGCATCCAATCTCACTACACAGGAGTTCAGGAGGGACTATGATATCATTAGAACCCACTGGTTCTGAAAAAAAGTTCAATTCATCAAGTATATTCCCTGTGCTGAGAATTGAACCCGGTACATTTAGAATTAGACACGGCCGCCATACCTCTTAGCCACTCCGATCCCCTTAACAGTATTCATTTGCTCCATATAGGGTTGTTGCATTGAATCACGACTGACAGTTCTCTGCAAAGTATCTCTGCAAAAAAGGGTAAGTCATATTTGTATTTTATAATACTTGTATGCGTGTTTTAACATGTATAAATATGTTTATTTATGTATGTTAAGTTGTGCACGAGTCCAGCAATCTCATCATGTAAAATAACTTGCCACATAAACAACCACTGCAAAAACTGGTGTCTGCATCGTGCGGATTTCCTTACAAGGCAGAGCTAGCCCCACGATCTATTCTATAAGAATCTTGTGGAGGATGATATCATGACATGTACATTTTTATGTGTCAACACTGTTGTTCAGATTGTCAGAATGTTTGTATATTATTTTATGATTCATCCACTCTTTCACTCCTAAATAAAACTTCCATCTGTCTCGGAGCCCTCAGCTTTCTTGCTCATGGGCAGCGGGAAAAATATCAGAGGACGATGAAACTGTGAGGACAAGTTTAGGTTTATTCATAAGAGAGCTCGTGGCTGCGTCTGTGTATGATGTATTGAAACTATTGGGGGTGAAGGGACAGTCGAGAACAAGGGCACTGAAGAGGCTTAGTAAAACTGCGGAAAAGGCATCATGCTGGCTGTGGAACAACCGCAATGGACTTTGGAACTCGTGACAGTAAATTTAGCCCCTCCTGCGGTATAGGAAACACCTTGATATTGAAGTCCGCAATAACTGAGTTTTTTGTTGTATTGGTGAAAGGGCGGCGGCTCTACAGGTAACCCGCGGTGTATTATATGAGGTGTCGGGTGCATTGGATTTCAGTTGCTAGCAGTGCTGGATTAAAGCAACTGGAGGCCCTGGGCTAGAAGACTTGTGAGGCCCAAACTTAATAGCATCTGATTATGAGAAAAAAACCTCGTTCTCTTCTTTATCCACACAATGAAAGTAGAACATTTTTGAAATTTTAGCACTGATAGAAAGATTGTTTATAAATGTATAAACTTTAATAAGTTTACAAAAGTATGGAACTAATAAAGACGCTCACACACAACATTCATAGCTATGTTTAAACATTACACTATATGCAAACTCAAAACTGCTTCTTTGAAGTTTTTTTTTGGATGTAAATGAATCAATTATGTCATTAAAATCAGTAAGTCGCAGTTTATCATTTTCTATGCAGAGAATGCTAAGATCAGACAACCGATCTTGGGACAACGTTGACCGCAAATCATTCTTAATTCTTTTTTAGTCTAGAAAATGATTTTCCATCACTACAATTAGTAACCATTAAACACAGGAACAATCTAATCTGAAAATTGTTTCCACATTTGGAAAAGCTGTCTGAATTTTTTCTTGGAATATTATTTGATACATATCCTGGTATCTGAAATGGTCTTTTTCAGGGTGAGCTTGTTTGACGTATAGGTGGAAGTGCAAGAGTTCATCGACTAGACTGAGGTCAACATCCTTTGGATACTCTTGCATCAACATCACGACACCATTATGAATTTGTTCCTTAGTTGCTTGCAGGTTCACAAAAAATGAAAAATTGCCAGCTACACTCCTAAACGCTGTTGCACTTTGTCTAGGTTGGCTTCAAGAGCATCAATGACAGAAATAAATGAATTTATTCTTAAACTGTCTCTTGGAGTCTAAAGCTTCGGGCGCTGCCCCATCATTGCTTTGTTGTTTTTTTTTTTCGTACTCTCTGCCTTCTTTTCACAGTTTTGTACTCTACATCTGGTAGAGTAATTTTTGCAGGCTGTTCAATTTCATCAAAATAAGCCCGAGTGTTTGAAACGAACTTAAATAGTGAGCTTTAAATGTTTGCACGTGTGCTCAATAAAATTTTCGAACTTTGGAAGGCCTTGCTAATTTTATAAAATTGGTCTAGCAAATATGTCCAAGAGGAGAAGCACGAAAATGAATTCAAATACTTCCATTTTTTGTAGAAGATTTTCAACCTGTCGTCTAGTATCTCCTTTTTTCAGTTTCATCACAGTAAATATGACTGAAGGCTTCAACAATGTTAGCATAACTTTCGCTAATAGCTGCAGCGTGAGCCTTCCATCTTGTGTCTGATAAATGCTTAGGAACTTTTGACTCTGGAGGCAAGATACTTTTTAGCACTGACCATCTTTTTGTAGAAGCTGAGAAAAAACAATAAAGCTAATTTATTGTACCAAAAAAAAAGTCACTGCATCCAGGACGAGTCAACTGTGGTTCGACCAACTAGATTTAGGGAATGTCCAGCGCATGGAATAAACTTTGCAAACTTGTTCCTTTCAAGACTTTTGTGTTGAACACTGCTATACTTTCCAGCCATATTAGCTGCATTGTCATATGATTGTCCTCTACATTTACTGAAATCAATTTCAAGTTCACTGAAGTAGTTCATTATCAGCTCAGCCATACTTTCTCCGATGTGATCTTTCAGTTAAAAAACATAAGAAAGCGTTCAACTGGTAATCCATCACTAGGAGAAACATATCTCACAATAACATTAAGTTGATCAACATGGGAAACATCAGGGGGTTGAATCAACTAATAAACTAAAATAATCTGCTTGTTTGATGTCGCTAAGTATTGCTTCTTGAACTGTATTAGCTACAACTGTATAACCTCTTCACATATGGTTTTGGAAAAGTACGATGGCTGACCACAGCCTTTACTTCCATACTGATTTATGTGAGCACGCAGGAAGGAATTGAATTTGGCAATTAATTCAAGCAATCCAAGAAAGTTACCATTGTTGTGAGAACCAAATATTTCATCATCTCCTCTAAACACCAAGCCACGTTCTGTCAAAAGGGAGATTACTGCAATAACTTGCTGAAGTACGTGCCGCCAGTAATCCTGCTCTGCTTTGATTTGCTCTTCGAGTTTTGATGTTAACGTTTGATCACACTTTCTTGTGAAGTATGTTAGCATGGAGTTCAAATGATTTTTAGAGTTTTCGTGGGTTTGAACGGGATAAGCGCCAGAAGTTTCCATATGTGTAGTGGTAGCTACTGACAACAGTTCTTGAGAGGCTGTGTTTTTTTTATAAACTGGTTGTTCATCAGTCTGTCCAGACTGCTCCGTGTAGTCTATTTTATTTTCTTCTCTTTGTAAACATGAATGTTATGTTTCTGAGAGGTTATGCAGGGCGGTTTCTGCCTGCTGCACAAAGCCATATGACATGATTGGCTTTAAATGCTTCAGTATTTCTTTCTGTTCTTTTTGTCGCTTTCGTTTACTAGCACCACTTTCTTATCGCTTTCTCATTATTTTTTTTTACACTAAAAGTCAAAATTAAATATTATTGTGATTCACAATGGTATAAAAGAATCCTCACTTGATTTCAAAATGCACGGGACATTACTCTAGGCTCTACTTACTTACTTAGTCGTTCCCCTTCTACCGTGAGATGTAGAGGATTGGAACGGAGAGCGCCAGACTATCCTATCGGCTGTCTTCCTCCTGGTCTGGTTCCATTCTAGACCTTGGTCCTTCAAAGATTGTTTAATGTTGTCCTCCCAGCGGACTCGGGTGGGGGGGGGGGGGGGGGGGGGGGGGGGGGGTGTCTGGATTCCTTGCTCTTTGTTTCCCATACTTGTCATGGTAGTCGATCTTCTCCCATTCTGCAGACAAGGCCAAACCATCTTAGTTGGGACTGTTCTACTTGGGTCTGCAGTGATGTCAGAATAAAAATACAAAAGGCAAGTGGAGCTTTCATTGCACTGAGAAATATGTGGAGATCAAATGAAATCAAGTCCAACATAAAAATCAGAAACTTCAGCTCAGATGTCAAGTCAGTCCTATTGTATGGCTCTAAAACATGGAGAACAACAAAAACAACAACTAAGACATTACAAGGTTTCAAAAATAAGTGCTTGCTTAGAATAGAAGGATTGAAATGGTATGACAATGTCACCAAAGTGAAACTAATATCAAAAGTCAGACTTGCCAGTGGAACAAGATATGAGAATGCGACACTGGTGATGGATATGACACTGGTGATGGATATGACATGTGATGGATATGACACTGCTGATGGATATGACACTGGTGATGGATATGACACAGGTGATGGATATGACACTGGTGATGGATATGACACTGGTGATGGATATGACACTGGTGATGGATATGACACTAGTGATGGATATGACACACATTGAGGAAACCTTTTGATAACATTATATGACAGTTCTTGTTGTGGAATCCACAGGGTAAGAGACAGAATTAAAAACACATAGAGAAGAGAACTGGAGACAGAAATAAACAAGAAGACACGGCAGGATATTGTGCAGACATCATGACATGAATTTGTTAAAAGCCTGTGCTCTTCAGGAGATGAATGAATGAACTGGTATGAGGAACTGGACTGTTGTCTGCTACATTGTCCTTACTTTCCGCCTTCGTCCATTGCTCTTCTTTTTCACAGTGTTGCTAACTTTAAAAAAAAATTTATGTTGCAGGATGAGCAAGAGAGACAATTCAGAAATAGAGATGTTGTACAAAGATCTTTATCGATTTATATAATAGAAAGTTGGCCTCATCTTTTGAAGGAATCAAGTTAGAATTTGCATGATTTATTTGGTATATACGAAATAATGCTTATTACTGTCTTGGACTAAAGTATACTGTCATGTTTACCTTAATCATTTCAGTGATTTACTTAAGTAAACTCTGTCTTGGATTCATAGTGGAAGATGTCATTCTTATTTATGAATAGATCTTTATAGTTCTTGGATCTGTGTTTTCTGTCATACAGAAGAGTTAGCCAGACAGCAAAGGATATCAGTTTAGTTCTAGTTTTATGCTGAAGTTGTTACAGTTGAAATTAGATAACTTTTGTTTTCCTGCGGGTGGAAAACAGTATATAGCTGACATTTTATGTTTGTTTCATTTCCGTTGAACTATTATTTTTACAAGAGTGAAGAGGAAGAGTGAATGTTATTTTCAAAATTTAACTAGAAGATTATAAAATGTCATGTCTCCTTTTGTTGTGTCTTCTTTTAGTTAAACAACGAAAATTCAAAGGAGAAAATAAAATAACAAAGCAAACAAATACATGTATACCTCGCTTTATTGCGCTTCACTGATATTGCACTTTTTTTCCAATTATTCATGTTTATTTATTAGAACATGCCTTCTTCCAATAGATTTTGGCTCTCCATCACCAAAATGATTACGATTCGCCGAAGGCTCAGATGATGAAGATTAGCATTTGTGTTAGCAATAAAGTATTTTTAATTTTACAGTACATTTTTTATTTAGACCTAGCACTATTGCGCACATAATGTAAACATGATTTTAGGCTTTTATATGCACTGGGAAACCAAAAAATGGGTGTCATCCGTTTTTGTGTGTGCGATATTTGCGTTATTGTGGTGGTCTGGAACCGAACCCGCAATATCTCTGAGGTATACCTGTAGTCCTGGTTGTAGTGGATTTTGATGGTATTGTATGGTGGTGTTATCACCTAGTGTGATGCGTGAGGTCAGCTGTGAAGGCTCCTGAGATAATTGTAACTGTGAATATACAGAAGGCCCTTTCGTGCTACCACTTTATGACCTCACACATATCTTTTTTTACTAATGAATGTGGCTACGTTAAAATCTAGGGTACTGAATGCAATGTGTTGTATGGACATATACACACACCCACAGATATTAATTAAGTCTAATACTATCAATAAAATTTATAACACAATGAACTAAATTCAGCTGGTTAAATTTAGAATAGAAAATCTTTTTTTAAATTTATTTGTTCTGAACCAAGGTTTTATTTTGGCCAGAACTTATGCAAGATTTTGAAATTTATGAATGAATGGCATGAATAAATGGCATGTTAAATGAAAGATGTTTACATATGCAATCTTCAAGATTAATTATAGTATTACTGTTCGTAATGTTAATTTTCCTGGGAAAACTATGAATGGATGTGCTGTTGGGGTGGCTTCATCCCTCCCTGTTTATGCCTACACAGCATTGTCCATTAATGATGGAAGGAAATGGGATGCTTCAGTAGTAAATTCTCTTGGGTGCTAGTTTTATGAAGTTGGTGTAAGTTCAGCAGGCCAGCTAGCCTACTTAACTTTGCCAGATTTGTTCTGGTGCTGGAATATGATGGCCCCACCTCTCCGTGCTTGAGCAATACACAGATGTTCTGTCGAAATGTACCCTGCACGGGTCCTCACTTCAATTATTAATCAGCATTTGACACCACCTTAGTGTCAAGATCGAACTCACAGCTCTGAAATAAAGTATTGTTTTTTGCTCAGAACCTTACCTAATAAGCCACTTCTACACATAACAAATTAAAATAACACCACATAAACAGGGTCAGTTCTCTCTGACCAGACAGCACATCTTACCTAGTTGGTTTCGCATAGGGTAAGTTTCCCCAGTCTACAGATTCTGAAATAGGTGCATTATCTCACTGCCATAGAATAGGATAGGTGATATGATTCACTGTTCTCAACACTTGATCACCCCTTCCTAAACCTTGCTGTAGTTTATATATTGTTTGTCCCTAGACCCTGAACTAGGGCGGGGGGTCCAGAGCGAATCCTTACTTCTTTGTAAGGCTAGATTTCGATATGGCAGTATCAAATCACTCGAACATTAAACAATATTCAAAATATACAAAGAAATAATTTCAATCTTACCAGATTATGAATAAAGAACACAGAAATGCTAGCAAAACTCAGCTGAGCTGCTGGCTATAGTATGGCGTCCCTGAACTTATTTCAATTTATTTCATTTGGAAATCACCACACTTGAAATTTACTGTGTCTGTCACTGGACAACTATTGAGGAATGGCAAAAAAGCTCGTCTGAGCGCGGATAATATGATTGTCTGTGGCCAATCAATGCCTAGGTTTTTTTAAATTCAAATTTCCTACACTAAAGTCATTTCAGTCATGCTTCAGTCAAGTATGGATTTTTATCTGTTAGTCTGTCCGTCTCTACTTGCGTTTTTACAAAAACGTACTTGATTTTTGAACCAACCTTTCTCTCCCCTCCAAAATTTTGTCGTTAAAAGTTATTTTTAGACACAGCTCCCACCAATATCCCTTCTCTTCCATGCTAATTAGATTTGAACACCTGCGTCTCAAAGTCGCGATTTTTTGTGCAAATAGCGACACTTTTGATTCAATGCAGTCTTTCGCTGTTGTGAACAACACTGTCTTTTGTCATTATTTTCATTATTATCTATCCGTCTGTAAAATTAAAAACATATTATTTCACTGCTCAGAATGGGCCATCCTGCCAGCTAATTTTTATATTCCTAACATTAATATTAAGAAAAGTTACTTTTTAAATTTTGTAATATTTCAAGCATCTGCGTTTAGCCGCTGAATTCAAATTAAAGGCTTGGTATCGCAAAAGCGTCCGTTTCCGTACCTCGTGTCAACTTGGGGAACGTGACTTTTTTTACTCCCCCCCCCCTCCCAATTGCGTCTCCTTAGCCTTGCTAGTCTCACGCAAGTTTTCAGTCATATTTTTTTATTTTTTTTTTGATCCGCCGTTCAATTTTTATGGAGGGTGATGACCCGCGGTCAGGGCGATCATGTACTATCAGCAGCTTACGCATTATGTTTTTATCCTTACATTTTATCCTTTGGAGATATTTTTACGTTGTATCACTTGTTAAGTTTATGACACTTTTCCCCACTTGAAAACATGCCTACGGCAAGTTCTAAAGCCAGTGATACACATAGATAAAATCTCTCCTCCCGTCTGCCATTACTCTAATTTTGATCACAGGGGTGCCGACTGAGGAAATCTGCACCGACATTCAATTTGCCTGGGATATATTGGATACTAAACTGATAAGGTTGAAGCAATAAAGACCACCTCAGCAATCTTGCGTTTTTCATGCTTAGCCTGAGATAAGAATACGAGAGGCTGATGATCCGTCTCCACCACAAAAGTCCTACCATACAGATAGATTTGAAACTTCTTTATTGCCCAGATTAACGCTAAACATTCTTTTTCGCTTGTGGAGTATCCTTGTTCCGCCTTATTCAATTTGCGGCTTGCATAAGCGACTGGTTTCATTTCCCCATCAGGTGAAGATGATCTTTGCAACAAAGCCCCTCCGAGTCCTACATTACTTGCATCGGTTCTTAAGACAAAGTCCTGTGTCAAATCAGGCAGTTTGAGAATAGGCCTGCTAGTGAGTTTTTCCTTTAACTCTTGGAACGCTAGTTCACATTGTGCAGTCCAAATAATTTTATCTGGAAGTCCCTTGCGAGTCAGATCAGTCAGAGGAGCACAAATAGCGTTAAAATTTTTGATGTATTTCTGATAAAATCCGCATAACGACACGAATGATCGCACGTCCTTTTTTGTTTGTGGTCTAGGTGCTCTCTGCAGTTTTTTCCAAGTTCTTAGGATCAGGGGTCATGTTACCCTGATATACAGTGTGTCCCAAGAATTCCAACTCTTTGCATCCAATACAACATTTTGTTGGCCTAGCAGTTAAGTTCGCCTCCCGAAGTCTATTAAATAACATTTCTAGAGCTTCAATGTGTTCTTCAAATGTCTTTGTGGCGACGAGAATATCATCCATGAAATTCGTGATACATGGGTTATTCAGGGGATCCAACAATTTGCGCATCATCCTTGAAAATACACTCGGAGCATTTTTCAGTCCGAATGGTAGCATATTGAATTCATACTGTCCATCCGAAGTGCTAAAAGCCAAATAAGGTCTCACTTCAGGCTTCACTGGGATCTGGTAATAGCCTTTACTAAGATCCACCTTTGAAAAGTATTTTGCCTTGTTCAGTCTGGCAAATAACTGTTTTGTGTCTGGTAATGGATCCACTTGTCCTTCTGTGACAGCATTCAGTTTCCTGTAATCTATGCACAGTCTGTGTTCCCCAGACGGTTTTCTCAACAAAACGACACTAGAACTAAAAGATGATTCACTGTGCGAAATAATCCCCTCCTTCAGCAAATAATCTATTTCTTCCTTCAATGCCTTCTCCTTCGCGAACGGAATAGAATAGGCTCTCATACAGATTGGGTTTGAGTCTACCAGTTTCATGTCATACTGTAGCAAATTTGTATGGCCTGGTCTATCTGTTAATACATCTGTATGTTCCTCCAGAACCTGTTGAACTCTCTCCCTCTGGTTTTTAGTCAGGTGCTTACTGACTTTTACCTGTGCTGCTGTTTCACAAGGATGTAATGGGTATTCATGTGAGGTGAGTGGTTCCTTTTGCATCTGGGTTGCAATAGCCAAGGTCAATAAGGGGGTGCTTTCCTGGAGTGGTCTGTCCAGATACTTCTTTAATAAGTTTACATGATAAACTTTCTCCTTCCCCTCTTTGTCAATTTTATAGTTTGTTCTAGACACCTTCTCTAGAACCGTATATGGACCTTGCCAACCAATTTGTAATTTATTCTGGCTACCGGGTAGTAGAAGAAGCACCTTCTCTCCCACAGCTAGTTCTCGGTCCTTTGCCTTCCTATTAAAATATGCTGCATGTTTCTTCCTGGCTTGTTTCAAATTATCATTTGCCAGTTTCCATCCAGCTTTCAAACGAGTGGTCAGTTCGTTCACATATTGATAAGATGAGGTAACAGTCTCTTCCGCCTTCTCATCTGTCCAGGTCCTTAATAGAGCTTCTAATGGACCTTTTATTGGCCTCCCAAATAGCAGAGTTGCGGGAGCCATCCCGGTTGAACTATGTGGTACCTCCCGGTACGCAAAAAATGCGGCGGGCAGGAATTGATCCCACAGATCCGGTTTTTCGTGTGCCAGCTTTCTCAGGATAGAAATGAGAGTCCCGTTGAACCTCTCTACCTGGCCGTTCCCTTGTGGATGGTACGGACTACAATGAAAGTGTCTGGCTTGAAATAGTTTTAAAACCTCTTCCGTTAGTTTCCCCTTGAACTGAGATCCATTATCCGTCAAGATTTGATGCGGGAATCCTAATCGGGTAAATATTGTAAGTAGTGCCTCTGCTACATGTTTTGAATCAATTGATGGCAGGGCTACCGCCTCTCCCCACATAGAACAAGTGTCCACCAGAGTAAGGATGTAACTGTTCCTCCTCTTGGTCCGAGTGAGAGGTCCTACAATATCCACTGCAACCCTCTCAAAAGGTGTTCCCACTATGGGCATTTCCCCTAGAGTTGCAGGAGCAGTCCAGTGCTTTGGAGCTACCCTTTGACATTCTGGGCAGGATTTGACATATCTTTTTATATGCTCCGTTATCCCTGGCCAGAAGTAATGACAAGCTATACGCTGTCCTGTGGCGCTGATCCCCATGTGACCACTGAAGGGAATCGCATGCCCGAGTTCCATCACTTTATCTCTATATGAAGTGGGAAGAACCAGCTGGTTGTGACCATTTATTCCAGTTCCGGCCTTCCTGTATAATAGTTTGTTCTTCATGAAATATTCTCCCTTGCTCGGAGGTGTGTGGCATTTGGGCAATTTTTTAAAACATGGCTTGAGTGTCCTATCCTCAGCCTGCGCCTTCCTCATCTCCTCTGGATGAGCATTTATAGGTTCACCTTCTTCCTCCTTCTTCTGTGACCTGGTCTGCACTGTCGCCATGATCACAGGTCTCTCGGGATTCCCCAAGAAGACGTATCTACACCCCAATATCAGAGGGTAGATTGGTTCATCTATCACTGCTGCTCTGATTTCTCCTTCCACATAGCGAGTTTTCACCGTTATCCTTGCGATGGGAAGTGTCATGAGTGGTATGTCCTTAGTCGCCCCTTGTATTTCCACTGTTTCTGTGGTATACTGACTTGGGTCCACTAGGCTAGACTTCACAACTGAATCATAATCCAAACCTGTATCATAAAGGCACCTTATGGTGACCCCATTATAAATAACATCCTCACAAACTGGGGGGTGATAAGGTTCCTGTTGTCCATTAGGATTAACCTTTAATCTTTGCGTCCCCGACTTCATTGCAGCAATGTTTGAAGGTTTCCTTCTACAAAATTCAGTGTTATGGTTATCCTTCTTGCACCATTTACACCATCTTTTTCCTTGGTTCAACGGTTTTCTTTCATTGAACTTTTGGTCATTGAACTGTGAGTTTCTGTCGCGATAGTCATTTCTTGGCCGCTCAAAGTTTGTCCTACCTTTATTTCCCTGCTCTCTATTATCAAATTTATTAAATTGCTGTGGAGCTTTAAAATTGTCTATGTGCTTCTTTTTACCACCACTTACCTCTGCCTGGGCTGCCTGATACCTCTCAGCGACATTTAAAACCTCTCCCAACTTCTCTGCACCTTGTTCCATGAGAAATTTTCTCATGTCTGGAGCCATGGACTCTCTCAATTGCTCAATCATGATCATTTCTTTAAGATCTTGGGTCTTCCCCAGAGCAGTCCATTTCTCCAAATAGGTTTCCAGTCTAGCAGAGAATTGGTGGTATGTCTCCCCAGACAACAGTTTGGCATTTCTAAATTTCTTACGATAAAATTCACCATTCTTCTCGTACCTTAATAACAAAGCCTGCTTTAACATGTCATAATTGTCTTGGTCTTCCCTGTTCATTTTAGCAAAGACTTCATAAGAAGTACCTCTCAGTCCCTGTGATAGCTTTAAACTCCACCTCTCTCTCTCTAACCCATATGTAGTAGCTAATAACTCAAAACGTCCTAGGTACCCCCTCTATGTCATCGTCTTTTTCAACAAAATGGTCTAAATGAAACCCCATAGCTGAGTTTGAGGCTCCCAGACTGGGCGTAGCATCTGAGGCAAAAGGGCTGGCACCATTTTCAGGAGCCTGGCCTTGTAATTCCAGCTCCCTTAGTCGTAATTCGTGCTCCCTTTGCAACCTTCTATCTTCTGCCTCCCTTTCGGCCTTTTTATCTTCTGCCTCCTTTTGCTGTCGTTTGTCTTCTGCCTCAATCTGCAGCCTCTTAATTTCTCTATCCGCCTCAATTTGTAACCTCTTCTCTTCAGCTACCTTTCTATCTTCCCTTTCAATATATTTATCACATTCAGCCGTTACGTATTGAATTAAAATTTGACCATCCATTCCCATCTCCTTTGCGGTCAGCACAGCAGCTGATCTAAATTTTGCTAGCTCCGCCATACTTTTTAGACAATATAATAATATACAAGATAAATCTCTAACCAGTAAATACACTAAGTACTTCTTATGACTATAGTCTAACTAATTCTAACTAACCAGTTAACTAATTAATTATTACTGGCTGTGAAGATTCACCAACTTCTAATTGCCCTTTTAATTTAAAGGGACACTTTTAATTTTAAGGGATTTTACAATTTTGTTCCCCTAATTTTATTTCTCCCACCAGGAGATCCTTATATTACTGTTTATGCTAATTATCCCTGGACAAGACCCCAATATATGTAGTGGATTTTGATGGTATTGTATGGTGGTGTTATCACCTAGTGTGATGCGTGAGGTCAGCTGTGAAGGCTCCTGAGATAATTGTAACTGTGAATATACAGAAGGCCCTTTCGTGCTACCACTTTATGACCTCACACATATCTTTTTTTACTAATGAATGTGGCTACGTTAAAATCTAGGGTACTGAATGCAATGTGTTGTATGGACATATACACACACCCACAGATATTAATTAAGTCTAATACTATCAATAAAATTTATAACACAATGAACTAAATTCAGCTGGTTAAATTTAGAATAGAAAATCTTTTTTTAAATTTATTTGTTCTGAACCAAGGTTTTATTTTGGCCAGAACTTATGCAAAGATTTTGAAATTTATGAATGAATGGCATGAATAAATGGCATGTTAAATGAAAGATGTTTACATATGCAATCTTCAAGATTAATTATAGTATTACTGTTCGTAATGTTAATTTTCCTGGGAAAACTATGAATGGATGTGCTGTTGGGGTGGCTTCATCCCTCCCTGTTTATGCCTACACAGCATTGTCCATTAATGATGGAAGGAAATGGGATGCTTCAGTAGTAAATTCTCTTGGGTGCTAGTTTTATGAAGTTGGTGTAAGTTCAGCAGGCCAGCTAGCCTACTTAACTTTGCCAGATTTGTTCTGGTGCTGGAATATGATGGCCCCCCACCTCTCCGTGCTTGAGCAATACACAGATGTTCTGTCGAAATGTACCCTGCACGGGTCCTCACTTCAATTATTAATCAGCATTTGACACCACCTTAGTGTCAAGATCGAACTCACAGCTCTGAAATAAAGTATTGGTTTTTGCTCAGAACCTTACCTAATAAGCCACTTCTACACATAACAAATTACAATAACACCACATAAACAGGGTCAGTTCTCTCTGACCAGACAGCACATCTTACCTAGTTGGTTTCGCATAGGGTAAGTTTCCCCAGTCTACAGATTCTGAAATAGGTGCATTATCTCACTGCCATAGAATAGGATAGGTGATATGATTCACTGTTCTCAACACTTGATCACCCCTTCCTAAACCTTGCTGTAGTTTATATATCGTTTGTCCCTAGACCCTGAACTAGGGCGGGGGGGTCCAGAGCGAATCCTTACTTGTTTGTAAGGCTAGATTTCGATATGGCAGTATCAAATCACTCGGACATTAAACAATATTCAAAATATACAAAGAAATAATTTCAATCTTACCAGATTATGAATAAAGAACACAGAAATGCTAGCAAAACTCAGCTGAGCTGCTGGCTATAGTATGGCGTCCCTGAACTTATTTCAATTTATTTCATTTGGAAATCACCCCACTTGAAATTTACTGTGTCTATCACTGGACAACTATTGAGGAATGGCAAAAAAGCTCGTCTGAGCGCGGATAATATGATTGTCTGTGGCCAATCAATGCCTTGGTTTTTTTAAATTCAAATCTACTACTCTAAAGTCATTTCAGTCATGCTTCAGTCAAGTATGGATTTTTATCTGTTAGTCTGTCCGTCTCTACTTGCGTTTTTACAAAAAACGTACTTGATTTTTGAACCAACCTTTCTCTCCCCTCCAAAATTTTGTCGTTAAAAGTTATTTTTAGACACAGCTTCCACCAATGTTCCGTCTCTTCCATGCTAATTGGATTTGAACACCTGCGTCTCAAAGTCGCGTTTTTTGTGCGAATAGCGACACTTTTGATTCAATACAGTCTTCGCTGTTGTGAACAACACTGTCTTTTGTCATTATTTTCATTATTATCTATCCGTCTGTAAAATTAAAAACATATTATTTCACTGCTCAGAATGGGCCATCCGGCCAGCTAATTTTTATATTCCTAACATTAATATTAAGAAAAAGTTACTTTTTAAATTTTGTAATATTTCAAGCATCTGCGTTTAGCCGCTGATTTCAAATCAAGGGCTTGGTATCGCAAAAGCGTCCGTTTCCGTACCTCGTGTCAATTTGGGGGACGTGAATTTTTTTTACTTTCCCCTCCCCTCCCAATTGCGTCTCCTTAGCCTTGCTAGTCTCTCACGCAAGTTTTTTTTCAGTCATATTTTTTTCCTTTTGATCCGCCGGTCAATTTTTATGGAGGGTGATGACCCGCGGTCAGGGCGATCATGTACTATCAGCAGCTTACGCATTATGTTTTTATCCTTACATTTTATCCTTTGGAGATATTTTTACGTTGTATCACTTGTTAATTTTATGACACATCTCCCCACTTGAAAACATGCCTACGGCAAGTTCCAAAACCAGTGATACACATAGATAAAATCTCTCCTCCCGTCTGCCATTACTCTAATTTTGATCACAGGGGTGCCGACTGAGGAAATCTGCACCGACATTCAATTTGCCTGGGATATATTGGATACTAAACTGATAAGGTTGAAGCAATAAAGACCACCTCAGCAATCTTGCGTTTTCATGCTTAGCCTGAGATAAGAATACGAGAGGCTGATGATCCGTCTCCACCACAAAAGTCCTACCATACAGATAGATTTGAAACTTCTTTATTGCCCAGATTAACGCTAAACATTCTTTTTCGCTTGTGGAGTATCCTTTTTCCGCCTTATTCAATTTGCGGCTTGCATAAGCGACTGGTTTCAGTTCCCCATCAGGTGAAGATGATCTTTGCAACAAAGCCCCTCCGAGTCCTACATTACTTGCATCGGTTCTTAAGACAAAGTCCTGTGTCAAATCAGGCAGTTTGAGAATAGGCCTGCTAGTGAGTTTTTCCTTTAACTCTTGGAACGCTAGTTCACATTGTGCAGTCCAAATAATTTTATCTGGAAGTCCCTTGCGAGTCAGATCAGTCAGAGGAGCACAAATAGCGTTAAAATTTTTGATGTATTTCTGATAAAATCCGCATAACGACACGAATGATCGCACGTCCTTTTTTGTTTGTGGTCTAGGTGCTCTCTGCAGTTTTTCCAAGTTCTTAGGATCAGGGGTCATGTTACCCTGATATACAGTGTGTCCCAAGAATTCCAACTCTTTGCATCCAATACAACATTTTGTTGGCCTAGCAGTTAAGTTCGCCTCCCGAAGTCTATTAAATAACATTTCTAGAGCTTCAATGTGTTCTTCAAATGTCTTTGTGGCGACGAGAATATCATCCATGAAATTCGTGATACATGGGTTATTCAGGGGATCCAACAATTTGCGCATCATCCTTGAAAATACACTCGGAGCATTTTTCAGTCCGAATGGTAGCATATTGAATTCATAATGTCCATCCGAAGTGCTAAAAGCCAAATAAGGTCTCACTTCAGGCTTCACTGGGATCTGGTAATAGCCTTTACTAAGATCCACCTTTGAAAAGTATTTTGCCTTGTTCAGTCTGGCAAATAACTGTTTTGTGTCTGGTAATGGATCCACTTGTCCTTCTGTGACAGCATTCAGTTTCCTGTAATCTATGCACAGTCTGTGTTCCCCAGACGGTTTTCTCAACAAAACGACACTAGAACTAAAAGATGATTCTGTCCAGATACTTCTTTAATAAGTTTACATGATAAACTTTCTCCTTCCCCTTTTTGTCAATTTTATAGTTTGTTCTAGACACCTTCCCTAGAACCGTATATGGACCTTGCCAACCAATTTGTAATTTATTCTGGCTACCGGGTAGTAGAAGAAGCACCTTCTCTCCCACAGCTAGTTCTCGGTCCTTTGCCTTCCTATTAAAATATGCTGCATGTTTCTTCCTGGCTTGTTTCAAATTATCATTTGCCAGTTTCCATCCAGCTTTCAAACGAGTGGTCAGTTCGTTCACATATTGATAAGATGAGGTAACAGTCTCTTCCGCCTTCTCATCTGTCCAGGTCCTTAATAGAGCTTCTAATGGACCTTTTATTGGCCTCCCAAATAGCAGAGTTGCGGGAGCCATCCCGGTTGAACTATGTGGTACCTCCCGGTACGCAAACAATGCGGCGGGCAGGAATTGATCCCACAGATCCGGTTTTTCGTGTGCCAGCTTTCTCAGGATAGAAATGAGAGTCCCGTTGAACCTCTCTACCTGGCCGTTCCCTTGTGGATGGTACGGACTACAATGAAAGTGTCTGGCTTGAAATAGTTTAAAAACCTCTTCCGTTAGTTTCCCCTAGAACTGAGATCCATTATCCGTCAAGATTTGATGCGGGAATCCTAATCGGGTAAATATTGTAAGTAGTGCCTCTGCTACATGTTTTGAATCAATTGATGGCAGGGCTACCGCCTCTCCCCACATAGAACAAGTGTCCACCAGAGTAAGGATGTAACTGTTCCTCCTCTTGGTCCGAGTGAGAGGTCCTACAATATCCACTGCAACCCTCTCAAAAGGTGTTCCCACTATGGGCATTTCCCCTAGAGTTGCAGGAGCAGTCCAGTGCTTTGGAGCTACCCTTTGACATTCTGGGCAGGATTTGACATATCTTTTTATATCCTCCGTTATCCCTGGCCAGAAGTAATGACAAGCTATACGCTGTCCTGTGGCGCTGATCCCCATGTGACCACTGAAGGGAATCGCATGCCCGAGTTCCATCACTTTATCTCTATATGAAGTGGGAAGAACCAGCTGGTTGTGACCATTTATTCCAGTTCCGGCCTTCCTGTATAATAGTTTGTTCTTCATGAAATATTACTCCTTGCTCGGAGGTGTGTGGCATTTGGGCAATTTTTTAAAACATGGCTTGAGTGTCCTATCCTCAGCCTGCGCCTTCCTCATCTCCTCTGGATGAGCATTTATAGGTTCACCTTCTTCCTCCTTCTTCTGTGACCTGGTCTGCACTGTCGCCATGATCACAGGTCTCTCGGGATTCCCCAAGAAGACGTATCTACACCCCAATATCAGAGGGTAGATTGGTTCATCTATCACTGCTGCTCTGATTTCTCCTTCCACATAGCGAGTTTTCACCGTTATCCTTGCGATGGGAAGTGTCATGAGTGGTATGTCCTTAGTCGCCCCTTGTATTTCCACTGTTTCTGTGGTATACTGACTTGGGTCCACTAGGCTAGACTTCACAACTGAATCATAATCCAAACCTGTATCATAAAGGCACCTTATGGTGACCCCATTATAAATAACATCCTCACAAACTGGGGGGTGATAAGGTTCCTGTTGTCCATTAGGATTAACCTTTAATCTTTGCGTCCCCGACTTCATTGCAGCAATGTTTGAAGGTTTCCTTCTACAAAATTCAGTGTTATGGTTATCCTTCTTGCACCATTTACACCATCTTTTTTCCTTGGTTCAACGGTTTTCTTTCATTGAACTTTTGGTCATTGAACTGTGAGTTTCTGTCGCGATAGTCATTTCTTGGCCGCTCAAAGTTTGTCCTACCTTTATTTCCCTGCTCTCTATTATCAAATTTATTAAATTGCTGTGGAGCTTTAAAAGTGTCTATGTGCTTCTTTTTAGCACCACTTACCTCTGCCTGGGCTGCCTGATACCTCTCAGCGACATTTAAAACCTCTCCCAACTTCTCTGCACCTTGTTCCATGAGAAATTTTCTCATGTCTGGAGCCATGGACTCTCTCAATTGCTCAATCATGATCATTTCTTTAAGATCTTGGGTCTTCCCCAGAGCAGTCCATTTCTCCAAATAGGTTTCCAGTCTAGCAGAGAATTGGTGGTATGTCTCCCCAGACAACAGTTTGGCATTTCTAAATTTCTTACGATAAAATTCACCATTCTTCTCGTACCTTAATAACAAAGCCTGCTTTAACATGTCATAATTGTCTTGGTCTTCCCTGTTCATTTTAGCAAAGACTTCATAAGAAGTACCTCTCAGTCCCTGTGATAGCTTTAAACTCCACCTCTCTCTCTCTAACCCATATGTAGTAGCTAATAACTCAAAACGTCCTAGGTACCCCTCTATGTCATCGTCTTTTTCAACAAAATGGTCTAAATGAAACCCCATAGCTGAGTTTGAGGCTCCCAGACTGGGCGTAGCATCTGAGGCAAAAGGGCTGGCACCATTTTCAGGAGCCTGGCCTTGTAACTCCAGCTCCCTTAGTCGTAATTCGTGCTCCCTTTGCAACCTTCTATCTTCTGCCTCCCTTTCGGCCTTTTTATCTTCTGCCTCCCTTTGCTGTCGTTTGTCTTCTGCCTCAATCTGCAGCCTCTTAATTTCTCTATCCGCCTCAATTTGTAACCTCTTCTCTTCAGCTACCTTTCTATCTTCCCTTTCAATATATTTATCACATTCAGCCGTTACGTATTGAATTAAAATTTGACCATCCATTCCCATCTCCTTTGCGGTCAGCACAGCAGCTGATCTAAATTTTGCTAGCTCCGCCATACTCTTTAGACAATATAATAATATACAAGATAAATCTCTAACCAGTAAATACACTAAGTACTTCTTATGACTATAGTCTAACTAATTCTAACTAACCAGTTAACTAATTAATTATTACTGGCTGTGAAGATTCACCAACTTCTAATTGCCCTTTTAATTTAAAGGGACACTTTTAATTTTAAGGGAATTTTACAATTTTGTTCCCCTAATTTTATTTCTCCCACCAGGAGATCCTTATATTACTGTTTATGCTAATTATCCCTGGACAAGACCCCAATATATGTAGTGGATTTTGATGGTATTGTATGGTGGTGTTATCACCTAGTGTGATGCGTGAGGTCAGCTGTGAAGGCTCCTGAGATAATTGTAACTGTGAATATACAGAAGGCCCTTTCGTGCTACCACTTTATGACCTCACACATATCTTTTTTTACTAATGAATGTGGCTACGTTAAAATCTAGGGTACTGAATGCAATGTGTTGTATGGACATATACACACACCCACAGATATTAATTAAGTCTAATACTATCAATAAAATTTATAACACAATGAACTAAATTCAGCTGGTTAAATTTAGAATAGAAAATCTTTTTTTAAATTTATTTGTTCTGAACCAAGGTTTTATTTTGGCCAGAACTTATGCAAAGATTTTGAAATTTATGAATGAATGGCATGAATAAATGGCATGTTAAATGAAAGATGTTTACATATGCAATCTTCAAGATTAATTATAGTATTACTGTTCGTAATGTTAATTTTCCTGGGAAAACTATGAATGGATGTGCTGTTGGGGGTGGCTTCATCCCTCCCTGTTTATGCCTACACAGCATTGTCCATTAAAGATGGAAGGAAATGGGATGCTTCAGTAGTAAATTCTCTTGGGTGCTAGTTTTATGAAGTTGGTGTAAGTTCAGCAGGCCAGCTAGCCTACTTAACTTTGCCAGATTTGTTCTGGTGCTGGAATATGATGGCCCCACCTCTCCGTGCTTGAGCAATACACAGATGTTCTGTCGAAATGTACCCTGCACGGGTCCTCACTTCAATTATTAATCAGCATTTGACACCACCTTAGTGTCAAGATCGAACTCACAGCTCTGAAATAAAGTATTGGTTTTTGCTCAGAACCTTACCTAATAAGCCACTTCTACACATAACAAATTACAATAACACCACATAAACAGGGTCAGTTCTCTCTGACCAGACAGCACATCTTACCTAGTTGGTTTCGCATAGGGTAAGTTTCCCCAGTCTACAGATTCTGAAATAGGTGCATTATCTCACTGCCATAGAATAGGATAGGTGATATGATTCACTGTTCTCAACACTTGATCACCCCTTCCTAAACCTTGCTGTAGTTTATATATCGTTTGTCCCTAGACCCTGAACTAGGGCGGGGGGTCCAGAGCGAATCCTTACTTGTTTGTAAGGCTAGATTTCGATATGGCAGTATCAAATCACTCGGACATTAAACAATATTCAAAATATACAAAGAAATAATTTCAATCTTACCAGATTATGAATAAAGAACACAGAAATGCTAGCAAAACTCAGCTGAGCTGCTGGCTATAGTATGGCGTCCCTGAACTTATTTCAATTTATTTCATTTGGAAATCACCACACTTGAAATTTACTGTGTCTATCACTGGACAACTATTGAGGAATGGCAAAAAAAGCTCGTCTGAGCGCGGATAATATGATTGTCTGTGGCCAATCAATGCCTAGGTTTTTTTAAATTCAAATTTCCTACACTAAAATCATTTCAGTCATGCTTCAGTCAAGTATGGATTTTTATCTGTTAGTCTGTCCGTCTCTACTTGCGTTTTTACAAAAACGTACTTGATTTTTGAACCAACCTTTCTCTCCCCTCCAAAATTTTGTCGTTAAAAGTTATTTTTAGACACAGCTCCCACCAATATCCCTTCTCTTCCATGCTAATTAGATTTGAACACCTGCGTCTCAAAGTCGCGATTTTTTGTGCAAATAGCGACACTTTTGATTCAATGCAGTCTTTCGCTGTTGTGAACAACACTGTCTTTTGTCATTATTTTCATTATTATCTATCCGTCTGTAAAATTAAAAACATATTATTTCACTGCTCAGAATGGGCCATCCGGCCAGCTAATTTTTATATTCCTAACATTAATATTAAGAAAAGTTACTTTTTAAATTTTGTAATATTTCAAGCATCTGCGTTTAGCCGCTGAATTCAAATCAAAGGCTTGGTATCGCAAAAGCGTCCGTTTCCGTACCTCGTGTCAATTTGGGGGACGTGAATTTTTACTTTCCCCTCCCCTCCCAATTGCGTCTCCTTAGCCTTGCTAGTCTCACGCAAGTTTTCAGTCATATTTTTTTCCTTTTGATCCGCCGTTCAATTTTTATGGAGGGTGATGACCCGCGGTCAGGGCGATCATGTACTATCAGCAGCTTACGCATTATGTTTTTATCCTTACATTTTATCCTTTGGAGATATTTTTACGTTGTATCACTTGTTAATTTTATGACACTGGTAAAACTGTGAAGATCATCATCAGCTAGAGTAGTCGGGCTGCGAAACGAAGTAAAGAAGGAAGTGATGTATTAAATAGTAACGTAGCAGTGTAAAATTACATAAATAGGATACAAAACAAAACACAAACAGCAAAAAAGGTATTATGAAAAAGTAAGGCATTAAATAAGAAGGTATTAAAATATTGGAAATAGGAGAAAGTTACCTCATTTAGAGTTACACATATGATGTTAGCAATGTGAGGTTTAACAGCTGTAACAGTCTGAGAACATACAAAAGAATACACTTAAAGTACAAAGTAGTAGCTTTACATGTATGATGAATGTGATGTATATGTTATATAGTATGTCAGTCTTGAAATGCAGAAAAAATAAACTGGAGAGTGTTCTTATATGATTGGTGTATTTTGTGATTTAAAAGTTGCATTGACTGAAATACTTTGTTCCCATCATTTGTTTGAATCAAGATAAAAATTGTCTAACTTGTTGATATTAGCATGACATTTGTTTTGTTTAATTTTGTATTGATTGTTCTATTTAATTTAGCATTGACATCTTGTAATTGTTGTCTTTTAATATTTAGATTTACTTCTGTTAATAACCTTCATCTAAACCAACCACATCCATGTGTTACCGGGGCCCGAAAGGAGAGCAAAGAATAGTAATGCTGTTCCCTGCCATGCATGTCGTAGAAAGCGACTAAGGAGGGTTGGGCATGGGGCTGGTTACCTCATCCTGTAAAAAATTTAAACCACAAAAAACTTGAACAAATATGTACACGTCAATTAAGGAAAATAAAACACAGCCATCCCAGAAAGGGGAAGGTTCTCTCGCAGGGAGGCGTATGATGCAACACAGAGAAAGCCAAAAGGAGTCTGTGTTGCTGACTAACCTTCTTTCTTCTAGGAAAACTTCCAGATTTGGCACCTAGAATGTTCGGAATTAAACGAACAAGGGAAAGTGGCACAAGTAGCAGCAGAAATGAGGGAATATAAAATCGAGGTTCTGTGAATGTGTGAAACAAAGTGGAAGGGGGTAGACAGGAAGAAACTCATCACAGGTGAATTGGTGCTGTCCTCAGGACATGAAGACGAAAGTTCACACCACAGTAAAGGGGTAGTTCTGTTATCTAAAGAAGCACAGAAATCACTCATTGAATGGGAAGCTGTTCAACCCAGAATAATAACAGCTACTTTTAAAACAGCGAAAATGAAAATACATGTAAATGTCATCCAGTGTTATGGACCAACTAATGACAAAGAAGAGTCTGTGAAAGAAGCATTTTATACTAGACTATAGGAAATTATGGATAAAGTAAAAAGAAGAGACATCACAATTTTGATGGGTGACATGAATGCAAAGATAGGTACAGTCAACACCGGATTTGAAAAAGTCCTGGGAAAACATGGGCTAGGAATAATGAATGAAAATGGGGAACTATTCTCAAACTTCTGTGCTATAGGAGGAAGCATGTTTCCACATAAGAGAATACACAAGGCAACATGGATATCACCAGACCATAGAACATAAAATCAGATTAATCATGTATGCATAAACAAGAAGTTTAGATCATCATTGCAGGATGTAAAGGTATATATAGGAGCAGATGTGGCATCAGATCACCACCTTCTGATAGCCAAAGTAAAAATGAAACTCAAGAGATATGCAACAATGCAAAATTATAGACAACAATTTAATGTAGAACATTGTTGCGTACTTTAAGATATATGATATTGGTGGTTGTTGAATTTCTTGATGTTTGCGTGGTAATGAGTATTGTCGTTTGATACTGCTGACAAAGGGTGTTGTCAGATATGTCGGGCTTACAGGGGTGGCCGACCTATTATTTCTCAACGCAAATGTGGGGGCCGTGTGAATAGCCAATGAAGACAATACTAACATAACAGGCAATGTCAGAGTCGTATGATTGACCAACATATAGATCAAGTATGCTGGACCCATGTAGAAAAATCGACAATATATTTTATTGTACGTAGACAGCAACAACGACATCACCGGCATACGAATGGTTCAAAAGGTAGTTACATCTGGTAAGCATCGTACATCAAACATCGTTAAGGCAAACGTTAGGATGACCTTTGACTGATAACCTTGTCATTATAATAATATGGTCAACTTCTTGACCAACTTCGAAGATTTCGTCAATTGAAGATTATATATATATATATATATATATATATATATATATATATATATATATATATATATATATATATATATATATATTATTCTGACATCTAATCTCGCTCCTCATGCCAGAGGGACGCACTAGCCATTGATTACAACGAATTCAATGGAAGTTCTGCCGTGGCAAGTAGGGCTATAAGTCTCTGAGCCATAGACATAGCAATCATCCGTTTTCTGGCTAAAATTATAAATCTCGACTGATTCCTGAGAAGATTTAGCAGGAATAAACTTCATCGTCTTTCACTTCATCATCATGTTAACATGAATGTGTCTTCTCTTCACATCAGAGTAAGAACACAGAAAAGTACGTTTATCATTGACGACTAAAATATTACAATGCCTCAAGAGTCTGATTTGTATGGCAACAAATCGACACACCAAACGCGTCTTCTGCAATCACCGGTAATGCAGAAAAGTACGCGCAAGTATTTAAAATATACATTTATCTCAGATGCGCTCACATGTGTGTCTATCAAGACTAGACAGGCATGCGAGGATCTCACACACTTAACTCCCATGCGAAAAAGGACTTAACAGATTACACGCCCCCCGACAATAAACAAATATAAGTAATGTTAAGTCATTATAAGAAGATAACAAGTGATATGGAAGTGTGTAAAAGTAGTCAAACACCAAATTCAAACAGAAGAAATGATACATCATGTACAACAATGTACAAAATACAAAACCAAGAAGTGGCAAATGAAAAAAAAAAAATCATTTGTGCAACGAATAACAACCGAAGGAAATAACACAGTCCAAAAGAGAGTGTAGGGAGAATTAACTACACAGCGTAAGGACGGCTACCTTAACTATACATGTATGCCAAATATATCAGGCATTAATGATGCGCTACCATATAATAAGTGAGGTTAGACGCAAAAGTTCAGAGGAATAAAATCCTAAGTAATGAAAAAAAAAAAAAATATTACTGTCAGAAATGTAGCACATTGTTCCTGGAATATTAAAATGTAAGTAAGCACTTATGAACAAGTGGCATGAAAACTTGTTTAAATGTCACCAAGTCGGCAAGTAAAAATATTATTGACAAACACTAATCGTGTAGAAAATGTACGAGTACTTTTAACGTTCAGTTAAAATAAAATGTCTTGAATTCGTTCACGCGCTAAAAAGCAGCTCATTGTAGTTCCATGTACATTTGTAGAAACGCGCACATAAGTAATGGCGGACAAACCAAGTCAATGATAGTTAAATAATATGTAGATCACCAAAGAATGTGAGTTAGTTAATAAAGTACATGAAATAGATCAACAGCTGAGACCATGAAAACGTCATTGTATGTAGGCAGCAATAGATCAGTGATGACGGGGTGGCGGCACAATCTGAGAGCTGTAGCGGCCCTGGTGAACCTTGTGGGTATCGAGAGAAAAGATCATCCATTGCGGTGTCAGAATCACGGATGGCCTGAGTATCGAAATCAAACGTACGGAAGTTGATATAAACTCGTGCAGGCATGAAATTCGTGTGAAGTCCGTGCTCTGAAGTGCAGTAAGCGTTCGCAGTGTAGACGCAATGACAAAATGGGCGTCAAGCATAAATCGTTTCAATCGTAGTAATGACCAGACAATGTGATGTCTATTGCAGAATGATGATGTTCAGCTTCATTCAATTGGCGATAGAAGTGGAGAACTTGCACAGCTCCGCTTCCCATCGAAAAAAAAATTCCTGAAAATATTGAAATGAAAATTTCCGTTTGATAATTGTATGATAGTAAAGGAAGATTTATCCTACCGCATGTGGTCTGGTACATTTTTGACCACTGTGGCATGCTAGACGAACATATCTTTAACAAATGAGAAAGGGTAGCAGTGATAGTAGCCAAAATAGTGATGAACTTATTACCGATATTGGAAGACAAAATTGTCTGAAGAAAATTACAGCGTGAGAAGTAAGTCGCGCTGGGGATAATGCACTGCATGAAATACAGGCAAACAACATGAGTGTGCGTAATGACGTACAAAAGAAGTCAGGAAAAAATAAATGATACCGAAGTCAATAGGAAAAATAATAAGGGTGCAATGACGATTGACTATATGAGTCGCTGCGTATTACCAAGAAAATACTGAGCTAACCGGCCCAATTATAATTTTTAAAAATAAATAAATATAGATACAAGTGAAGAAAATCGGAACCGACAAGAAATCCGAAAATAAAGAAATGCTAATATGTAAGACATAGAAGAAATCAAGTACTAAGAAGTATCTGCAATAGCAGAAGAGACAAGTACAAAACATCCGGAAAGAATGAAGAGTAACGCACCCACAAACGCAACTATAAAGTGCGTGGTGCAGAGTTTTGTACGAGTTGCACGTCTAGAGGATGGTGTGCAAAAAGCGAACCATGTATGAAATGAACAGATCTGTGAGCGTCACGATAGTTATCAAAGCGAACAAAAGCAAGCTGGTTGAAAGAGTTTTGAAGTTCGAACATGCGAACAAATTTAACATTACCGACTTGCTGAAAAAATTTTCGAAGTGCATACCAAGTTGTATGCGATGGGATGTTGCGCACCAGAACAGTGTGATTCAGGGAAATATGATCTCGGCCAGATCGTAACGGAGCCCGAGAATAATTTAAATTGTCATGCGTTGTGCGAGCTAAGCGCAAAGAATAATGCTTACGTACATGTTCCTTACATGTCCTAGCAGTAGGACAATCACGGTTAAACTTGGGATCAACCGGACGAATATGATTATGAGCAGCTTGCACAAGTCGTAGCTCATCATCATCGGGTGAAGCCCGACGTTTCTCAATCTGAGATGTTGTAACTTTCCTGTCAACAGTTGTAGCATCACCAATATGAACATCATGACTATCATAATAACAATTATCTACATGAAGTTTGGTATCATGGAAAACCTTCATCTATCATAATAACAACTATCTACATGAAGTTTGGTATCATGGAAAACCTTCATCCCGTAAGGGTGCCTTGGTTATTAATACCCTTTTCGTGTGGTGGACATTTTGCTGTAGTGACAGAAATAACATTGGCCTTACGCCAAGATCCACCATTATCAAAGTCACATAAGGATAAATTAATTTGAAACAAACATAAAGGTATGTTTTCAGACACTCGTAAGAAATAAAGAAGTAGAACAATAGACAACAGAAAAACAACAGACATGAGTGGCTTACCCAGGATTTGAACACTGGACCTTCCGTGCGACAACCCCGCGTAGCTATGCAAGCGAATCACACTATCCTCCCTGCTATCTACGCATCACCAAAAAATGATGCTTCGATGACAGGTCAATAGTGCGAACCGAAAGACATAACACCGGAAGTCCTGCATAAGAAAAGTATATTTGCCTCGAAAAGATGTGTTAAAATTCTTCTGACTATCGGCATTGAGCGCTTTGTGCTGACACTTTGTTTTTGTAAGGTGTTGATCATCAAAATGATGTCTAACTCTGTCAACCTTGACAGCAGACAACACCTTGTTGTTCAAGACAACATCCAACAGACCATCAACTCTGTTACGGAGTTTCGTAATCGCTAAATCTGTAATTGCTTTTTCTTTAGCAAGAGCTTTACTTATTCTCTCTTGGGTTTCAACCTGAAGCCTATCGTAATCTATTTTTAAGTCATGTAACTGAGAAGTAAGGATCTTCTCTTTAGCAATTCTATCCCCAATCTCTCAATCTTTAACTTTGAGTTCTGCAGCAGCAGTTTGAGTCAGACGTTTAATTTGTACCGAGTGTCTACTTATACATTCTACATTCTTGGCCTTTTGTTTTTCAAGGTCCAGTTTGAGTGCCTCAATAGCACTATGATGGCAATCCATTAGCTCATCAACCTTCGCGGGAGATACTGTTTGTTGCTCGTCTAGTCGGAGATGTAGATCTACATTCTCATTCAATAGAGCAAAAATCATTCCTGAATCTTCACGTATTTGGGCCTCAACTTTGTGTGTCTCATACATCTTCTTCCATTGGTGGACTTCCTGAGTGAGAGTCCTCACTTCGACATGTTTGTCTTTCATCTCTGCTTCCAAAGCTTTAATCTTATCCAATGCCAATTTAATGCCGCCTGTGAACCAGTAGGCTCCAAGTCCAATTTGTGTAATTTTTCACTTGCAAAATTGGACTGTATCTTATGTAATTTTCTCTCCTCAGCAATATGTTCAAGCCACCTTACCTTGTCCTGTTCACACCGTTTGTCGTCTTTTATCTACTTCTCCATTTTAGATTGCCTTAATTTATTCTCATCAGGAAGAGCTATTTTTTTATTCTCTTCATCTTAGCTAATTCTTCCTCTCTCCTCGTTGCAGTCAATTCCTTTATACGCTTCATATCCACCAAGTGCAATTCTGCTTGACTCTTTAGATAATTCTTCCTTCCTCTTCCATTCATACCAATCTGGAGTATCTCCTCTCCTCTCTTCCGATGCACTGGCTGCATATGCTACTAAAGCCTCACCCTTCAAACCACACAACCTTCCAAGATCCATAAAATACTCTAATATAGACATCTTGCCTAACTTATAAGTAATCAACTTACTTAGTCAACTATATATTAAAGGAGTCGAAATTTTGTTTCCTTTCTTATCTTGTGATTAGTTCCTGTCCAAAGAACCTGTATCCCAATTTTTAAAACTACCAACGATGGGTCTCGGGTGTTGCATGCAGAGCTTGAAGACAAAACGTGACGCAGTCCATTGTTGATCCTCACTGTAGGTAATGATGACTAGATCACCAAAGGTCAAGAAGGTCGACCGTTGGGCTGGACACATAAAAAATGCGCTGTCGTTGATGGCGTTGTCATGATGCGTTACGTATGAAAAGTGGCCATAGTTGTAAACTTGCGAAAAAAAATTTCCCTGGCCAACCAATTATTGCGTACTTTAAGATATATGATATTGGTGGTTGATGAATTTCTTGATGTTTGCGTGGTAATGAGTATTGTCGTTTGATACTGCTGACAAAGGGTGTTGTCAGATATGTCGGGCGTACAGGGGTGGCCGACCTATTATTTCTCAACGCAAATGTGGGGGCCGTATGAATGGCCAATGAAGACAATACTAACATAACAGGCAATGTCAGAGTCGTATGATTGACCAACATATAGATCAAGTATGCTGGACCCATGTAAAAAAAAATCGACAATATATTTTATTGTACGTAGACAGCAACAACGACATTACAGACATACGAATGGTTCAAAAGGTAGTTACATCTGGTTAGCATCGTACATCAAACATCGTTAAAGCAAACGTTAGGATGACCTTTGACTGATAACGACGGTCATTATAATAACATGGTTAACTTCTTGTCCAACTTCGAAGATTTCGTCAATTGAAGATTATATATATATTATTCTGACATCTAATCTCGCTCCTCATGCCAGAGGGACGCACTAGCCATTTATAACAACGAATACAATGGAAATGTTGCTGCGGCAAGCAGGGCTATACGTCTCTGAGGCATGAGACATAGCAATCAGCCTTTTTCTGGCTAAAATTATAAATCTCGACGGATTTCTGAGAAGATTCAGCAGGAATAAACTTCATCGTCTTTCACTTCATCACCATATTAACATGAATGTGTCTTCTCTTCACATCAGAGTAAGAACACAGAAAAGTACGTTTATCATTGACGACTAAAATATTACAATGCCTCACTCCTAGGCGGGAAGACGTCGCCTATACAACAATATGTCAGACATAATCACTATATTCATAATCACTATATCGTTATCTCCACTGTCACATAATACGAGCACCCAGCTCGATCACAAATCAGAGCCTCAAGCACACCGCTCGGCTATCAAGCACAGACTCCCACTAGTCACATCCAGGTACTCTCTCAGCCACCCAGAATTGTTCACCAAACACGCTTTCTCTATGCGCACACCCCAAGTCACAACATACTGACATGAAGTCAGACATAAACTCAATCCCTGAGTTAACGTTAAATATTGACAACCTCAGTGACCCTTACTTCCACTCACTCCATCATCCACCCATGAAACTGCTCTGTGACAGTGGACTATGAAAAGGCATTTGACAGTGTAGACTGAGAATCGCTTTGGAAATTGATGAGGCATTATGGAGTTCCCATGAAGATCATTAACTTAATAAAGAAGACCTATGAAGACATGACATGCAGAGTTCTTCATGAAGGACAACTTACTGAACCGTTTGGGATTAGAACGGGAGTGAGACAGGGATGCCTCTTGTCTCCATTTCTGTTCTTACTAGCAATAAATTGGGTTATGAAAACATCGACATCACACAACAGAAATGGAATCCAGCGGAATCTGACTAAACAGCTTGATGATCTGGATTTTGCAGATGACTTGGCTCTTCTATCCACTAACCATAATCAGATGCAAGAGAAAATCAAAATTCTCGATGAGAGGTCACAACAAGTGGGCCTAAAAATACACAAGGAAAAGACAAAGATTATGAGAATAAATGCAAGAAATGATAACAAGGTTGAACTTGAAGAAACACCACTAAAAGATGTAGAATCGTACACATATCTTGGAACTAATATAGACAAAGTTGGAGGGACAGAGTGATATCAAAATAAGAATACAAAAACAAGAGGAGCTTCCATTGCATTGGGAAACATATGGAGAACAAGATAAATCAAGTCCAACACGAAAATAAGAATTTTCAACTCTAATGTGAAGTCAGTCCTGTTGTTTGGCTCTGAGACACGGAGAACAACAAAAACAACAACCAAAGAGCTACAGACTTTTATAAACGGGTGCTTGCGTAGAATCTTCTTCTTCTTCGATCCTTAACCACCGACCGTCAAAGCAGTCAGTGGCCATCACGCCTAGTGGCGTCTTGTAGAGCAACAACAAATTGATTCCACTTTGCACGGAAGGTGGCCATCCTTCGTACAGTGCCCCAACTCTGGTTCATTCTTTGCATCTCAGCCTCCACAGTCCTCCGCCAAGTTGTTTTTGGTCGGCCTCTCTTTCGCTTTCCTTCAGGGGTCCAAACCTGCCCCTGTCCATCTGCTCTCACTTATCCCCAGGATGTGTAACCTATAGTTTCTCATTTCTGCCGTGACCTGTCTTAGTTTACCTGTCTCGTACATTGTCCTGACATTCCAAAATCCTATTCTTGTATCCTGTTTTGCGGTCAGGACATCCGTTTTCATGTCAGTGGCTTCCTTTCGGCTTTCACCACTGACAGTCATACGAGCCACAGACTCCGAATGTCCATCCCGCAGCAAAGTTTGTTCATCTGATGTTGTTTCCGTAACTTCATTATTTTTTTTACATAGACAGGGGTGTCAGCCCTATGCTAAAACCCCCAACCTGGAGGACCAGGGTACCAGGGTACCAGCTTTTGTCTGACCCCTACCCACACAGACCAGTCCAGCTTGGTTGAACCTACCAGGAGTAAAACTCCCACTGGCATAGCTCTGGGGATTGTCAGGGTACGCAAGCTGCCATACCGCTACAAGGTATAGGTACCATTGATGGCAGTTGCGTAGAATAGAAGGACTGAAATCTCATGACAAAGTCACAAATGTAGAATTGATGACAAGAACTAGACAAATGCCAGTGGAAGAAGAGTTGAGAAGAAGACACTGGTTATGGATAGGACACACATTGAGGAAACGTTGATAGCATTACAAGGCAGTCTTTGTTCTGGAATCCATAGGGAAAGAGAGGCAGAGATAGACCAAAAAACATATGGAGAAGAGAACTGGAAACAGAGGTGAAAATGATGAGGAAAACATGGAAAGAACTTGAGCGGATGGCACAGGACGTGACTTGGCATGTGTTTGTTGAAGGCCTATGCTCCTTGGGGAGCTAAAAGGTATTGATAGAAATCTCTGTGAAAAGAAAATTCGATTCCAATATAAAAGTCACCAGCATTTTATTTTTTAAATTGTTAATACTAATTGATTATTAAATTTGTTACATGTTATTTTATACCATTTTAGTATATAGTTTCTGTCATCACCATTGTGACGTGTACCGGAATAGAGCATACAGTAATCTGACAGCTTATTGTAACCTTATAGTTGCTCTCTGATTTGCTAGCTAAACATGCATTATACCAACTGTCTATTTCGGCAGCTCACCCTGTTGTCCCCGCCCTCTTTCCTGCAAACACGGGCTAACGAAGTGTTTACAATCTTCGTTAACCTGTCAGTCATAACAGGAAACAAATCACGGTTTGTCTTCTTTTCACTCACGCGAGCTCATCTGTCAATCATATAATACTTAACAGACAGACAGCACGTGAGAAAGGCGGAACTGACCCTTTGACGTTTGTTCAGGGAAAATCTACAAATCCCTAGTTTCCTTTAATCTGGGAACACGAGCATTCTACAGAGAAAACCGCTAGGAGAGCAGAAAGTCTTTGATGTCGGCCACCACTCCAGACGAGAACCTCTGGAAGACCGAAACGTAAGCCGTTATCTTGCATCTCTGCTTCTGAATTTTTGTCCCACACAGTAGTGCGAATTAACGCCATTAGAGATGAAAGAAATCCAATGATATATATATATATATATATATAATATATATATATATATATATATATATATATATATATATATATATATATATATATATATATATATATATATATATATATATATATATATAATATATCTGTTTTATATAACAGAATTTGAGAAGAAGTTTAGCGCGTAGTCATAACCGTTTCATTTGGATTATTGTTTAAAAAGGGATTCGTGGAGATTTTCATTCTGGATTTTCTGGTAGATAGTTCTAAGTGTTAGAAGTATTTTACAGTGATAGCATTAAAGGTTAAACACTTAAATATTTTAACCATACAGTTAAATACTTCACTTTGACCTTTTTCTTTTCTAGTAAGGCGAATTAAATAAAATAACGCGTAGCGATTTTCATAACCAGATATTCAATTAAAATGTTAGACCACATCACCGACACTACATAGCTGAGACGAGACGGTAATTTGTATTTACAGTATAGACGAACCAAAACACTTAAAAACTCCAGGAGAGAGAGAGAGATAAACAAGACGGTTATCCAGACCGGACTTAGAGGCTAGACGGCTGATAGCGGGAGGGAAAAAAATACTGTTGATATTTCATTTTATAATTATTGTTATTATAGCGTCTATTGTTTTTTAAATGCCATACGACAAATTAACAGACACGAACAATTTACTAGCTACTAAATAATAGGTGGTAAGTTGTACGTAGCGCATTGTGAGAAAAATATTGTGGCTGCCAGCCGCGAGAAGGGGTGGGAGAGTCTTCATCGACTCAGTCCGACCGAATCCGCGGCCAGCGATGTCCGTGTGTGTAGGCGTAGGGAAAACACCGTATATCTTTTAAATTCTTCAGGAGTGACAGAGCGGACGAGAGACTGTCGTGTCCCCGTCTATATATATATATATATATATATATATATATATATATATATATATTATATATAATATATATATATATATATATATATATATATATATATATATATATATATATATATATATATATAGAGTATTAGCATTTTCTCATAAATGTTTCTTGTATTTTTAGCAGACCTGATCCCAAGTGGACGAAACAGCAGTCTTTTCTTTTCCTTCTCCATTTCCATGGTTAAGTGTTTACTAGCCAAAGATACTGCATGACTATAAATTATACTACTGGACTTACAAAATCCAGGATACTATTGTATCAGCCAACAGAGGCGTATACCTGAAACATTATTATTATTTTCCCCAACACCTGACAGTTGTAATCCAAGTGGAGTACTAATATATACACTGTGCAGGACTGGCGATCTGGCAAAGAGTCGGCCGATAGAAAATCCATCATCATCATTTGTAGCTACTGGAATTTCCCAGATTTTCTAGAAGTGTTCCCCTCTCTTAAAAGGGTAAACATCAAGGATTCTCACACTATTTAATATTTGTAGTAACCCTACATATCCAGATAGAAGTTCCAGTACGAGCGAGAAACAAGACTGTTTTCCCCCGCCCGCCCTCAACACTGCAAGAGTTGTCGCAACGGAAATATTCAGTTGTTGTTCCTGTGTCTATACTTACATTCCCCTGTGCACCCATCGGAGGAACAGTGCTAGTTTTTAGAACAGTGAAGACACCTCTTTATGACTTATGTCGTCAGCAGGATTCATCACGGAAGTAAACTTTTTCGGCGTTCACCCCATTAGCTTTTTTTTTTTTTTTTTTTTGGATGAACTGGGCCAATTTGTATCCTCGACAGCTGGGGTGATACATTAGTCAACAGAAACAGTAGGGATTATGTTCGTGGAATAAATTTACCAAGGGATACCACAGACCCAAGGGAAGAATACAAAATAGGTAAGAGTGTGAGAGGTGGTCACAGGAATGAGAGAGCGTGGGTTGATGTTATTGTTGCTGAAAAGTGTCTATTAATTTTTTTATGGTTTGATTTTGTTTACTTTACTTGGTCATATATTGTACCAATAATGTTATTCTGTAAACCTAATGCTACCCTTCAACCATTGGGTTAATATTTCCTTTGGGTTATTTTCCTTCATACGGTGAAAGCGCACCATTCTTCTTTATCTCCTCTATATGTAAATGATTTTCTTGATATCTTTGGGTAACTTGATGTTGTAAACTGTTTAGTGATAATAAACAACAAGAAAACTTAACTTTGTGTGTTGGTCAGACCCTCACACAGATTTTTCCTTAGTGTTTTACGTGCCACAACTTCTCTAATTCTCTTTGGTGCTGTTAAAAAAGATTATTATGTATTTTTACATGTTGGCCTCACTTAGATCTGTTAGCAGTTTAATTACGCGGTAACATTTCTATCTGCAGTCAACATGAGATGTTTTGCACCATTGTTAATGAACACTATAGTGGGTTGACGTCTCTAGGCGATAATGACGTAATGAGGTGCCGCGCTAATTGGTTAAAACGGTCGATCTTGACCTTTTATCTTTTGAATCCGTCAGAGTAAGACGTGGATTATTATTGCTCCTAATAATTGAAGATATTGTGTTCTCTTACGTGGCTAAAGTATTCCGCAGGTCGCCACTTGTTATTCTACATAATGCCATACGTGGGCATTCTACTCAGTTGAGTATTTTGATGAAGAGGAATTTTTATGGGAGTCAAATTAATATATATTAACATCGCCATCCTGGTTATCACTACTCAGATGTTCACCGCTTTGCCGGCATCTTCAGTATACAGGCCAGTTATGGAACGATGATTTGTAGATTGTAGGAGACTGATGCTATGTATGTATTCTATGAATTTTCCATGAACTCTATGTGATTGAATCGTCATTAAATGTACCAATTGTCCGAGGACCCTAGCCACGACGATCGTTGTCAAGTTATTCAATTGATGCACTGTTTGGACACTCACCGCATTCCATATCAAATCAGCACGATCTTAACCAGTCTCTCTACCACACACAAACCACGCCGTAACAGGTGCTAAATATAAGCTTCTACCTGTGTAAACTGATTTACGGGTGATACACCTGTCGCGTTTTTTGTTTTTCTCTCTTTCTCAACCCTTGCTGTGTCTTTTCTCTGTACTGGAAACATACCTGAACGTATTTGTGTAAGCTGCAATGTATTTGTTTTACGTAAAGCTTTATTAGCTAGTAATCTCTTAAATTTTCCCCGCTAATTAACACCATATTCTTTCTGTCACATAGCTAAAATCTGCATCCACATGTTTTCAGAGCACTGGGTCTCGAATATGTTAATGGAAATACTGCATGAAGTCAGAACAGCGGATACAAATATAATACTGATCTTAAAGTACAACATACGCTATAAAGACATCAGCTCCCTATAGAGAACACAAATACGTTTCCAACAGGAAAAAAAGGAAACATTAATGGAGTATATAAATCGCAGAGGATGATGGGTAGAAGGATTAATCTAGAAGATGCGTGACTTATAAAGAATGCAAAACTATATTGCACCGTACATGAAGGTTGGGGTGAGATATTATGGTAGGGAAAAAGATAGGAAAAACACAAACGAAACAGAAAAGAAGGATGATACAAGTATCAATGGCACCAGAACACATCAATTATACCTCGTACATCGCTGTGAACGGCTGAGTAAGCGGAATGGAGGTTGTCTGGCCAGTTCGTAGGACAGAAGTTACATTTCCCTGAGCTGGTTTGAAAATGTAGCATCCTTAGCATTTAAAAAAATAATAAATTAAATAAAAACAAACAAATATTAAACTAAGCTTCAATAAACACCAGATATAGTTACAAGCATGATCTAAGAGGATAATATTCATACCACGAGTGACAGACTACACACTCAGACAATAAGGACATAAGTAACAAGCACGAGCTATGATCAGAAGTTTATGATCCCAAAAATAATACACTACAGAGTCAGACAGTAAGAACATTCACTTTCCTTCCGTTTCGTTCTACGTGGAATATAGGGACTGCATTTGTTGCAAGTCATCGATTTCTATTGTGGACGGACATCTTAGCTCCACGCATGAAACTCTATCAGATCTAGTTTTCACTTCTGCAGCAATCTTAACGTTCTTTTTGGCTTCCCAACTCTTCTGCTCCCTGCACGTTCTGCTCATGGGCATGCGAAACGTGGTATTCTTTGCTCAAACCTTATGACAGTTTTCATGTAAGGAACACAAAAAGCACAGAACCATACCTACATGCAAGAGGAAGCACATATTCATACATAAACTCACACATGAACAAGCTCTAGAAATGGATGGCACTAGAATCGGCACCAGAGTCATATCTTCTCAAGGCCATTTTATGTTTTGATTTCACGATCTCTGGCCGACTAGAAGGCCACAACACGGGCTTGACGGGTTGTATCAATTTTTAAACATTTATTTCATCGTTTTTCTTCCTTAACTCTCGCTGTCTTGTTTGTCCATGATGATGGCGTTGTGGCTGGTACGTTAGCACTTTTATTTGTCTTTTGTCCTTGTGAGATCAATGAACTTTCTCCGTTTTTTTTTAATTCACCCACTCTTCCTGTGACTCAAGAACCGTAGCCTTCCTTCCGGCAAGAGGCAAGAAAACATAAAAGATGATTGATTGGATCCCAGTGATAAACCGATCTCAAGTTTAACTCATAATACCAAGACATGGATTCAGAAAGACAAGAGAAATAAGTGGAGGTCTGAGACCACAGGGAGAAGACACTAGAGAACTTAGAGACAGAGGGTTAATTGGAAAGAAAAGAAGAGAACCGCAGAGTAGAGATATAAACAAGAATGTAGTCATTGACCCATGCATCAAAGTGGGCCAAGCAGATTGACTAAATGACTAAATGATTGATTGAAGCCGCTTAAGCCTAAGCTATAACATGCGTGGAAGATGGTTATATTTTTCTTCTGGATTGGTTTTGCTGGCAACAGTTCTGGCGTAATGAAAACATACAGTGCATTTCCAAGATTGGTTATAAATGGATGTTTTATAAGTTTTATAGTGGGAGTGAAGCGGTACTTTTTATCCTGAGGAGGATACTATTACTTTTTATAAAATGGTAGATCTGATCTCGATTTCTATTTATGTTCCGAGCCGATCACAAGAGCCAAAGTTTATGTCGGTAAGGGAACATATAGAACATAATGTAGACGCACTTAAATTATACTGAAGCACAACGCACCACTATTATATATACTGATGCCGAGAAGCTGGAAAAATAAAGTGTGGGAATGAATTTTCTCCGTGTTTGTCATGAGGTAGAGAGCGAATGGCTGCTGGAATGGAAAGTGCAGGATTCAACCCACGGGTTTGTGTACAGACTACATGAAAACAATGAAAGTTACACGTGCAACACGATTCCCAACAGCTATGATCCTGAAAATGTGTACGCGTTGTGGCAGTATACTCGATATAAAAAGGCCGTTGAGACAAAACACCCAGTACATGTGCTTGAAATGCCACGACTATCTGAAAACGACCACCAACGAGCCATTGGTATGTTGGAGACCGGAATGAGCTCGTGGGCCATTGCCAGAAGGATGAATTGCCACCACAGCACTATTGTACGTCTCAATGAACGTTACGGAACCACTGGCAGTGCCCGGGATAGACTTCGGAGTGGGCAACCACGAGTTACTACCCCTGCGCAAGATCGTCATATTGTGCTGAGTCACCTAAGGAATCGTTCTCTCCCGGCAAGTCAAACAGCAAGAGCAATAGTGGGTAGACGTGGGCAAGTCTCTCGAATGACAGTCATACGACGACTCAGAGATACAGGCCTTACTGCAAGACGACCTTAAGTTGGGCCAAACTTGACTCACAGACATCGTCAGCAGCGCCTGTAATGGGCAGAGCAACATGTCAGATGGACTAGACTGCAGTGAAATGCTGTCCTATTCACAGACGAGAGCAGATTCAACATATCCTTTGCTAATGGACGTATGCGGATTTGGCGACGGTGTGGAGAGCGCTTTGCAGATTGCTGTTTTCGTCAGCACAACCGATTTGGAGGTGGCAGTATTCACATTTGGGGAGGATTCAGTTTTCACCATCGCTTGCCTCTTCACGTCTTCCGTGGAAATGTTAATGCTGTGACATATCGAGATGAGGTTCTGGATGCATTAGTTGCTCCTGCGTTCACAAATTATCCAGACTTGCAGCTTCTCCAGCAGGATAACGCACGTGCGCACACCGCATGCATTACGCAGCAATATCTACAGCAGCAGAACATTGTAACGATTGATTGGCCTGCCCTACCACCAGACATGTCCCCTATAGAACATCTGTCGGACGAGCTTGGACGCAGAGTCTACAGGCAAGGTTCTCCAGCTAATCTGCAACAGCTCGAAGCTGCTCTTACACGTGAATGGGACTTGGTTCCCCGGAATTTCCTTCAGAGACTTGTGCGTTCCATGCGGAGCCGCTGCCAAGCTTGTTTGCAAGCATATTACCTTTGCAGGCTAAGGCATGTTCGTCTCACCTGATAGCCGAAGCCCCCGGAAACATGGTGCGGGCGTAATAATGACGCAAGGCCACCGGGAACTTGGTTTCCCGTGTTTCCTGGATGAAAGCAATACTAACGCTGGACCGACATTCTGGCATAGAGTTTCTAGCCATGCATGGTCACATGAAAGGCAACGTTGTTCTCCCGGATCAAAGTTCAGGGAACTTGGCAGTCCTCTACCAGAAAGAGCTTGCAGAGACCAAGCTCGGTGTCAAAGAACTCTAGGAAGGTCGCACCACCAGCAACAAGAGTCCCGGGACGCCTTTAATATGTTACCGATCAGCATACAGAAGACATGAAAAGACATAACATACTCCCCACGCTCACCCGAGCTAGAGAAAGGGGAGTTAAGCTGTCTAATTACAGAGTGGCAGGCCATTTTCCCCCATCTACCACTGTCAAGAGACAAAATAATAAGACATGGGAGGGACTAAAAGAGCAGGGTGGTCCTAACCGACAGAGTGCCAGAATTTTCTTAGCCAAGCGTGACACCAAATTCGCCTTCGTTTATGCAAGACGACAATGACTTTCACTTTCGAGGTAATGAGATGTTGGATTTATTCTGAAACAGTCTTTATTCGGAACATATTCTTACCCCCACCTTCAAACGGGCTCTCCTTGCCTCCCCCAGGAAGCCCTCAACCCTCCCCCACAAAACCACTTCTGATGAAAATCAACCTTGACGCATCACCACCACAGTAATGAAGTCAAAATAAAAATCATTTTCCGTCATATAAAAGCATATTCTGTGAATTTTTGTGTGTGTTCACAGCCTGTCTTGCGATTGAGATTGTCCATAATTTTGGCACCCTACCTTGTGGCCGGACACAATCGTGCAAGCATGTCATTCAAATCCACCATATAACCTGGCTACCACCAGTCCTACCGACATCCAGGTCACTGCGATCAAATTCTGCTCCACCGATAATGCCAGCCAAGTCCAGCTTGAACGCGGTCTCATCCATTGCATTGAGTCTCTTAACACCCTACTCCTCTCGTCTAAGACGACCTTTTTCACTCTTAATTCTATTTTACGGTCGGTAGCCCCTCTGCCCTATTTTATTTAATCAAATAAAAAAAATAAAAATAAAAATTTTCCAACTCATTCTACCTTTGCCTACATTTTCTATCTCCAATACTTAAATTATTACATTTGGGTCGTTTCTAGTTCAGTTTCGTTTCTTACTTTCTTAACCACTTACTGTTGACATCTGAAATTGCAGCCATTTCATGTTAGTGTAGCGCGTTCTCTTATTGGTAGGCGTCCTAGGTCTTAGTCGCTTTTACTGGAAAAACCCAGTGTTTATTTATATTCTTATGTGACATTCGTAGCCCTAATTTTCTTTCCTTTCCTCCTTTTCTCGGAAACGTAAGTGGGCAGGAGATATAAAGTTTACAACAAACTCAGAAGACTCAGTTGTCATCTTTAAATATCCTCTGAGACTCTCTGAAATAGGAGCACCATCCTCCGGTTTAAATCATTGCAAAGAGTAGTCTTCAGCAAAGGTTGCTAACTTTGAAAAATCCCTTTATTTTACTCTAACTTATCGGCTTTCGTGGACCATGGTGCAGATCAAGGGAGACAAACCGCTAGCAACACAAGAAAAGAAATATGAATTACTGTACAACAATTTAAGATGATAATATCTGCAAACTAATTTCACAGTCTATCTAATGCAAGCAAGATGCAAGACCAAATGCCTCAATAATAGGAACAGTGGGTAAGTCTGCTGCCAACCATGGATCTGATAATATGTAGATATATCCAGAGATTGATTGTTAATTTGTGCAAAAACACTGCACATCCCATGGCATGTTTTTCTAAAGATACACGAATGAATGCAATTAGGCAACAATAATTCTATGCCTTAGGAATATTATTTTAAATCATGTAATGCTATACCACATTACTCTTCCATGTTCAGATCACTCTCTACCTTGCATATCCTGTGGGAGACATAAATTACAACTTGGGGAGTGGCATTTTGCTCTCTGTTTGATACTTAATGGGATTTTTTTTTAAAGAACTAAGCACAATATCTGGTTTCGTCAGCTCTACCACAACCATCAAGTGATCTCTCATGCTGTATGATATATCTCAAGCTTAAACGTTTCCCTGAGTCTATCCGTATCAACATCAAAACTATCTCATCTACCTAATCTACGAGTATTTTTATCACAGAATGTCAAGAAAGTACCTCAGTACAACAAGTGCAGATCAGATTTCACAATGCGGTGTCTTGATACAATTACTGACTTCATTGGGTTTTCAGATATCGGCACCTGTTTGGACTTTACCAACTTGCAGAAGACCTAGAAATTTCTTAGAATGCAAGGAGTAGCCAGCCATACAAGCAGCAAAGTTGTCAGCTGTGGATGGAAAAAAGCCAACAAATCTGAGCTGAAGGAAGACAGCACTTTATCCCGAAAAATTAAGTCAACTAGGCCATTGAAATACCTAGTCATACCGGACAACGGAATGAATAAACCAGGCCAGGACGATCCATGGTTATGCATCATGGGGCGAAGCGATCTTAAAAAAAGTATATTTAGAGAGATTGCTGTGCACCATGATGTGCCTCACTAAAACGCAAAAACTATGGTCATCGGCTCCAGGTTTAGACTCAGAAATCAAGTAAGATTATTATTCAATATGGGACAAACCCATATCGTCAAGATATGTGTAATCCACGGTACGGAATAGGCGCGATTGCCAGAAGTATGTATTGAGAGACATGTCAGGTCAGTTATATAAATGGAACCGCCAGGCCTTTACGCCCCTTCACTTTAATATTATTCCTGTTCAGAGTTTCTTCTTGATTTTGTTTGTTTGTTTGTTTTTTATTTATTTATTTATTGTGATTGTCCCTATTTACAATGATTTGATAAATGTGATGCCACTTTCTCATATCGGCAGTTTTTCATATTATTTGGAATTGTAAACACTATATATCCTAATTATAACACATCAGAGGTTGAACGGGATATTTTTCTTCATTAATTAAAAAAAAAAAAAAGTTAGTATAACCTGCATGTATAGCTATAAACATTTGAGGAATATATTTATTTGCCGACTAAATGAAAGTGTGCACGAAAGCACAAAACTCTAATAGTATGGACATTGATGAAAATTATAATGTGTCAAGAATGACTGGGAAAGAATAAAGTAAACGGACAAAATTATAAATGTGCTAGAAAAACACTGGCGTATTATAATGAATAGGAGGAAGAAATTTACAGAAGCGTTGGAACTATTTATAAAGAAAATATCAGAGAAAGAAATCGGTATGTGGCCGTGTATGTTTATACGGCACTATTAGTTATATTGATTTTATTTAGTCAGAGTTAATCCTTCATATGTTGTTGTGGTTCAAGTGCTAACTGGCCTTCCGCCAGAGATGGTAATTCTTGACCTTTTGTTGTTTTTTCAACCCAGGAATGTTCTTCCCTTTAAGTTTGGTGATACGCAAAACAGTTTCAATCATAACAACGTATATCCAAAAGAAATTACTGTAAAGTTCCACAAACAGCAAACATAGAAAATTATATTAGAGTGTATTGATGTCATTAAACACTGTAAATTTCACAATGATGATTGGTTATCCAAAATAAAAAAAACATGTAATCCAACTGAATAATATATGTATATCCAAATAAAATAAGATATATGTATATCCAAATAGAATAATATACTGATTTGTCTACTCAAAAACTTGTCTTGGTATCCTCAAAGACGAAGTTCACCTAACGCTATCTGTAAAAATCCTCTAGTCTAAAGTTATGGTTTCATTAGAATCATAAATCCTGAAATCTCTGCTTATCGCTCACAACTCTTCTATTTATACTATTTCTTCTTTTTTTCCCGCCTTTTTTCACACGACCCGTCCTTTTTTCACACTGTACAATAATCTACATTTGCACTCCTTTCCTCAGCTTTTCGACCTTTTTGCACACGACATTCTGTTATTTCGACTTTTTTTCACATGGGTGATCTTTTCCAACTTAACAATTGGATAAAAAAAATAAAAAAAACCAGATCACACACACATTCATTTCCCACTTTCACGCTTATAAAACCCATTCATTATTATCTGAGACTGACCTACGTTTGCCCGGTCAGAGCAGTAATTGCCAATTGAACTTTGAATGTGTGGTGAAAATACAGTGATACAACGATAAAATCCTCCAATTATAAAGATAAAAGTTAAAATAAAATGTAGGGACAAAATATCGATAAGATACGCTGCTACTTCTTCGCCCACGCCATCGTTTTCTAGTATCATTGAAAACCAACTAGTTATAACATGGAGACACAAAAGGCCTATTCGTTTAGACGGGGCAAGAAACGGAGAGAGAGGGAAAAAATGATGCGGTCTGCACACGTGCTTGAATCTAAAGCTTAGCAGACGCAATTTGTAGTTTAAAAAAAAAATTACGCCACTAGTTGACACAGTGTAAGAAATTGGACACGAAAACGACCTTAGCTCTTGTCAGAAACAGACGTATCTTGGACGTTCTACGGTAAATAGTCGTTTTAATTTGAATATAGCGGCAAACGCCGTGAACGAGTAGTAAAAACAAATTTCAAGACTAACATGGGAAAAAAATTATGTAATTCCTTAATAATAAGTTTAGAATAATAAAAGTTAGCTAGTTTGATAGTCCATCTTTTCCTGTGAAATAATATACTTTTCTTCTTCTTCTTCTTCCTCGTTCGCCCTGAAAAGGACGGTGGTTGCGTTGTGTCTGTTTGCGCCTAAGCTGTGATATCTGCACCTTTCGGTCGACACATCCGACTTCTGCACGGCATTTTTTAGGGACCGGGTTTGCCTTCCCATTTCGATCCGTACTCGCTCAGCCAGACTGCACTGCTGCAGACTGTTTCCAGGACCACCACGTGGAGGTGGAGTACGGTCTTGATCAGCTCTGGTTCGCTGATCCTGATGCAAGCAGTCAAGCTATGGGTCGCTGACTGCATTCACTACAAAGACGGACAGATAACACGGAAGATATTGACGAAAGACTGTATTGTTCAATACAGACGAGCAGACAGTTATTCGTGCATAAATCTCAATGTAGCAAAGTTGATTTTGCTGGGGAGGTTATGATGGTATCCTAAAAGAATGAAAAGGTGTCTGCTTTAACCGTGTGAGGTCAAGCACAGGTAGGTCTCTGACTCTATAAATGATGATGATGAATTATGTGCAGAGAACCTACCGCTACCTCCCTAGATCTCACACGGTCACTATTCTGGCTCTAGTGTATGGTGTATGGTGTACCTAGTGTCTAGGGGAGAAATGAAATGATGGTACACAACAGTCAAACACTCTAAGTTTCTATATAGAAGATAATAAAACTAGCAGTTAAGTTTTTCTTTGAACAATCTTCTTTACAATTTATTTTGCCTGTCCATTCATAGCTTGTGGACAGGTCTTTGAAAATAAGGACAAGATAGTTTACAGAAAAGAACAATTAAACTTTTTGGGACAATTTGCCCAATAACTAAAAAGTTATTATGTATTTATATATGTGTCTTTCCTGTAGGAAATATTAAAAGAGTTCACTTTATTCATCTAAAGGGAGAGTCACTGTATATGAGGGCTGTAGTTTCATCCTACCCCCATAAACGTCCTGTGTATTGTTTTGAAACACAAGAAAATGTCAGAGATGCCCCAGATATCTAACACATCACCTGGGAGTCCTTGTTGTAAGATATTTCAATGTGTAGTTGCAGAAAGTTTCAAGTTCACCACTCGCCAAAGCTCCTACTGTTATCTTCGACAGCATATAAGTCTGGTTGGAGACTGGTTGGCGTTTATTTGTACTCAGCAGGTTTCCTGTCACCAGCCGGCAACAGGAACATAGACCCTCACAATCAAGAAATATATAAACAAATGACGCTGACTTAGGAAAGAAATGGCCTCAGCTTCCTCCGAACTGCACAGACTGTGTATTTATTCTTTATTTAAGTTTAGAATTAACACAGCTGTTTCTCAGCGTATCTGAATACAATTTTTATTTCAACTGGCAATGAATAGTCAAAGCCTTTTGCTAATATTTACTAACACTGACCAATCAAAACGTTCTACTACTTGAATTCAAAAGCAGTTTGAATGAAAAACCAAAATAATTTCGAATAATTTCTGCGTCTGGTGGTCGATTGGCCAGTCTGCTTTAGTCATGCCCAATACAAAAAGATATTACGTTTAGGATTACATTTTCCTACCGCTCCCTTTTCCCATTCATACTCTGTGTACCCAAGCGAATTTGAATGTACCTCCCTGTGGCGAGAGGTTTTATTTGGCTCTTGGATCAGTATAGTACTGACAATTACAGAAATAGAATTTCTGCAGAAAATGGTGAAGTCCCAGTGTCTGAGAGGACTACTGGTATCACAAATTAGTTACGGCTGTGAATGATCTGATCTTGAAACAATAGTAGAGAGGAGACCGACATAAAGTGCCACCTCCGCTGTGTAACTAACTGTGATATTAAAAAAACAAGGAAACAGATTTTGCTTAACAATGATAAAATTGACAAGTCTTCAAATACAATTTCCTTATTATTTATTTAGTATATACACTATCTACTCTTGTGCTGAAGGGTGAATGTTGAAAAAATGGAATGTAATGGAATTGTAAGTTTACATGTGATTTACAAATATTTATTTTATATATATATATATATATATATATATATATATATATATATATATATATATATATATTATATATATATATATATATTATATATATATATAAATATATATGTATATAAATATTTTACAACAAGTTTTCCAATTATAGGAACAAAAAAATATATCAGCTGTGCTGTTAATTAATGATATAACACTTATCAGCTATGCTGTTATTTTTGTCTCTTGCTATGCTAATTCACTTTCTCATCACTGACAGTTTCTATGCTCACAATGCTGACAGAAATGGTACTAATGTGTACTCATCTCTCTAAGGTCTGTTCTTCTTTGGTTGGTTCACACAACATCGGCTGAGTATCGTTCCTTTAGCCCACCCAAGACTGAGGGGGACCAAAGATGTAGAGTCAGGACAACCTCTATGCTCCTGCGGAGTTCCAGGCAGCTGGATTGACGACCCACGATCTCAGGTTTTAGGACACGAATAAAACCTGTAACAAGGAAAAATAGGGGCTAATTTCTGTCCTCAAGCCCACCTATTTCTATTGTATATGATATGAGCGTGTCTCAGTGTCTGCATGTAGGATGAATGACAACATGGCTTAGTATGATTTAGCAATAGCGAGATAAGACAGGTGTCTACTTGCAAAACATTCTTTCTGATAAACTAATACATGGATACATTCAATAATATAAATTCAATGCATGAATACATTCAATGATATAAATTCAATACATGAATACATCCAATAATATGTACGCAATACATGAATACATCCAATAATACGTACACCTAGGTGTGATACAACCATTTCCTTCCCCCTATAATATACCAGGCCCTTGCTAAACTGGATGGCAACATATATCCTAACCATATTGTTGTGTTCTGATGATAGGAGTATATGCGACGAGGACTGTCTGGTTATATATATATATATCTCAGGTTGGAGTTATAGGAGACAATAGATTGGAGTTAGATGAGACAATAGATTGAGTCCTAACAAGGACTGTTTTGGTTATATTTCAGTTGGTGTTATCTGAGACAATAGACTGAAGTTATAGGAGACAATAGATTGAGTCCTAACAAGGACTGTTTTGGTTATATTGCAGTTGGTCTGAGATAATAGATTGAAGTTATAGGAGACAATAGGTTGAGTCCTAACAAGGACTGTTTTGGTTATATTGCAGTTGGTCTGAGATAATAGAGTGAAGTTATAGGAGACAATAGGTTGAAGTATGAGTCCTATTAGTCTTCGTCTATTCAATCATAATAGGAAATACAATCATTATACTTAATTTCACCAAGATACAATCAGTAACCTGATAGGTAGTATAAATGACACACAACAAATACCAACATTATAGACCTGCTGAAAGCCTATCTTCCTAAAGGTTATCGTAAATATATTTACCCTCTAAGATTCAAACCGGCCAGATTTTGACTCGACTTAGCAAAGCAGGCTGCAGGTCATTGCACTCCAGGTAAGCTATAAATCAAGGTGACAGCTTCTCCTCTTCAGTCGGTCGGTATCTCTGGCGTCGTGTCGGTGATGTGTGATTATGCATAAAATCCGCCCGATTATATAGGTAGGTGAATTCTTAAGCAAGGCTTTTGGTTGGATCCTGGCGGAGCAAGCTGATTGGTTTCCTGCAGTTTAGTACCTGGTCTCATACAGCCTAATTTTATTCAGTTTTATTCCGCCATCTTGCGTGAACAAGATGGCCGTTAATTTATTCTGTCTCAGAGACTGGTGAACGTTGCTCGTTGATTGGTTGAAGCAAATCTGTATCTCGACATAGTGATTAACAAAGTAGTGGGTTACACTCGTTTCACGACACTCCCTGCCTTTCCCAAGTTCACGTCCCCCTAACGTTACAAAAAACATAAGCAGGGACGCCAGTCTGTCTGGTCGAGCGTTCGTAGATATTAGTATTTCTTCAATAACTTCTCTAATACTGGGACTATCATATTATTGAAAGTACATTCTTACTCAGCGACCTTTACGTCATACTACCATATAATTTTTATGGGGAACTTCATAATGGTTTTAGATTTTCAATTTTGTCACCAGTCATCGTCAATTAAATATTTTACACAAGACCGCCATCTTTCCTCTCCTTCATCTTGCTAACATGTATTTTCAAATACTAACCTGTTTTAGTTACGTCAGAAATGCCACCACTAGTAGGAAATAAAATTGTCTGCGTGGTTTTGCCTTGGCTGGCTTTTCCGCAGTGTGTGTATATGCATTGCAGACTGTGTCAGCGAAGCGGGGTGTAAACGGGGCGGGTTAAGAATTTGCGTTACTAATTAGTATTGTATCGTGTAATACTACCAAACAATGTAAGGATTACTACTAATTTTGCTTTAAAGTTGACAGAAAGCGTTACTTCAGATAGCTATTTTGCGGCACGCTTCCGCCAATGGTTAATTATAAGGCTAGACTACAAAGTGTATGCAGTAGATCGGGCAAAAGTTAAATATTTGTAGTGTTTCTCGAAAACGAAACCAAAAGCGTGTCAGACTTTTACCGTGAAATCGGTCTATAGGCTTAGCACTGTGCAAAAAGCAGCGCTGCTGGCGTCGAAGATGCCAACCGTCAGACACATGCGGGCTAATGTATTTATTATCGTTTTATGCCTAAATCTTACTGAATTGAGCGTTTATTCTCGCAGATTTTGCTACACTCACTAAAGTTACATTTTGACACGTCCTTGAGACTAAAGCAGAAAAAAAAAATACATGTGGACAAGGGGCAGACAAGGCGGATAGAATCTAAAAATAACTTAGCATAGAAATCTTATACGTAAGTGAGACAAAATTTGTGTAGTTTTTTTTTTTGTAGTTGGTCCAAAACCAAGTGCAATTTTGGGAAAACCCAAGTTCGGACCGACCGACAGACAGAAATACACTACACACTAGACCGAAACTGGACCCAAATTGGACATTTGTGTTTAAATATTTAAACTGTAGAGGGGAAGTACTCTCATTGGACAAAATAGTAATATTATTGAAAAAGTTTGACGGCAAGTTGTAATTTTTTGAAGACTGTCCACATAAGCAGATCGTTGATGCTAAGAAGTGTGTCGTCCATTAACTATATGTGATAACACAAGTGGGACGCCATAGTCTAGCAAGCAGCTCAGCTGAGTTTGTGCTATTACAACGTATCTGTGTGTTTTCATTTTGAATTGTGGTAAGGGAAAAATTATTAACCTTTTTATTTAACAATTCTGAGTGATTGATACTGCCATATAATGAAAAATGATTACGACAAGTGAGTACTTATTCTAGGTCCCCAGCCGACAGTCCAGGGCCTAGAGGTGAATGAATAATATGATAAAACATATCCAAAATTGTAGAATACAGATCTTTATTTCAGGAGATCAGTGGGAACATATCACCCACCTTATTATATGGAAAAAAGAGATTAATTAAAATATTTCAGATGCAGTGCAGTTCATAAAGGAATGGGAAACTGGTGCTATTTGATACAGCCTGGATGAGATGTGCTGGGTCGGTCAGAGAGATCTGACCCTGTCTTTGTATTTTATGTATTATTGTTTGTAAACATGGTGGAGTAGGCAGTATGTTAAGACATAGCCTAATTTTGTGGTTTCAGAGTTTCTTGTCTGGCACTGTGCTAGTGCCAGATGTTCTGGAGAAATCCAACTGTGGATGAATAAGATGCCTATCATTCTACCTCAGCACATGTGAGGAGTGGGCCAATTGAACAACTTTCCTACATCGTCACAGGCCAGTTAAGTATTGACGACCTGGCCTGCTGAGATTCATCAACATCCCTAAATAAATTTAAAACCACTGTGTATAAAGAACTTTGCCACCATTTACCCTGTTAAAAGGCCAATGAACATTAGTAACAAAGACTAGGTATGAGGAAAATACCCCGACCCGACATCCAGCATTTGTTTTCCCAAAGACTTTTTAGTTAGTATCAATATTAGCAAATTTCACTTATATATCTATGTACAAACTTTTCATGTGATTATTCAATTATATGTACTTTTATTGACATAAATTCATATTGCTTCACACGTCCTGACCAGAAGAACACTTGGTTTAGGACAAAATAAATTTTAAAAAAATTGTAAATTGTAAATTTTAAACCCAGTGTTAATTGACTTGATCATAGAGCTTATTATTAGACCTAGTGTTTATATGTGTGTGTCTGTGTACTTAATTACCTGCACACCACATTTCATTACCCTAGACATTAGACGTAGCTAACAGACATAATAGCAGAATAAGTCTGTTTGAGGTCATATGTGGTAGCAGAAAGGAACTCTGTAAACTCACATAAACTGTTATCTTCAGGGACCTTCACAGCTGACCTCATTCAGTACACTAGGTAACATAGCAACCACACTTAATAACATCAAAAACCACCATAGAATGAATACTGCGTTTTGTGTAAAAACGTTTTATTTGCTTTTAAGGTCTGTCATTCTTACATGTAGCATATTATAGCACATATAAATGCTTAGCGTGGAAGTAGGAGAAATAATGCTAGCGTGAAAGGCCAAGCGGTCATATACGTCCCTGGCCACACAATTGTATCCCAGGGGGAGACATTTGCGTGCTGTCAGCTAAGTACCTCATGCTAGTGACTGTTATAAACGACTAACCTATTGGTAGAGTCTCTTAGAGAAAAAAAAGAAAAAATAAGGAATTTTTTCGTAAAACGAGGAATCCCAGTATATTTATAATGCGTAAAACGGGGTATACATAAAATTTGTTAATACACTTCGCCATTGAACAGTATTGATGTACACTACTTCTTAACAATATCAATATGAACAACGCTGTGCGTTAGTCATCACCATAATGATAACATACTTAATGATAACATTAAAAAGAAAATAATCGCATACGATTTTCATGGGTTGTGCAAACAACACAAATAAAAACAAAAAAACAAAAATACTTTGGCAATATTTAACAGAATTGACTAATATTCATTAAGTATTTAACGATCTTAAATGTAGTAGCTGCGACGAACATCAGCCTAACAGCATAGAACTAATGATCAAACATCAGACCGTGGGACGCAAAAAAAATGTAATATACGAGCTTATATATATATATATATATATATATATATATATATATATATATATATATATATATATATATATATATATATATATATATATATATATATATATATATATATATATATATATATATATATATATATATATATATATATATGACATGGGAATATACATACATGGCAATGTTAATCTATAAATTTATTATAAAAAAAAATATGAACTGGAGCTGTACGCTCTCGTAACTGTCAATATAGAACGTGGTAAATATAATACATTCATATGGTACAGGCGACCCCGATCCTGCCACTGCGGTCAGTGATTTACCAGGATGTATATGTGTCTTAAACACAAAAATCTGGACAAGATTGGTAAACTGTCTATGTGTTCGTCGTAAAATATAAATATAGCATTATTATTCTGGTTACATGGAGTTACAAAGTATTTATTTTTTAAAATGTCTCTAATCTCCAACTTATGTAATGGTCGTTACTATGAGGGAGGACAACTATACCGATCCAAATAACTATCGGGTGTTGGAGTATGAACTATCTCAGTTACCATGAACCAAGTACCAAACTGTTTATAGGTTCGTCATCAAATATAAAATCTGCATACAAATGCAAGTTCATAATAATGGACAACAATTTGTCAAGAAAATATACTGTATCGTTCCGCTTACAACGTGACAAATGGTCAGAAAAATACAGGTACATCAATATGTGATGTTTATTTCTCAAAACAAGGTATAATGGATGTCGTAGATTTGCGATAGGTGAATTAAGACTTAGGTTTGGTCCCTTCTGAATAGTAATAGAACAGGTGATATCTCAGTGGGAGATGAAAAAATAGAAATAGATTTCACGAGTGAGATGGAGGAAATATATTAGAGTCGGTCTCTGACCCTCGAGATGATTTCTCTCAGTCAGCCTATCATCTACAACAGATTAAGATTTGTCAGACCGTCTAGTATGATATATAGTAATATATATATATATATATATATATATATATATATATATATATATATATATATATATATATATATATATATATATATATATCCCTCCCTCACATACACACACACATAAGTGACTACAATAGACACACAGACGTGAAACTATGACAATGGAAATATAGATAATTGGGAACGAACTGACCGACACACTGGAATAAGTTTATGTGAAGTTTAATTATCATAATAAACTTCCATCACAACATATAAAATTACATCAACCATATACAAATAGTCATAAAGTCAATGAATTGCTACAAGAATGATAGACCCATTGGTATGATCCTTTCCCTCGATGTATAACCCACAGTCCTGTTAGACGAAAAGTGATAGCCCCAAAGAGTCCCAGATACATCTAATGTAATCCAATATTTTCCCTTTTAAAGGTATGAACAGACTTTGATATTAGTATGATCCTTTCCCTCGATGTATAGCCCAAAGTCCTATTAGAAGAAAAGTGATAGCCCCAAAGAGTCACGGATACATCTGCTGTAGTCTAAGAGTTCCCTTTAAAGGTATGAACAGGCTTTGATACTCTGATCTATCCTAAGGAAAATATTGTTAGCAACAAAAAAACTTGCATAAAGAAATACAAAGTGGGTGAAATTTGGTATACCGGTACCATAAAAGAGTCACTCATTCCTGCTTTCTCTCTGTTCATTCATCAGGGCCCTGACATACATTCTTACCTACAATCGTGCTGTCGTTCGCCGTCTGGCGCAAACATCAGGACACCCTCACCCTTTAATCTGTCTTTCTTTTAATGAAGCGGATCCCAGCTCTGCAGATTTTTGGGTTCATCCACTGGTTCCGGGAAGCGTCCTCTTCATGCGAATATTTTCAGACTAAGGTTAGTGTCACTTGAATCACGAGGTAAGAATTAGTTTTTAAGCGGGCTCACAGTGTCAGAATCACGAGGTTTCCACAACTTGGGAAAAATGTCAGGTTTGTAACTTCGATCAAAGGTAAAATTCTTGGTCACACCACAATTTGTCAACAATGTCGGAAAGGTTATTAATTGTAACATTTTACTTGCCACACGGGCTGAAATGTACTTGAGTTTTTCTCACGAAGAATTAAATCTGGCGCGATAGGCCCGTTACTTCATTTATTCTTAAAGTTAATGAAATGGGTACTCAGTCATTCTGGATGCCAACGCAATGCCAGACAGGTTTTACTTTATACACCCAAGTCTTTAAGAAAAAAATGTTTTAGTTCTTCACAGATATTTCTCATGTACTAAAACGCTCGTAAAGTTGGGCACCCCAGTTTCACTGAATAAAGAGAACACAACATATGAAATACTTATACATACTATTCCTCGGTTATAACTTACATTGTAAACTGCAAGCGTAGAGCTTGTCTTATCATTTAAAATCCCGTGAACTAAGTTATATTAATAAAATCAATCATCATAAATTAGAAATACATACGTATTTCGTCAATACTCAATGATGAATCAGTGCAGTTATAAGTTAGTTTAAAATATTCTCGACTGATTAGTAGCAGTTTAATTAAATTCATTAATAGCCGAATGAGTTTAAGCTAGAAATTATAATTTATTCTGCTTTCCACTGTAACATGTCGACTAGCGAATATAACAGACTTATAAATTAACTTCTTCGGCACAGAAATCTAACTAGAAAAATGAAATAGGCGATTTAACACTTAATCACTCAACACTATTAGATATTTATATAATATTTACCTCCAAACAGAACTACGGGTATCACAACGAAACTAAGAGTTTCACTTATAAATATAGGTATCTAGAACGAAGCGACCACGTCTACTGCGACTAGGAGTATGAATGACTAGTCTAAAACTCTCGGGTAGATATACCTTAAACAGACAAAGGATCCCACGCTATTTCGCAAATCCGAAATAGTCTCCCCTTCCCGTCTTAACACTTAACTTAGACGCAGGCCATAACTGCCACAACGCGTCTTCACATCTCCCGCCGACATGTCTCATTTCTGAGCTATGCATGAGGGCGCCGTTCACACCTAACACCGAGAAACTTAACCGTAGATCGCCGTGTCAGATGAAAATGTTAGACGATATGTCTGCCATCCCATGTCTGACGGAATGAATTCTCACACTATATCGTCTCGTGCAGGGACTGACATCTCACGTAATAAGATGCGTTACTAGTATGAGAAAAGAAACGGCAAAGTCAGAATGGGAAAATAATATTTTGTCGCAAACGAACGAATGCGAAAAACAGGAAAAAGGATAAAAGAGCGATAATAAAGTAGAGGACACGTGTTAGAAAAGAAAAGAATATAGAAAATTTATTGATCATAAATCTCTATGCGACAGAACGTCCCCCCTTTAAGATATGGAAGCACTCCATGTCTACGTTATGGAAATAAATTTCCTATATCCGTAGCTTCAGGGTGTCTGTCCTCTTCCCTCTCATCTCCCCCCTCCGTCTCTCTCCAATTCCTACTCAAGTCTACTCCCAAATTTTCCTTTCTCTGGAATGTCTTCCGTGCGCGCTTGAAAGAGCGTCGCCGCTTTTGACATTTTTGAAAGATTTCGTGTGTGTGCAGTGGAATTTCCCTGCCACTATCGTCATCTTCGTCAGTTTTGGCGATCGTCAGGAGATAATCGGAGGTTGGCACCGGTCTTTCCAAGAATTTCTTTAACAGATTTAAATGAAACACCTTCACCTTTCCTTTAATAGAGTTCTGGTAGTTAGCCTTAGAAATCTTTTTCAGGACGGTAAACGGCCCTTGCCATCTTATACGCAGTTTGTTGTTCCCTGTGGGGAGTAACACCAAAACTTTCTCTCCTGCTTCCAGTTCTCTTTCTTTCGCGACTTTCCTGTATCGGTTAGCATGCTTTGCGCGTGCTCGCTTAAAGTTGGTCGTTGCTAGATCCCATCCTAGTTTCAACCTTTCCTTTAAATCCGACACAAATTTACTTGCTGAGACAACTGTCTCATCAGCCTTTTGGTCTGTCAGCGACCTGAGTAAGGCTTCAAGCGGGCCCTTAATGGGTCTGCCAAATAAAAGCGTGGCTGACGGAAATCCTGTGGACGTATGTGGGGTTTCTCTGTAGCCAAATAGAGCTGCAGGGATAGAAAGATCCCAATCGTCAGGTTTCAGTTGTGCCAGTTTACTTAGCATCATGTTGAGGTTTCCGTTAACACGTTCTACTAACCCATTTCTGGCCAGAGTGTAAGGCTTAGTGTAGATGTGCTGGTCCCTCAAGATCTTAACGATCTCATCCATCAACAGGTTTCGGTATGGAGATTCGTTATCCGTCAACACTTGTTGAGGGAATCCCAACCGAGTGAAAATCTGCACTAGGGCTTCTGCGACATGCTTGGCATCCGCGCATGTAAGCAGTATAGCGTCTGCCCATAAAGTGCATGTGTCGACCAAGGTCAGGACAAACCTGTTCCTTTTTTTAGTCCTTTCTAGGGGTCCTAAAATGTCGATCACAACCCGTTCAAATGGTGATCCCATTATTGGCAATTTCACCCCATTGGAAACTGGGGGCGTCCGTTGCTTGGGGTGGTACACGTTGGCACTGGGCACAGGATTTTGACATAACCAGATAATATCAGTATTTACTATTGGCCAACCATATTGATGATAGTTATTCCGTTAGTTTGGTGGCGTTCTGTCCCATATGGTACGATGAGGGAAAGTGAGTGCCAATTCTAGGATTTGTTTCTGTATGTTTCGGTACTAGGTGCTGGTTCGTATTATTTGGTTAGGCTTGCCCCGTTCTGCGTATAAGTACGCCATCCTTAGAAAAAATTTCCAGTGCTGTCTGGGTTTCCTAGCTATTTTCTTAATCAAAAGTCGGTTTCCAAATAATTTTCCTTATTATATACTACAC